>VZQC01001710.1:174962-261312 GCA_009823505.1 Rhizomys pruinosus | reverse complement strand
TTTTGTCTTTTTGAGACAGGGTCTCCCTTTAGCCCCAACTGGCTTGGAACTCACTCTGTAGACCAGACTGGCCTTGAACTCACAGAGATCCGCCTGCCTCTGCCTCCCGTGTGCTGGGATTAAAGGCGTGCACCATCATGCCCAGCTGGGGAATTTCTTTTCTTATATTGTCTATTTGGAGTTCTATGTGCTTCTTGTATTTGTATTGGTTTGTCTTTTTTCAGTTTGGGGAAATTTTCTTCTATTATTCTGTTGAAGATCTGATCAATACCATTGTCTTGGGATTGTTCTCTTTCCTCTAACCCTACAATGCAAAAAAGACTTGAACTTTTCATAGTGTCCCACATTTCCTGATTGTTCTTCTCTTGTGTTTTTTCTTAAATTTTCATAATCTTTGTTTGCACTTTCTAGTTTTTCCTTGCTGTCTTTCAGGTTTGATATTCTATTTTCTGCTCCATCCAATCTGCTTTTGAAGCTTTCTCTCATCCTTTCCTGTTAATTGGATGAGTGTTCAATTTCCTTTTTCATTTCATCCTGTGATTTCTTTAGTATTTCCTTTTGGAGCTTCTCAATCTCTTGTAGCTCCTTGCTTCGCTGGTCAGTTTCCTTTTTCATTTCATCATGGGATCTTTTCAGTGTTTCTATTTCCTTCTGGAATTTGTCATTCTCTCCCTCTAGTTTCTTCCGGAGTTTGTCATTCTCCTTCTAGTTCTTCCTGAGTTTTTCATTCTCCCTTCAGTTCTCTGATTTATTCTTTATATTCTTTGATTGATTATGTCTATGATTGTTCTTCTAAGATCGGTGTCCTGGGTTCCTTCCAGGGAGATCTCATTGTAGGGATCTTCTATAGGACTGGTAGAATTTGGTAGGGATTTATTATGTGCTTTTTCCATGTTGTTCTTTCTTTGTGTTTTTGGCATGTGGGTTTGTTTTGTTGTTTGTATTCTGATGTGAATCTCAAATGCTTCTTCACTGTGTTGAAGGCCTACTTTGCTTGTTTCCTACAGGTGTGTTTGTTGTCTTCTCCTTGGTTTATGGAGGGCTGGCTGTGCTAGGTTTCTGGTTTTCACATTTGGTTATATATTGGGAGGTTCAGCTAGCTCTTCCCTGTCTGGTCTGGAAGTTCTCCAGAAATCTGGAGGTAACAATCAGGTTGGTTCCCTGCTGAGCATGTGCCTGCTTTTTGCTCTGGTTTAGTTACAGCTGTTCTCAATGGGATACCCTCAAAAAATATGGAGCACTTCATGAATTTTCTTGTCATCCTTATGCAGGGGCCATGCTAATCTTCTCTATATTGTTCCAGTTTTAGTATGTGTGCTGCTGAAGCTAGCGCTGGAGACACACTCTTTGACACCCACACTCCTTCTCAGACACACTCCTTCCCAGGCACACTACTCACCACATAATCCTACCAGACACAGCCCTTCTCAGACACACTCCTTCCCAAACCCATTCCTTCCCAGACACACTCCCTCCCAGGCACATGCCTTCCCAGACTTCCTCCTTCCCAGACACATTCCTTCCCAAATACACTCCTCTCTAGGCACACTCCTGCCAGGAACACCTCCTGCCTCACTGCTCCCTGTACTTGTCCAGCTTATTGATTTTGCAGCCAATACATGGGTCTGAGTCCCTTCAGAGACCTGCACTCGTGGTAGATGCCTGGCCAGACAATGTCCAGGCTGTGAAGCAGTGGATGGATGAGTCAGAGGGAACCCAGGATCGCACTGTGGCACCACAGAGATGGTCAGCCAGGCAGATGACACATACAATCTAAAGGTATCAGCAGTGGTTCAAGCTTTGAATGATCCAGGATGACCCCTCTGCTGACTCAGGGGTCTCCTATACCTCACAAGTTATGGAAGTCACCACACTCAGTGGTATGTGGTGACTTTCCACCAAAGCAATTTTCTCTTTGAAGTTGCCTTCCCCACCTGAAACCCAACATTTTACATTGAGTTGATACAAGGATTGAATTAATTTCATGCATTCTATCAGACCACAGTGCAATAGAGCTCAATATCAACACCAGTATAAGCCCTACTATCTACAAGAACACATGGAGATTAAACAACATACTCCTGAATAATGAATGGAATGAATGGGTCAAGGAAGAAATAAGAAAGAAATAAAAGCATTCCTGGAACTAAACAAAAATGACAATATAACACAACAAAACCTATGGGCTACTTTAAAAGCAGTCTTAAGAGGGACTTTTATAGCCCGGGGTGCCTACATTAAAAAAAAAACAGAAAAAGTCCAAATAAATAATCTAACACAGCAGCTAAAAACATTTGAGAGACAATATCAAATGAACCCCAAACCCAACAGACAGGAAGAAATAACAAATATCAGAGCAGAAATCAATGAGATAGAAACAAAGAAAACAATACAAAGAATCAATGAATCCAAATCTTGGTTCTTTAAAAGGAAAAACAAGATAGGCTTCTAGCCCAGTTACCAGTTAACAACAACAATAACAACAAAAAGGGCAATTCCAAATCAATAGAATTCATGATAAAAAGGGAAACATCACAACAGACATGGAAAAGATCCAATCATACGGGTATACTTCCAAAACAACTGTGTTGGGGAGGAGTGTGCCTATGAAGGAGGGTGTCTGGGAAAAATGTTTCTGAGAAGGAGGATATCTGGTAAGGAATATGTCTGGGAAGGAGTGTGTCAGAAAAGGAGTGTGCCTGGGAAGGAGTGTGTCTGAGAAGGAGTGTGCCTGGGAAGGAATGTGTTTGGAAAGGAGTGTGTCTAAGAAGGAGTGGTCCTGGGAAGGAGTGTGTCTGGGAAGGAGTGTGTCTGAGAAGGAGTGGTCCTGGGAAGGAGTGTGTCTGGGAAGGAGTGTGTCTGAGAAGGAGTGGTCCTGGGAAGGAATGTGTCTGAGAAGGAGCGTGTCTGGGAAGGACTGTGTCTGGGAAGGAGTGGTCCTGGGAAGGAGTGTGTCTAAGAAGGAGTGGTCCTGGGAAGGACTGTGTCTGAGAAGGAGGGTGTCTGGGAAGGACTGTGTCTGGGAAGGAGTGTGTCTGAGAAGGAGTGTGCCTGGGAAGGAGTGTGCCTGGGAAGGAGTGTGTCTGAGAAGGAGTGTGTCTGGGAAGGAGTGTGTCTGGGAAAGAGTGTGTCTGGGAAGGAGTGTGTCTGGGAGGGACTGTGTCTGGGAAGGAGTGTGTCTGGGAAGGAGTGTGTTTGGGGAGGGGTGGGACTTTCCAGGATACAAAGTGGGTAATGTTGGAAGAGGCCAAGTCTTGAGCTGGAGAGAGTTGTGGGGATCTTGGAGCACTCTTCCCAGATGGATGAAGCAATAAAGGACCATGTTTTTGATGTAGTTTTCTCATGGTCTCTATTTTTTTAAATGTTTTATTTATTATTTCATTTTATGTGGATGCTTGTATTGCTGAGTGTATTGCCTGAATGAATATAAGTTCACCCATGTCATGCAATGCCCACAGATATCAGAAGAGGGTCTTGGATCCCCTGGAATTGGAGTTATAGACAGTTGTTCACTGCCATGTAGGCGCTGGGAGTTGAACCTGGTTCCTATGCAAGAGTAGTCAGTGGTACTAACCACTGAGCTATCTCCAGACCAGTGGTGTTCACTTTGAATTTCAATTTCTCCTTAAAAATTTCAAAACGTTTCTTCACGTATGTTAATTGTGCAAACGATGAGCTTCATTGTGCCATCTTCACCCATGCATGTAGCACATGTACTCACTACTCTCCTCACCCTCTCTCCCCGATTCTCTTTGTCCTTTCCTCTTCCCAAATAATTCCCTTTATGTTTCCATGTCTTAAAAAAATCTGATTTTTACATATGAGAGAAAACATAGGCTATTTCTCTGAGTCTAATTTATTTCATGTCAGCTGATGGTTTAGATTTCTGTCCATTTTCCCACAATGGCACAATTTTATTCCTATTTGTGGCTGAGTAATACTCCGTTGTGTTTAATCCACATTTTCTTCATCAATTCATCTGCTTGTGGGCAGAGGCTGGTTTCACAGCTTTGCTATTTAAGCACCACTATCCGCATGGACTTCAGGTGTGTTATTACTTCTCACATCACTGTAACAAAATACTGGAGAACTAGTCAAACAAGCTTTAGGTCTTGGAAATAGAAAAGTCCAAAGCCCCCAGGAGGGCTTGGGGGACTCATGGTCTCAGGAGGATTTTAGCATATCGTGATGGGGAAGGCATGTGGAGGGAAGGAGTCTAAGGTGATGGCTTGTTCACTAGAAGCAGACAGAAAGCAGAGAAAGCTAGTCTGGACCCTGAGGCGGGTAGAACTGGCGGCCCCTGGGCCTAGCATCTCATGTCTGTCAGCTAGGCCCGTTGTAGAGGATTCAGTCCCTGATAAGCAACCACAATCACTGATGAGAAAGAAAGACGCACATCCTGCTGCTTCTCAAGAAGAGGCAAAACCCTGGAGGGCTTTTTCTTCCATTACCAGGGTCCCTTTTCTGGCTGACTAGTCCACACCAGTTTAGTTAAGAGAAAGACTGGACCTAGACCTCTCCCTCAGCTTGGAGGTGAAACTTAGGGGCTCTCTCTTCTTTAAGTTCACCAATGTAAGATGAGGGAAGAAGACCTGCCAAATACCAGCAAAAACACTTAAGTCGCCCAAGCCCTCCTGGGGGCTTTGGGCTTTTCTATTTCCAAGACCCCTCTCCACTCTTGGAGACCTTTGCTCTGTATAAATGCCTCTCTCTCTCTCTCTCTCTCTCTCTCTCTCTCTCTCTTTCTCTCTCTCTCTCTGTAATTCTTCATCCCCAATAAAGCTTGTTTGACTAGTTCTCTTTTCTTTGTCTGAAGTTTTTTTGTGGCCTTTAATTCTTTAATTGGCAGAGTAAACAAATCATGTCGAGACCCCTAGATGGCAACATGGCCACTACACCACCCCCTACAGGCACCACAGCCTTCAAAATCTTAACTCAAGCTGGACACCAAATGCTGTAAATAAGAGCCTACTGGGACGTCTCGGATTCAAAGGCCGCCATCGGGTCTCCCTGTGGTATGCTGGCTTCGAATCCCTTAGGTGCGTTCCAGTACTGCTGCCGTATTTTTCACGCCTCCAAAGCCAACGCATGATGCTGCCGAGCTGTGCTGCCAGCTCTGGACCGAGCCTCGCCTTCTACCATGATGCAGCAGCTTCAGCGTGCTCACGTGACACTGGGAAACCTAGGCAGCTGCGTTTGAGGTCCTAGTTCCGGCTTCCTCTTTCACAAACATTTGCGCGCGAACAAGTTGGAGCCTGGATGAACGAGGTGTTCCCCTCAAGGCTCCTTCCTATTGTGCCAGGATAGAACACCAGGTTTCTCTTTTGATCTTTTATAGTACTCAGTCTTTCTCTCTTTCTCTCTCTCTCTCTCTCTCTCTCTCTCTCTCTCTCTCTGGAAATTGAACATACTACTGGGCTCTAGCCTCAGTCTGAGCTGATCTCTTTAACCATTATAGCTGCCATGTTTGTACTCTGCTCCAAAACTGCAAGCTTGTTCAGACACTTTTCCTCCGCTAAACATATCCATCCACCATATTTAAGGTCATCTTTGCTCAAGTTCTCAGGAAAAGGGCAGAATGTGGACAGATCTTGGCCAGAATATCACACAAACGGCCCGAGGGTTCTTTCTGACAGTCCCTGAACCCTCCCTGGACATTCACTGTCCACATTTCTGTCTGCATTATTATTCCAAGCTCCCATCAGAATGGCCTGTTAAACTCTGTTTATAACAGTTAAGGGCTTTTCTAATCCCAAATTCCAAACTATCCCATAACCCTCCTGCAAACCAGTTCCAAAGGGCTGAGAACCACACGATCAGATTCATCACACAAATGATTCCTCTGGTGGTACCAATTTCTATTTTATTTTATTTTCCTGTTGCAAATGAAAGAATCCAGGGTTTGTGTTAGCTCACAGTTCAAGGTCTAGTACAACTTGGCTGGGAAGTCTAGGTGGCAGCAGCTGTAAGAGTTCATCAAGTTGTACCCACAGTCAAGGAGAGCAATTAAATGTCTGCAGGTGCTCAGCGCCAATTCTCCTCCACCTAAATAGGACAGGATCCTGTCCATAGAATGGCACCATCCACAGTGGAAGCATCTTATCGTGTCAATGAACAAAATCAAGATAATATTTGTCCATTTGGCAGGTAATGCTAGATTCTGTCAAATTAATAATTAACATTAGTGACTGCTTCCCATTCCCAGTCATTTTCTTAGGCTATTGCGAATGTTTTCCTGACTTCTTTCTTAGCATGTGTGTTATTCCTACAAAAGCTACTTTCTATTATAGCCAGGTGTGGGGCATACATGTAGACCCCGTAATCCCAGTACTTAGGATTTGGAGGCAGAAAGGTGTCAAGTCCAAGGCCAGACTTGGCTACATAGCAAATTTGTTGCCAGCCTGGGCTATATGAAACTGTGCCTCCAAAAGTAAAAAGCAAGTCCAGGCATGGTGGTTCATGCTTTAATCCCAGAAATCTGGAGGCAGGGGCAGAGGCAGAGGCAGGCAGATACCTGTGAGATTGAGGCCAGCCTGGTATACATACCACGTTCCAGGCCTCAATCTCATGGGGCTACATGTAGAACCTGTCTCAAAAATAAAAAAAAAAGAAAAATGAAAAAAGAAAAGGAAAACTACTAATCGCTGTATGTTTGTCGTTTATTCTGCTACTTTGGTGAAAATAGAAGCATTTTCCAGTGGAGGTCTAACTACAGGAGGAATCATACAATTTCCTACTTTCCTATGTTCATCCCCTTTGTTTCTTCACCTTATTGCTCTAAGAATTTAAAAACCATATTGAATAAAAGTGGAATGGCCATCCTGATTTTAGAAGAAATGCTTTCAGGTTATTTTGTTTTGCATTATGTATAATGTTGGCTATAGATTTTTTTTTATAAATCCCTTTCTGTGTTGAGGTATAGTCTCTTTATTCACAGTGTCTTAGGGCTTTTATTATGAAGGGCAGTACATACTTTATTAAAAAGCCTTTTCTCCATCTATTGAGTTGAACATGTGATTTCTATCCCTGAATCTATTTATGTGTTTTATTACATTTATTGATTTGCATGTGCTAAACCATCCTTGCATCCCTGGAATAAGACTAGCTTTATCATGGTATGTGATTGCTTTAATGAGTTGTTAAATTCAGTTTGCAAGTATTTTTAGAGAATTTTTGCATCTCTGGTCACCAAGGAAATTGGTCTATGGTTTTCTTTTTTGTTTTATTTTTATGGTTGTTTGTATTAGGTTAATATTGACTTTGCAGAATCAGTTTAGAAGCATTCCATCGCCCCTGTTTTATGAAATAGTTTGAGGAACACTGTCATTAGTCTTATTAAAGGTGCAGTAGGGCTTGGGGCTTAGGACTAAATGTGCTGCTGCTCTTGCAAAACACCCGGGTTCATTTCCCAGCACCCGTGTCAGGCAGTTCACAGGCATCCCTCAGTCCAGCTACAGGCTTCCAAAGCCCTTAGTCTCCTTGGACTCTTGTACTCAGGTGCAAATACCCCCAGGCAGACCCACAGAAATGTACATCATTAAAAAGAAGAAAAATAAATCTTTTAAAAGCCCTGATAGAAACCACCAAGAAATCCATCTGTATCTTGATTTTTCTCTGTTGGGAGACTTTATTTTCTTTTTAAAACTGTTCAGAAGTTTCATATATATATATATATATATATCTATATATATATATAATCTGTTTTGCTCAAATCCAGTCCATTCCCTCCCCTTGAATTCCTACATTATCCCCTTAACACTTTTCCCTTATGCTCATTTTTTTTTAACCCACTGATCCACATAGTGCAGCCTGTGTGTGCATGTGTGTAGGACTGTGCTGGAGCATAGCTAGCCTCTCAGAACGTCACTGACCCGCCCTCAGCAGCTATCAATTGCCCATAGCACCACAGCTATTGGAAATGAGACACTCCAGCCTTCAAGCTTTGATTTCGGTTGGTTTGACCTTGTGCTAAGATCCAACTCTCAGATCCAACTCCCTCAATCCAGTTCTGTGTCTTCTTTTTTACTGAATTTTTGTGTATTTCATAATAACTTCTCAATAAGTCTTAATCACTTTTAGATCCCCTTCCCCACTGGCACATCCCACACTCCCCCTGCAGTTCATACGGTCTGTCATTTTGTTAAGATCTACTGAGCCAAAATTCTCTCCCTGGCAATTCCTCAGTGCCAGTTTATACCCTGAGCTCTAGGCAGCCTATTCAGAGTCCCTCTTTTAAAGAAGGCCAGTTCTTTCTTACCCAACCACAATCAGCTGCCAACATTTTTTTTTTTGTCTTTTTGAGACAGGGTCTCTCTGGAGCCCCAGCTGTCCTGGAATTCACTCTGTAGACCAAGCTGGCCTTGAACTCGAAAAGATCCGCCTGCCTCTGCCTCCCAAGTGCTAGGATTAAAGGTGTGCGCCACCACGCCCGGCTATCCAACATCTTTTTCAGCTAAGATTGAGCTCTGCTACTCATTTCTGCAGTTCTTTTCAGGGTTTTTGTGTGGTTGAGCTTGCATGGATCATGTAGCTACTGATTCCAATGCTGTGGGTTCATAGGGACAGGGTCCCAGAAACTTGTAGGATTCATTTCCATACAGTAATATACCACCTCCCTGACTTTTACAATCTTTCTGCCCCCTCTTCTACAATGTTCCCTGAGCCCTGGGTGAGTGAGGCTGAATATAGGCGACCTGTCTGTGGACCCACACTCTGTAGACTCCTAATCTCCATGGTTTGGCCATTCATGCCTTTTTGAGTTCCTGGCCTCCTGTTGTATGGCGGAGCTTCTTTAAGACTTAAGAGGTTAATTAATCTATGCTCTAGTTTACTTCCAATTGCTGTGAAAAAATATTCTGACCAATATGAACTTGGGTAGTAAAGATTTATTCAGCTCACATCTCCCAGGTCACAGTTCATTGCTTAGGGAGCCTAAAGTAGGAACTCTGGGCAGGAACCTGGAGGCAGGAGCTGAAGCACGGGCCATGGAGCAATTCTGCTTACTGGCTTCCTCCCCTGGCCCATGCTCACTGTGCTTTCTTATATAATACATAACCTGTCCAGGGGTGGCACCACCCACAGTGGGATGGGCCCTCCTATATCACACAACAATCAAGAAAATACCCCACATATATGACCACAGGCCAGTCCAATGGAGGCAGTTCCTCAACTGAGGCTCCCTCAACCCAGGTGTGTCTAGTTGACACTAAAGCTATCCAGCACAATGTACTCTTGGACCCTTGTTCTATGTTGCATGTGCCTTAAGTGTACATGTTACATTGTAGATGTCCTGCTTAGGCATGAACAATTCACAGTTAATGTTTTTGAGTGTCCAGTTGTGGGACTCTGTACTCTTCTTCACTTGGTGCAAAAGAAGCTTCTTTACTGAGTGGTTTCTGGGATATTTGTATAAAGGATGCCTATTTTGCAGTTAGTAAGATGTTACCTTAGCCTAGGGAAATGACAACCTTAGGAATTCCTTTAAGCTCCATGACCTCTCCACCTGTGTGCATCTGGGTATGTTTACAGTACTACACATGAGTTTCCTCCCATGGAGTGGGCTTTGATTGCCCGATTAGTTAGCCATTGATTGCCCCAAGATAAAAGTGCCACTACTGCCCCAATGTCATATGCTGTGCCAGACATTGATGTGGATATTTGGTCTTAAAGCTGGTGTTGGACCACTGAATGCTGTGCTCCTTTAGTAGTTTGCATTGTGCTCTCCAAAGCTATGAGAGCTAGACTTAGGGGAGGTGGCTTCCCAGCCAGTTCCACCTTAATCGCTTCAATTCCGGTCTCTGAAGTAAGCCCTGTCTTCATCAATAGGGTCTTACCTTCAGGTTCTGGGAGGCAATCAAGGGCTGTAGAAATAGCCTGTGTAATTTTGGGAGTCTCATGGACTGCCCTGGCTAACAACTCAAGGAAAGTTTTCTCCTTTCAGGTTTTTCTTTTACCCTAGCTAGGCATTATTTCTCTCTCCTCTCTCCTCTTCCCTGTCTAGCCTTCCCTCTGTATCTTCTCCATTTAAAGTCCCCCATTGTCCCCATTTCTCCCTTGATACTGCCAGTCTCCTATGGCCCCACTTCTCTTGAACTCCTTCTTTCTTTTATCCACACATTTCCTTCTATAGCCCTTCCTCTCTCTTCCCATTTAGAAAGCCTGATTTTATCCACTTCTCCCTTAGTAACACCTGTCACCTACTAGTCTTCTGTCTCAGGTTCTCTCCCTTTATCTTCACAGTTTCTTTTTCATTTATCTGGCTACTGCAGTTACATCAGGACATATACTTACATATAAGGATTTGGTGCTAGTATCCACAGATTAGAGACAACATACATTGCTTGTTTTTCTGAGTCTGTGTTACTTCACTTAGCATAATGGCTTCTAGTTCCATCCATTTACTGCAAATTTCATGATGTGGTCTTTCTTTACCACTGAGTAGAACTCCATTTTGTAAATGTACCACATTTTCATTATCCACTTGTTGGTTGAGAGACACTTAGGTTGCTTCAGTCTCTTTGCTATTGTGAAGAGAGCAGCAATAACCATGGTTGTGCAAGTATCTCTGCAATAGGAAGAATCCTTTGGGTATACATCCAGGAGTGGTATGACTGGGTCAAATGGTAGGTTCAATTTTAGTTTTTTTTTTTTTTTTCACTAGCATCCACAGATGAGGGATACCATTCATCGTTTGTTTTTCTGGGACTGTGTTACTTCACTGGTTCAATTTTAGTTTTTAAAGAGTTCTCTACATTGCTTTTCATAGGGGTTGCACAAGCTTGCAATCCCACCAGCAGTGAATTAGTATCCCCCTTTCCATACAATTTCTCTAAAATTTGGTATCATTTGTTTTCTTGATCTTATCTGGTCTAAGCAGAAACAGATAAAATCTTAAAGTGGTTTTAATTTGCATTTCTCTAATTACTAGTGTTGCTCTACACTTTTTAAATTTTATTTTCGTATGTGTTTGAATGTACTGTCTGCATGTAGGTTTGTGCACCCATGTCATGCAATGCCCCAGAGGTGAGAAGAGGGTGTCGGATTCCCTTGGAACTGGAGTTAAAGATGGTTCTCAGCTGCCATGTGGGTGCTGGGGATCGAACCTGGGTCCTCTGCAAGAGCAGTCAGGGCTCTTAACCACTAGGCCATCTCTCCAGCTCCAATGCTCTACACTTTTAAAGATGTTTCTTAACCATCTTTATTTCTTCTTTTCAGAATTCTCTGTTAAGATTCTTAGCCCATTTTTAATTGGGTCACTTGTTTTCTTGATTCTTTGCTTTTTTAAAAATTCTTTATATATTCTGGATGTTAAACCTCTGTCATACGTGTCACTGGTGAAGATTTTCTCATACTATGTGGGTTTTCTCTTCACTTCTTTGATTGTTTCTTTTGCTGTACAGACGCTTTTTAGTTTAATGAGGTCCCACTTGTCGATTGTTGACCTTACATCCTGAGCAATTAAGGCCCAAATCAGAAAGACCTTTCCTACGCCTATATCTTGTAGTTTACTGCTGTAGTTTTTTTCTAACAGTGTTAGAGTTTTGGGTTTCACATCGAGGTCTTTGGTTCATTTGTAGTTGACTTTTGTGCAAGGTGAAAGAAAAGGGTTTGGTTTCATTCTTCTACAGGTGGAGATCCAATTGAGTGTTCTTGGCCCATTTGTCAAATATCAGGTGGCTGAAATTGGATGTACTCAAGTTTTGATCTTCAATTATGTTCCACTCATCTATGGGTCTATTTTTGTGCCAGTACCATGTTGTCTTATGGCTATAGCTGTGGAATATAGTTTGAAATCTGGTATGGTAATCCCCCCTGCATTGTGGTCCATCCCATTTATTTCCATGGTAGGCCAGGCCAGGCAGGAAGCATGGGCATGAGAAGCACAACACATGGACACATGATAGGTTATGAATCCAAATACTGAATGGTGCTTTATTCAAAATGAACAGATTTTATAGGCAGTGTGACCTTACCTCCCAGGGATCCCAGACTTTTGCATCATCACATCCTAATCCATGGGCCTAGCTAGGGAGGTCCCATAACTCTCACTTGTGCCTCTGGGAGGCGCAGGTTTGAATGGTAGCCCACACATACCTAAAAGACTGGATTTGCCTACACTGCATTGCTCTTTGTGCTCAGGGTTGGTTTGGCTGTTGGGGGTCATTTGTGCTTCCTTATGAATTTTAGGATTTTTTTTCTTTTTCTCATCTGTATTTACCTTTTGAAGCAGAATGTACCTGGGCACCACATTTCCATTCACAAGCCTTGATAAATTACAAGACCTAGGGAAGCTTATGAGTTTTGTTCTCATACTTTACTTTGGAAAACAAGCCATGTAGGGGAATCCTCCCATCAAGTTGTTTCTGCTTAAATACTTATTTCTAGGACTAGTACATGCAGAATTAACTACAGGGGATGGAAACCTTAAAAAGATTCTAGAAGTTTAGACTCAAGCCATTCTAACAACTTTCTTTTTAACATGAAGATATAGCTCAGAACACTTTAGTGACAAATGACTTTGGTCTACCAAAGAATCCAGCTTAACAATCAAGGAAGTGAATAGAAAACCCACAGAGTGGGAGGAAACCTTTACTGAAGATACATCTGACAAAGGATTGATTTCCAGAATATATAAACTTCTCAAAAAACAAAGAAGAAAGAAAACAAATGATCTCCTCAAAAGATGGAGCAAAGAGCTGAACAGAGACTTCACAAGTGAGGAATTACAGATGGCTGAGAAACATCTTAAAAAGTATTCAACATCACTAATAATTAAGGAAATGCAAATTAAAACCACTTTAAGATATCATCTCACTCCAATAAGACTGGCTAGGATCAAGAAAACAAATGATACCAAGTGCTGGAGAGGTTGTGGGGAAAGGGGAACACTCATCCACTGCTGGTGGGAATGTAAACTCATACAGCCACTATGGAAAGCAGTGTGGAGAACCATTGGAAGACTTGGAATGAACTTGCTACCTGACCCAGCCATACCACTCCTGGGTATGTATGCACAAGACTCATCTTACTGCAGAGATATATGCACAGCCAAGTTTATTGCAGCTCTCCTCACAATAGTAAGGAGCTGGAACCAACCCAAGTGCCCCTCAACTGACAAGTGGATAGAGAAAATGTGGTACATCTACACATTGGATTTCTATGCAGCGGTATAGAAAGATGACATCATGAACTTTGCAGGTAAATGGATGGAGCTAGAAGATATCATGCTGAGTGAAGTAACATAGTCTCAGAAAAACAATGAATGGTATCTCTCATCCATGGATGCTAGCACCAATTACCTAATTATATGGCAAACTGAGCAATGTTAATGTGATCTGAAAACAACTGTGCTCTTATATTGTATAATCCCTTAAAAAACAAACAAATGAAAAAAAGAATCCAGCTTGATAGCTAAACACTTCAGAGCCCAGTAGGTTACATTATATCCTATAGCAAATGTTCTATGAGCCATGGTGAAACTAGAAAAAGCCTCACTAGCTTCACGTTACTGCCTAAGGTATCTCAGCATCACTTGAAAGTAGAAGGAATCTTATCTTCCCCTTAAGTTACCATGCCACACAGGTTTTTAAAATGTTAACAAGATAAACAAAATCCTGGAAAATATATTATCAGAAGGAATGGAGGTAAGTATTGAACATGTGGTCGAGTGGTTCTTCCAGTGATGTTCAGTCTACTTCTTCCATGCGTGAGGTGTAGTCATCTCCTTCAAGGGGTGGCATCTCCTCAGTTACAGCAGCACTGGTGTCCTCGGCAGTGGGATCATCCTCATCAATGCCTAGACTAAGTTTGATCATCCTGTAGATCCTGTTAGCGTGTGTCTGGGGATCTTCCAGACTGAAGCCAGAAGACAGGAGTGCAGTTTCATAAAGCAGGATGACCAGATCCTTCACAGACTTGTCATTCTTGTCAGCCTCTGCTTTTTGCCTTAAGGTCTCAACGGAGTGGTCAGGGTTTATCTCTAAGTGTTTCTTTGCTGGCATGTAACCCATTGTAGAGTTGTCTCTTAGGAGCTAAGATTTCATGATTCTTTCCATATATGCTGTCCACCCATACGTACTTGTGACAATACAGCATGGGGATGTCACCAATCTATTTGACACGACCACCTTTTCAACCTTTTTTTCCAAGATGTCTTTCATGATTTTGCAGAGGTTTTCAAACTTTGTCTTTTTCTCTTCTTGTTTCTTTTTCTCCTCTTCATCTTCTGGAAGTTCCAAGCCCTCTTTGGTGACTGACACTAGCGTTTTGTCCTCAAATTCCTTCAGCTGTTGGACACAATACTCATCAATGGGCTCAATCATATAGATCACTTCTAAGCCATGCTTTTGGAGTCGTTCCACAAAGGCCGAGTTAGCCACTTGGTCCTTGGTCTCACCTGATGAAAGTAAATTGCCAAGTTCTTTAGGAAATGCCTTCATGCACACTCATTTCTCCACTTAGTCATGTCTAAGCAGTGTTAACCAGATACTTAAAATTTTTGCCTTCATGACAGCAATTATTCTTAGTACCACATAGATAGAAAACATACCCCATTACACTGTATTACCTGTGATAAAATAGATGTGTTTCTGGATTTCCTTCATTCTGGTACAATAGTCCTTGAGAGAAAGCATCGCATCCCCAGAAGCAGAGGTGTAGTATGGAAGGAGCTCTGAAAGCTTCTTCTGGTTTTGAGAGTCTTCATGAATTCCAAGCTTGATATTTTTTGAGAATTGCTCATAAAACTTCTTGTAGTTCTCTTTATCTTCTGCCAGTTCAGTGAACAGTTCTAAGCATTTTTTGACCAAATTCTTTCTAATAACTTTTAAAATTTTGCTTTGCTGCAACATTTCACAGGAAATATTAGAGGAAAATCCTCAGAATCCACCATACCGCTAATGAAATTCAGATACTCAAGAATTAACTCTTCACAGTTATCCATGATGAAAACTCTGTGTACAACAAACAATGTTCATTTTCTTTCGGTTTTCAAATAGATAAAAAAGAACAAGTCTTGGGACAAAAAGAAGAGCTCAGAATTCCAACTGTCCTTCAACTGAAATATGCTTCACTGCCAAGTGCTCTTCCCAATCGTTGGTCAGGCTCTTGTAGAACTCTCCATATTCTTCGTTAGTAATGTCATCCGGATTTCTGGTCCAAATAGGCTTTGTTTTGTTGAGTTCTTCTTGGTCAATGTACTTTTCCTTAATCTTCTTTTTTGTCTTCTTGTCACCATCCTTCTTTTCTTCTTCTTCTTCATCAGAACCAACATCTTCTATTTCAGGTTTATCATCTGACTCCTTTTCTTCTTTTTCTTTCTCTTCCTCTTTCTCTTCCTTTTCTTCTGCCTCATCATCACTCACTTCTTTATCCCGCTCCTTTTCCACCTTTGGGGAGAAAAACAAGTCTTGACTCAACTTCCACTATGAGAAATGAAATGCTTTGGTATCTAAGTATATAAATTAGTCAAGCCTGAGAAGCATCAAGTGGCCCATCAGCATTCTGATGCACTTTCTCCATAGCCCTGTTTCAGACTACACAGATTTAACTGTCTTAGGTTCCAAACAGGCTTCCTACTAGTCTAGCAAACACTGGGTCTACAGAGTTAAGAATTAAAATTTAGCCATTTTAATTATCCCTGTAGAAATTCACTCTACAGCCAATGGAAAACTTACAAAGAGTGCAATGGGGTAGCCAATAAACTGCGAATGCTTCTTCACAATCTCCTTTATTCTTCTTTCCTCCAAGTACTCAGTTTGGTCTTCTTTCAGATGTAGGATACCCTTTGTTCTATGACCCATAGGCTCCCCTGAAAAAGCAGGGACTATGTCAAAATGGCTAAAAAAAAAAACACCCAAAAGTTAGCATTTAAAGCCTGTGATCCTAGTACTTGCTGGAGGCTTGAGGGGAGTTAAATATTAAAATTAAGCCAGCACTGTATACATACAGGGACCATGAGAGCTATCCCTCCTTGCAACCCAAAATCCAAACCTCAAGCGATTTTGCTGCCAGCATCTCCCAATGTTTTTGGAGGGTTCCCCTGTAGCCCCAGCTGGACTTGAACTTAGACCAGGCTGGCCTCATTTCTAGGCATCTGCCTGCCTCACCACAGCCTAATGTTCTGAGTAAACTAGCTTCCGTTGGAGTACAGCTTACCAGCCAGGCAAGTGGAGAAGCTTACCTGTAATCCCTTCACAGAAAGCAGTTTTGGCAGGGTCAAGGCTGCATGGTGAGACCACCTCACCCCATCCAGGAGAAGGTGGTCTCTGCAAGAGGTCTATAGCCTTGGTATGCTTTCCTACTGAGATACTGAGTTTTGCCTATTTCACAGCATTTTCAGATGTGAAGCACCAGGGCTGGAGAGATAGCCTAGTGGTTAAGAGCCGCCAACTGCTCTTGCAGAGGACCTGGGTTCGATCCCCAGCACCCACATGGTGGCTGAGAACCATCTGTAACTCCAATTCCAGGAGAACTCCAGTTCCAGGGGAATCTGACACTGTCTTCTGACCTCTGCAGCATTGCAAGACACAGATGCACAAACCTACATGCAGACAGTACATTCATACACATGGAAAATAAATAAATAAATAATTAAAAAAATAAAAATAAGTGTCAGTAACTCTTGGGCAGACTGACCTCCAACTCTGAATTCAGTTCTCTCAAGCACTGGGACCCACTTCAGCTGGCAGCTGGGCAACCTGCTCTACTCCTTACTACAGGATGCCCCTCCCTTGTCTGGGGATCCTCTCTCCAGGCTCACCTGTGTCAGTCCTCACAGTGAAGGACCCCCCTGCGGAGGACTCCCAGGCATACTGCTCATCATCATTATGCTTGGTTATTATGGTCACTTTCTCAGCCACCAAATAGGCCGAGTGAAACCCGACACCGAACTGGCCATGGAGATATCGGCACCTGCCTGCAAGGCCTCCATGAAGGCTTTGGTGCCAGACTTGGCAATGGTGCCCAGGTTATTGACCTTTATTGATAAGATCGGCCTTTGTCATTCCAATTCCAGTGTCCACTATAGTGAGGGTTCGCTCCTGTTTGTTGGGGATGAGATTAATGTGCAGCTCCTTCCCAGAATCAAGCTTGCTGGGGTCGGTCAAGCTCTAGTACCGGATCTTATCCAGCGTGTCTGATGAATTGGAGATGAGCTCCCGCAGAAAGATCTCTTTGTTCGAATAGAAAGTATTGGTGGGGGCTGGAGAGATTGACTAGTGGTTAAGAGAGCCAACTGCTCTTGCAGAGGACCCGGGTTCGATTCCCAGCACACACATGGCGGCTGAGAACCGTCTTTAGCTCCAGTTCCAGGGGAAGCGACGACGCCCTCTTCTGACCTCCGTGGCATTGCACAACACGGGTGCACAAACCTACATGCAGACGGTACATTCATACACATACAAAAATAAATTAAAAATTGAAAGAAACAAAGTATTGATGATCAGTGACATCAGCTGAGTGATCTCCGCCTGGAAGGCAAAAGGTCTCCACCTCCTCCTCCATCGGCTGGTCTGGTCTTGGGTCTGTGTTTCGTCAGGCATCTTTGCTGGCTGATCGCACACTCCCTGCAATGAACAGCATCGCGACACTGAAGCAACTGACTAGGATTTTTTTTTTTCTAATTTTGTGAAAAATGTCATGGGATTGTGTTGAATCTATATATTACTTTAGGTAGGATGGTCATCTTTACTATATTAGTTCTTCCAATCCATGAGCATGGGAGGTCCCTCCATCTTCTGATGTCTTCCTCGATCTCTTTCTTCAAAGATTTAAAAAAATTCATTGTAGAGATCTTTAATGTCTTTGGTCAGATTTATTCCAAGATATTTTATTTTTTGAGGGTATTATGAATGGGAGGGTTTCCATGTATTCATTCTCCATAGCTTGTTATTGGCATAATAAAAGGCTACTGGTTTTAGTAGATTAATTTTGTAACCTGCCACTTTACTGAAATTGTTAATTGTTTCTACATGTTTCCTAGTGCAATTTTTGGCATCTCTTAGGTATAATTTCATATTCTGTACAAAAAGGGTTAGTTTCACCTCTTCTTTTCCAATTAGTACTCCTTTAATTTCCTTCTCTCGTCTTATTGCTCTAGGAAGAGTTTCAAGCACTGTATTAAAAATGGCTGGATATTGTGCAGCACCTTGCTGAGTTCCTAATTTTAAGGAGAATGCTTCCAATTTTTCTCCATTTAGAGTGATATTGGCTGTGGGTTTATTGTATGTGGCTTTAGTTATATTGATGTCTTTTCCTTCCAGTCCAATTCCCTCTAGGACATAAAGGCATGTTGAATTTTATCAGAGGCTTTTCTGCATCAGTTGAGATGACCATCTAATTTTTGTCTTTGAGCCCATTTTTATGGTTTATTACATTTATTGATTTATGTATGTTGAAGCATCCCTGCATCTGTGGAGTAAATCCAACTTGATCATGGTGGATGACCTTTTTGATGTGTGCTTGTATTGGAGACTGGGATGAATTAATTAGAATAAAATGGTGCTCAGGAGTTGTGAAGCAGCACGGGGCCAGATGGGGGTGGGCCGTTGAAAGCAGAGGGCTCACCAAACCCTGTTGATTGGAACACCAAATGGGACATGGCTGCCAAGCCCTTTTGTTCTGTAGGAAAACCATCTTGGCCAATCTTCCTTAATTGTTATCTGTCTTCCTCCAGTTATTTCCTGCTTTACTCAGTACCTAAGTGCATCTGTGGTTGTTATCTGTCTCACTTGCTTTAATCAAGATTTATGTGTGCTTTCAATGTTTAACTGTCCTTCCTCAAAGTTGTTTACCACCCAAGACTTATCTATGAAGCCTTCTCCCTCATCCTCTCTGTATGAGGACATCTGGTTAGTTTCACTTTCCTTGTAATCCTGGCCTTTTCACATGCTTTCTGAGCCCCCTGCTTTTCACTATATATAGTCTTCTACAGGACTGGTAGTTTTTAGTGGAGACATATTATTTGGGTTTTTCTTTCTTTTTTTTTTCATTGTGATTTTGGCATGTGGGTTTCTTTTGTTTGTGATTCTGGTATGAAACACAAGTGTGCTTTTGTTGAATTAAAGACTGACTTGATTTGTATTTTTTTATTTTTTGGTCTTTTCAAGACAGGGTCTCCCTATAGCCCCAACTGTCCTGGAACTCACTCTGTAGACCAGGCTGGCCTTGAACTCACAATGATCTGCCTGCCTCTGCCTCCCAAGTGCTAGGACTAAATGCCTGTGCCACCACACCCAGCTTGATTTGTATTCTTAACCTGCCTTGGTTGTTTTCTTATTAGGTGTGAAAGGCTGGTTGGTCTAGGCTTCAGGTTCTCTCTTCTGATTTCTTATTGGAGGGACCAGCTGGTTCTCATCCAGCTACTCAGGAGCTCCTGCAGAGGCCCAAGCCAAGTATACATCAGATATTGTCAGGCTTCCTTTTAAGGTCTTGGCCCCTATTAGCCAGCTGCCATAGCACAGTTTGGGAGCCTTGCAGGGTACACTCTTCGTTTAGTTACTCTTGGGCAGTCTGTAAAAGTCTGGAACCATACTAAAAAGCAGGAGTTCTTGCCCTGCAGCAGTGGGTGTGGCTTCAGGTAATCCCAAGGTAGGAGACTGACAGGAATGCAACTGGGGGAACTCACCACCACGTGGAGACCAGCTTCAACCACTCCCAGACAGGCTGGAAACACCTGGATCCCTATACCATGTGGAGGCTGGCTTCAGGCATTCCCAGGTGGGCTGGAAATGTCTGGATCTGTGTCCAAGGGCAGAGGAATCCAAAAATGTGGGAGACTGTTATAAATGTAAGGTTTTTATAATTCCTTGAAAATTTAATACATGCACACAGTGCACTTTGATCATATTCACTGCCGCTCCTCCCCCTAACTCCCCTAGATCCAGCACCCAGTCTCTCCAACTTCATGTCCTATTTTATTTTCATAACTTGTGGAGGCCAATTTGGGCTGTTTTTATGCAATTGATGTGGGGCCAGAGTGGGCACCCAGCCAGTGGCCACTCCTTTGAAAAAAAACTGGCTCTCCTCTCCCAGAAGACATTAACTATCAACAGCTCTTCAGTTAGGGGTGGAGCCTCCTGAGCTTCTCCCTGTGCCATGCTGGAAGTTTACTAGCTTGATCTTTGTCACACTCCCTCCCACTGTCCTACCAGATCGACCACCCAGCCCTGTTCCAATTCTGTCTCCTCTTTTAAAATCTTTATTTTTATTTTATGCCTATGAGTGTATTGCCTACATAAATGTGAGTGTGCCCATGTCCTATAAAGCCTGCAGAGAACATAAGAGGGTTATGGGATCCCCTAGCTCTGGAGTTACAGATGGTCGTTAGCTGCCATACTGGGAATTGAACCTAGGTCCTCTGGAAGAGTAGCCAGTGCTCTAAAGCTCTGAGCCACCAACTCCAATGTAAGCTGTTCATATACTCCCAGCTGTGGGGCCATCCAATGGAGCATGGCTGAGCTTCTAGGGGCTACACCCTTAAGGAAAATAAATCCTATTTCTCAGAAGCTATTAATGGTCAACGCCTCACCATTTATGGGTGAAGCCTCATTGAATCCATTTAAGCCCTGGGTTTTTATCACTTAGAAGATTTCTAATTACTGCTTCTATCTCATTAGGTGTTAATAAATGTTTAAATTTTTATTTCATATTGATTTGACTTTGTTGGGTCATATGTATCTAGAAATTAATCTATTTCTTTTAGATTTTCCAGTTTAGTAGAATATAAATCTTAAAGTATATCCTCCTGTTTCTCTGACTTGGGAGACTAATTATTGCTTCAAGCTCACTCTTTGTTATTAATATAATTATTGTACATATACTTTGTTCAATTTCAGGGTATATGTGGCATAAAATTTATCCATTTCCTGGAGATTTGCCCATCTGGAGGGGTATCATTTCTATTCAGTTCATATTTTGACTTTATGTTTTTATTAAACATTACATAGAGAAGTTATAAACAATCTAAACCTTCAGGTTGCACAAGTAGAGTTTGTTATCTATGTAATTGTGGAGTCTATCACAACATGAACATAGGAATATTTCTGACCTGAATGTTATATAATCATATAATCCAAATGGAGTTTTTCCTGCCTTCACATCAAGTGTAAAAATTACTTGCAACAAACATGTCTTAGCTTCACAAATTTCTACATTAAAATAAAGCCATATGGAAGAAAAAATTCTGTAATGTACAGTTATATTTGTCATAATGGCCCCATTTTATTTATTTGAAAGCCCATTTTTATTGAAGCTTTGTGCATGTCATATAAAATTTCAAATCAAATCTAGACCCGTGCCCCTCTCCCTGCCCCCCCACTCCACCAGAGCTCATGCATTCTGCTAAACATGTTTTTCATCTTTTTCTCAGTCTCTCTCAGAATTCTCAATGCAGAAGTTTACTGTTTTGAGCAGAAGTTCACTTTTTCAGTTAGTTCTTTGACCCAGTCTTTTTGTTGTTATTTTTGATGTTGGCATTGTTGTTATTTCTCCCAATATGCATCACTCCAAAAATATGCACATATGCATGCCACATATATCATAGGTTTTAGCATCTTCAGCTTATGATTTTTTTTCTTTATTGAGCTGAAAGATGTCATGTTCGAAGGCTCCTCCTTGGCAAGCCCAAGCACCATCAGTTCTGCCCTTGTGTTCCACACTGGGGTTTTCCATTCCCATGGTCACCAAATGAGGTCCAGTAAGCACAAGTCCTGTCTTGATCTTCCTGTACTGGTCTCCATGATACAGCCTGGGTAGTCCAACAATGGCAGTCTATACTCTGAAGAAGCTGAAACCCCAGTAGTTGCTCAGTCCACAAGTTGGATGTTTCAGCAGTCCCCATCTGGCACTGAAGGTTTGGAGGATTCTTGGAGAGACATGAGTCTTCAGTCCATATTGGAAGGTTGAAAAGCTGTCTTCTCATGTCTTTGAAGGATGGCAAAAGCAGTGGCAGCCACAGGGTAGCTGCACTTGCCAGTAAGACAGGCAAAACAACAGTGCTCTTTTGTCTTTTTACTAAGATCTCAAGTTTTATACCTGAAGTACAATTTCTCAGGCCTTACTATTTATTTATTTCTGGTTATACTTTCCTTTTGGATGTTTAAGGCCACACAGTTAGCCCATATTAACCAAGATTTTTGTTTCTTCAAGGTCAGTTAAGGATCTGGTCCTCAAGGGTCACTCAGGTTTTGGGGGTGGGGAGCCCCTGGCTCCTTTTGGCTTTTCATTTACCAGTTCAATCCACCTGAGGACAAATTCAGGCCTTGCTAGACCAGGCTTCCCTTTTTGAAGTATGAGCAGACTTTCCTCTTTATAGACTGGACACTGGCTGATGTCCCATTAGTGGCTCTCCAAGAATAGCCCCCTTTTAACCTTTAATGTTATTCATGTGTCTTTTTCTTTTTCTTTTGGTTAGTTTGGCTAATAATTTTTCAATATTATTTACCTTTGCATAGAACAAACTTTTTATTTCATTGATCATTTGTGCTAGCCTCTCATTATTTTTTGATCTTTATTTATATTTACTACTTTTGAGTTGACATTGTTCTTGGTTTTCTAAAATTTCAAGTGCATTATTTTTTGTTTTAGATCATTCTGTTTTTATTATTATTTATTTAAGCCATAAGTACACTTAGCCAACAAACACGAGGAGTGTCCACACCAGCCCAATTACATCAGCATCTAGCTTTCTGTATAACCCAGGGTCCCCAAGCCCAAGTGAAGAGGTTTGCTTACACAAAAAAAAATCCATTCTGTTTTTTTTTCTATAATCTCACAATTCATCACCCCTTCTTGGCCCTTACAAACTGGCTCACCGAGATCTGCAAAAGACCCTGGGCTTTGGAGGGGAGGGTAAGAGAGAATGAGAGATAGAAGATCCAGTTTTTAAAAAATTTTTATTTATTTCCATATGTGTATGAATGTACTGTCTGCATGCAGGTTTGTGCACCCATGTCATGCAATGCCGCAGAGGTCAGAAAAGGGTGTTGGATTCCCCTGGAACTGGAGTTAAAGATGGTTCTCTGCAAGAGCGGTCGGCGCTCCTAACCACTAGGCCATCTCTCTTGCAGAGGACCCGGGTTCGATCCCCAGCGCCCACATGGCGGCCGAGAACCATTCCAAACCACTCCAATTCCAGGGGAACTCCAGTTCCAGGGGAATCTGACACCCTCTTCTGACCTCCGCGGCATTGCATGACACGGGTGTACAGACTTGCATGCAGACAGTACATTCATACACATACAGAAATAAATTAATAAAAAAAAAAAAAAATATATATATATATATATATACTATATATTATATATATATAATTAAAGATGGTTTCAGCCGCATGTGGTGCTGGGAATCAAACCCAGGTCCTCTGCAAGAGCAGTCAGCGGTCCTTACTCTAGGCCATCTCTCCAGCCCCCCAGTTTTTTTTAAAGCCTACAGCACCCCGTATTCCCAGGCAGTCTCCCGTCCAAGTACTAACCAGACCCAACCCTGCTTAGCTTCCGAGATCAGACGAGATTGAGCGTGTTCAGGGTGGTATGGCCGTAGACAAAGATCCAGGGTTTTTTTGTCTTATTTCTCCTCTCCCCTTTCTCCCTCTCTTTCTTTCCTGAGGTGACACATCAAATTCTTGGGACTGTCCGTGTTCTGTTTATGATGGACTGTTGAGTCAGCTAGCAATCTCCTTTTAATTCTGGTAATAAAAGACAAATAGCAACACACTAAAAAATGTAACAATTCTATGGGTACAGACATATATGCTTGGGGATAACTTAGTTGAGGGACTATAATTCTTTGACCAAGGGATGCTAATAACTTTCCAATATGGTAGATAGAGTCCCCCGTCATTAGGAGGCACCAAGGCTACAGTGTCAGTCCTCTGTCATATCCCACCAGAGAGCGGGCCAAAGATCAAATTGGGATTTTTTTTTTTAATTTTTCTTTCTGGGTGCACATTTATCAGCCTGCCACTATTGCACTGCATCTTCGTTGGCATGTAAAACTGTAGAACGAAGTCCATTGTGAAGCTTCAGAGACCTTTTCTTTCTATCGGTTTTTGGATAGTGCTTTCTAACACCATGGAAGTCAGCTATTGATTTGTGGTGCAGCCTCTCAACATAGCTTTTTTTCATGCTCATTTCATGCCGTATCTTCAGCGACAGGCTCTTTCTGTCCATTTCTTGTGTGTACCTGAAGTTATAGGCAAATAGCCTTTGTTTTGCAGGCTTTTAGCACCTCCCTGGCCAACAGCTCCTGGCAGGGCAGCCCAGAACTGGCACTAAAGCCTTCATCCACTGATGCTTTGTATTTGACTGTAAGGCAGAGTTGCATTCTGGAGGGAGGAGGTGTATTCCTTCCCTCTCTGTTTTTGTAAATTGTTACTGTACTCTGACCAGCCTCTCTTGTTTCTCAGACCCCAAAATTGTGATTTATAGTTTTCAGAATAGAGGGGTTGTAACACATACCCATAGAATACCTATAGACAGGAACCAAGCTGAAGGGGTTTGCCATGCCTCTTCACACTGTCTCTCTCTGGAATGCAAACCAATGGTTCAAGGAGGTAGAATTCATCCCTTCCCAAGCCAAATTATCTCATTATATAGAAAAAAATGTCAGAATTATCACTTGCATAATACAGGGAAACATGAAAAAGATTTGTGTCCCTTTAATCTAATAGCTGTGACTGGAACTTCAGTACAAGTCAGTGGTGGGTTAAAATTTGTAACAATTCTGTACCACTAATTAGCTTAAGCATATTATTATTTTCTATTCTGGAGATAGCCAATTATTTTAATCTTAGACAGGAGTCTATTTAGTTGATACTGTGAGACTAAATATCATGACCTGAGAGATTCACCCCTAGTTATAATTTACGATATGTTCAATAATTATACCCATATATAGAGATGGAACAGTTATTTTGAATATACCACTAATAAAGTATAAACTTAGGAATGTCCTTCCAAGTCTTGGGGTAGGTTCTAGATGACCAAATCTCTCCAGATGTTCAGAGATATTTTACATGGGTTTGGGAAAAAGCCTGTCTGTTCATTCCAAAGGTATTTTACTTAGTATTCAAATATCTTACATATACATAGAGAAGATTTGTGTCCATTTAATCTTATAGCTGTAACTAGGACCCCAGTACAAGTTAGGGGTGGGAAATGTCTTACATATAAAACAGAGGTAAATTCTGAAGTGTGTATTTCCTGGGGTCAGAAATAACCATTAGTTTCAGTTTACTACTATCCTCGAGATCAGTAATCCTTATTGTGGTTTATCAATCTTAGTATAGATGGCCATTTATTTAATCAGTGAGCAGGTTACCAAAAACTTTGCCTCAAGTTTCAAAGGGGTGTGATCAATAAGTAGGGAGAGGGCATGTGTGGTTGGTAATGTGTTTAAATGATCGTATTAGTCAGGGTGCTCTAAAGAAACAGGAGCAACAGGACGAATATATAGTTATATACAATTTATTGATTTGCTCACGTGATAGAGTTCAAAGAGTCCAAAAGTAGCCATGCTGCACTGGAGAGGCTGAGAATCCAGGGAACTGCTCAGTCTGCAAGGCTGGATGTCACAGTCCTAATCTGGTGCTGAAGGCCCAATGGATTCCAGGAGATCTGCCGGTCTCAGTACAAGCTGGGATCCGAAGGGTTGATCACAGCAGCAAGACAAACTCACCAGTGAGAGAAAGGCAAGCCTCAGGGAAAAAGGGACCAGCTCCCTCTGCCATGGCCTTTAATACTGCCTGCCAGCAGAAGGTAACACCCACATTTGGGGTGGGCCATCCGGGTTGAGATAGTCCAATCCAAAGATCCTTTTTCTCCTATTAGTTCCTTAGTCCAGTCAAGTTGACACCCAGGATTAACCATCACGAGTCCATCCCTTGTCAACTTGACACCCAATAAATAGCCTCTCCTTATGTTATGCTTAAATGTCAGTTGCAAACAATGGCAAGGTCATAATTCCACCTAACATGTAATAAGTGTCTCATGTGCAATAGCAAAGCATTATATCTTAGAGTAGGTGGTAATGTCCTTGAGGAACACTTAGTCCTTCAGTAACTAATAACCTAAATATGACAACACTTAACACTTATCTCAATTGCATATTCAAAAGGGAACAACACAAGTATCTGCTCTCTCTCTCTCTCTCTCTCTCTCTCTCTCCTCTAATATATATATATAGATCTATATATATATAATGCACTTCTTAACAAATATACAAAAGTTAATTCTATTATAATCCACGTTTCTGCAACTGGTCCCAGGGCCTCAGCTGTATTTATGACTACCTTCTTCTACTACCCATTCTGTATTTCCTCCACCAACAGCAAGCACCTCTGCAGGTTTGGCTCTTTCCCTGGAGGAGTGACCATACTTCATTCCTGAAGGGTCTTGGCCATTTGTTGTCCTGTCTGGTTTGGGTTGTTGGAGTTTCCCATGGACCTTAATCATAGGACATGGTAGCACCAGAAGGCGCCCTACACATCTCCTGCCTTCCAGACATAATCTTCCTTGCCCCCATTGTGGAGAAAAAGTCCAATTTCCTCCTGGTAGTCTGGATCAATCACTCCTCTACTACTGTTATTCCTTCCTTAGCCTGTTGGCTTAAGGGCAGTAGAAGCCCAAATGGCCAGGGGGAAGTTTTATCTTCCAGTTCAATGGAACATTTGCTGTATCTCCTGGCAAAAGCACTCCCCCTTTTGGAGCCAAAACATCTAGACCAGCAGAACGCAAGGTCATGGGTATGGGAAGCAAAAATTTCCTACTGGGTCACTAGGGGTGATAGTGAGTGGAATCACCCCACTTCCACCCCTTGGTTCCTGGACCCATGAATTCTGGCTATAGGAGAAACAGTACCATATAGTGGGCGCTGATTCAAAGCATATACTGCCTGTTGGAGAACCTTGCCCCAGCCCTCCAGGGTATTGTTACCTAATTGGCACTGTAACTGTGTCTTCAAGAGACCATTCCATCGTTCTATCAAGCAGGCTGCTTCCGGATGGTGGGGAACATGGTAAGACCAGTGGATACCATGACCATGGGCCTACTGTTGCACTTCTTTGGCTGTGAAGTGAGTTCCTTGGTCAGAAGCGATGCTGTGAGGAATACCATGATGGTGGATAAGGCATTCTGTAAGTCCTGGATGGTAGCTTTGGCAGAAGCATTACGTGCAGGAAAGGCAAATCCATAACCAGAATAAGTATCTATTCCTGTAAGGACAAAAGGCTGTCCCCTCATGATGGAAGTGGTCCAATAGTCAACCGCCACCAGGTTGCTGGCTGGTCACCCAGGGAATAGCACCATATCGGGGGCTCAATGTTGGTCTCTGCTGTTGGCAAACTGCACTCGGCAGCAGCTGTAGCCAGATCAGCCTTGGTGAGTGGAAGCCATGCTGTTGAGCCCATGCATAACCTCCATCTCTGCCACCACTTTGTTCATGGGCCCATTGAGCAACAACAGGATAGCTGGAAAAGAGGCTGACTATCCACAGAATGAGTCATCCGATCTACTTGATTATTAAACTCATCCTCGCTGAGATCACCTTTTGATGAGCATTTACATGAGACACAAGTATCTTACATCCTTTGACCATTCATTCAGAGAGCTCTATCCACATACTTCTTCCCCAAATGTCTTTCTCACCATTTTCCAGTCATGCTCCTTCCAAGTCCCTGACCATCCAGCCAAACCATTGGCTACAGCCCATGAATCAGTATATAATCGAACCTCTGGCCATTTCTCCTTCCAGGCAAAATGCACAACCAGTGCACTGCCCAAAGTTCTGCCCACTGTGAAGACTTCCTTCACCAGTGTCCTTTAGGTGTTTCAGAAATAGGCTGTAATGCTGCAGCTGTCACCTCTGGAGTGGTGCCTGCATAACTTGCAGAACCATCAGTAAACCAGGCCCTAGTCTTTCTTCCTCGGTCAACTGATCATAGGGCAAACCCCATGAAGCCATATGTGCATGCTTAAGCACGAAGCATTGTAACAGGAGTGAGAACCATAGCATTTGGGCAACATCTTCATGTAGCTTGCTGTGCCTCAGGGCCGCTGGGCCCTGTCCTATGTAACTTCCATTTGATAATGGACTGTTGCTGTGCACTGCCTACTTTTATGGTCTGGTGGGTCAGATAACACCCAGCCCATGATGGGCAGCTCAGGTACACATGGGGACTTGGTGGCCCATGTCAAACTTTAGTTTCCACTAAGGCCCAATAGCATTGCTAAGAGCTGTCTCTCAAAAGGAGAATAGTTGTTTCAGATGAAGGTAGAGCCCTACTCCAAAATCCCAAGGGCCTCCGCTGTGATTCCCATGGAGCCTGCCACAGACTCCAGATGGCATCTCTATCTGCCACTGCTACCTCAAGCACCATTGGGTCTGCCTGGTTCATATGGCCTAGGGGCAGAGCGCACTGCAGCCTGGATTTGAGGCCTTTCCGTTGACCTGTTGAAGGCGCTTTTCCTGTTCCAAGCCCCACTCAAAGATTGCTGCCTTTGAGTCACCTGATATATGGTTGCATAGTAAACACCCAGATGAAATGTGCTGCCTCCAGAATCCAAAAAAAGCCCACTAAACGTTTTGTTCTTTCTTGGTGGCAGGGAGGGCAGGTGCAACAACTTATTCTTACCTTAGAAGGAATGTCTACCTGGGCATAGCCACATACCACTGAAACTCCTAGAAACTTCACTGAGCTAGATGGCCCTTGAATAGTTTGAGTTGCATTTATTTCCCATCCTTTCATGCACATATGCTTTACAACAATCTAGACTAGCTGCTACCTCTTGTTTTCTGGGTCCAATTAGCATAACATCATCAATCATAGTGGACCAGTGTGATATGTTTGTGGAAGAGTTCAGGCAATCAAGATCCCTTCTAATACCAGATATGGCACAAGGCTGGAGAAGTAAACATTACCCCTGTGGTAAGACAATAAAGGTATACTTTTGGAGCTTTGCCAGCTGATAAGCAATTGCTTCTGGTGGTCCTTTATGACTCGTATTGAGAAGATAGCATGGCCAGATCAATAGCTGCATACCAAGTACCAGGAGACATATTAATCTGCTCAAGTAAGGATATCACATCAGTACAGCAGCTGCAATTGGTCACTACTTGGTTGAGTTTCCGATATCAACTGTCATTCCCATGATCACATCTGTCTTTTGCTCAGGCCAAATTGGAGAGTTAAAATGGAGATGTGGTAGGAATTACCACCCCTGCATCATCAAATCCTTGAATGGTGGCACAATTTCTGGATCCTTCAGGGATATGATACTGTTTTTGGTTCACTATGTTCCTTGGTAGAGGCAACACCAATGGTTTCCATTGGCCTTTCCAACCATAATAGCCCTCACTCCAAAGATCAGGGAACCAACTGTGGGGATTCTGCCATTTTCTAATTATATCTATCCCAATTATAGATTCTGAGACTGGGGAAATAACCACAAAATGAGTTCTGGGACACTGGGCGACACTGTGAGTCAGACTTCAGCCAAAAAATTCTATTTATCACCTGACCTCTATAGTCCCCTATTTTAACTGGAGGGCTACAATGCTTTTTAGGGTCCCTTGGGATCAGTGTCAACTCAGAACCAGTATCCATAGGCCTTGAAAAGTCTGATTATTTCCTTTTTCCCCAGTGTACAGTTTACCCTAGTAAAAGGCCACAGGTCCCCCTGGGAAGGACCGAAGGGAGCGAAGGAAACAGTATACGACTCTTTGGTATTGTTACAAGGTCCTTCTTCATCAGAACATGGCCACCCTTTTATTCAAGGGGTTCTGGGTCTTGAACTGTCTCAAGTCTGGAAACTGGTTAACTGGACGGGTTCACTACTGCTGAAATCCAATGTTGACTCCCTGTCATTCGTTCTAGAGCCTTTCTGCTTATACAGCTCAAAATAATAACTTAGTAGGCTTCTTATGAATTTGGTTCCTGGGAACACCAAGATTAATTAGCCAGTTCCAAAGATCATTTCGGGTCATACCATTATAGGCATTGTTTTAACTTTGCTGCCCATTATGAAACTATGATATACTATGCTCATCTGGCCTTCAACGATTCAGTGCTGCCACCTGACGCCTACCCTGAGGTCCTGAAACCCTATTATGTGTACATTTTTTATGAAGTGAGCAAACAAACTTCTCTAAATGTAAGATCTGGCATAAAAGAAATAGAAGCAAAAAAAAAAGCTCTTCATATGTTCTGGTGTCTCTTCAGTACTTTCATCCTTATAAACTCAATGAAAGGCAATGTCCTCTGGGTCTCAATATTGTGGAGAATGTGGTTTTACACTTCGAATCCACTCGAGCATGTCCATTGGCCTAACCCTCAACAATCCTTCATCAAATACTAAGCAAGAATATAGGCATCTAACTAACCAGCTGTTAGTAGGCCAATTTTTAATAAATAATCAGCCACCAATTCAAAATAAACTTAACACCTGCTTAACTGCCTTCGAGCATCCATGTTTAAACCTGATATCTCTACTCAGTGGGCTCATAAGATAAATACGTCAGTGCTTGATCCAATTTTAATTCCTTCCACCATTATCCCACACCCTTAAAAAATCCATTCCCAATTACACCACATTCCTGTTAAGAGACTATTGAGCAGAATGGAATCACAAACTCTTTAATTTCTTTAGTGGTATGAGCGTTCACCTCCTCAGTGGACCACACTTTTCTATCTCACCTTTAGGGCTTAGTTTGAGACTCTTCAAATCTGGTTATAGGTCTAGAGGCAACAGTTGTTGGGACCTGAGGGACATTAGTTCCCATTGGGAGGGGGGGATAAGTTTCTCAGGCAAGGGTGGGATCTAGGGGTGTCTGCTGAGGGGTGGGGAGATTAATTCCTCAGATAAAGAAATCCCCTCAAGAATCCGAGGGTTCAAAATCCTCATCATCATAGTTCTCCCACACACAATCTCCATCCCAAGTTTCAAGGGTCCACCCTTTCCCACCAGTGCTCTCAGTTGAACTGCTGACACTCTTCATGCGGGAATTGAATTTAGCTATGTAATCAGCCAAACATATAAAATAAGGGCTCCAGCTTGATTTTCTGCTGCTTTAGCTCTTTGGCTGCTGGAGAGAAGATTCTCTTCCAGAGCACACTTGGAAACCTTTAAACTGTTGTTTCGAATCTGGAGCTGGTCTTTTTTATCACTGAGCTCCTTATTTTCCTCTATCACTTTATCCAGAGAGATGCTAGGAGCAACCAGTCAACATCATTATTTTCCTTATTTTTCTGCAATTTCTCAAACGTTTTATATATAGAGTCGCTAAATTCCTTGCTCCTCACAGGAGATGAGTTAGGTGAGTCAAATGGATCTATCTTCATAATTACATCAAATAGTCTGCACCATGGATCATCATTCCTCTTCATGCCACCAGGAGAGCCTTCAGTAACTCTAGGCTTCATTGGATTGGAGAGCTGGCTCCAGAAACTACCAAGCCCACTAAAGAAATTCATCCTTTCAATTCTGTTTCTATAGCACCACTTCTGGTACCAAAATCTGTATTAGTCATGGTTCTCTAAAGAAACAGAAGCAACAGGACTAATATATAGCTATATACAATTTATTGATTTGCTCATGTGACAGAGCTCAAGGAATCCAACAGTAGCTGTGCCACACTGGAGAGGCTGAGAATCCAGGGAACTGCTCAGTCTGCAAGGCTGGATGTCTCAGTAGTCCCAATCTGGTGCTGAAGGCTGGATGGATTCCAGAAGATCTGCCAGTCTCAGTACACACTGGGATCCAAAGGGTTGATCACAGCAGCAAGACAAACTCACTAGTGAGAGAGAGGCAAACTGCAGGAGAAAAGGGACCAGCTCCCTCTGCAGTGGCCTTAAATACTACCTGCCGGCAGAAGGTAACACCCACATTTGGGGTGGGCCATCTGGGTTGAGGTGGTCCAATCTGAAGATCCTTTTCTCTTATTTGTTCCTTAGTCCAGTCAAGTTGACACCCAGGATTAACCATCACAATGATGACGTATCTTTATGATTCCATTATTTGGAATATCATATTGTTGAGTAATTGTTTCCCTCTTTAATTTTGTCCAGTTGACCTATCTAATGGACAGAGTGGGATATTAAATTCCCCTGCTACTAGTGTGCTAGAGTCAATCTGTGCCTTAAAGGCCTGTAGAATTGTGTTTATAAAGTTTGGTTCATCTGAATTTGCTCCCTCAGGGGCAGCTGTCAAGGTCTGGACCTGGGTCCAGTGTGAGGGAGGCCCAGTCCACACCAGAGTGATCCCTGCTGTCTTCCTATGCCCTCAGCAACAACTGTAGTGGTGAATTACAGTTGCTAAGGATCCAGGTGTTCTTGGACCACCTCCTATGCTTCCCAATGTTCTTGGGGACTCCTAAATCTCTCCCTGAGCCTTGTTTTAAGTGCCCAGAAAGCATGTGCCTCACTCCTGGATCATCCTGATTTTTAAAAATTGTTTGAGAATTGTGCATATGCATGTGATATGTTTTGATCCCCCTTTTCCTTTCCCCACAATTCCTCTCCCATTCTCCACACCATTTCCCTCCCAACTTCATTTGTTCTTTAAAAAAATAATATAGTGAATCCCCTCAGTACTTTCTGTAGGTGTATGAGTGTAGGAGCATGTACTGGAACATGGGTAGACCCTTGGGACTTCATCCTACGACAACTGACTCCCCATCCCCCAGCAACCATCAGTTGCCCCTAGCTCCTCAGAGTCCTACTGGAGTCCCATGACACAGTGTCCTTTCCATGCTTGGCTCTTGATCTCGTGCAGGTCTTCCACATGTGACCCCAGCTGTTTCTGATCTTTTAATGTAGGCACTCAAGTATACATTTCCCTCTTAGAACTGTCTTTGCTAAATCCAAAGGGAAGTAGTACGTTGTGTTTCATTTTCATTTGGTTCCAAAACTTTTTAAATTCGGACTTAATTTTTTCAATAACACACTTATCATCTAAGAATGCATTGTTTAATCTCCAAGCATTGTCTATCTTCCATTGTTTCTCTTGCTGATTTCTAGTTTTCATCCCTTACAATCTGTTGTGCTTTGAAGGTGAAATATTCCCATAGGCTCATGTGTCTGTCGCTTAGCCTCAACCTGGGGTTAGCCTTGAAGTTGGGTGTAGCCGGAGGAAATACTTCAGAGCTGGTGGTCCTTGATATTCTTTGGCTTGGCCCTACTTCCTCTCCCTCCTTTCTACTTACCAACTGTAGACATGGCATAATATGAGCAGCCAGCCTGCACTCCTTTGACCATGCTTTCCCCACCCCACCATAATATGATATAGCCTCTCAAACTGTAAACTAAAATTGCCCTTTCATCCCTTACTTCACTTCTTGTCACATATTTGGTCACAGCAATATGAAAACAACCAATACAGAAAATCAGTACCTCGAGTGAGGTTGTTGCTGTGATAATCCTGATCATGTGGTTTTAGGCTTTGGAACTGGTTTGTGGAAGGAATGTAGAACAACATGCAGCTTTTCAGTGAAGAATCTCTCAAATGCTGTAGGCAGCACTTGACTCTTTCTGGCAAGAGTTTAAAAGGCCTGAATGACAAGAGACATCCAGATAGTGGAGTCCCTGCTTATCCAGCTCATGAAATTTTAGGCAGGAACAAGGGCTCTTTTAGGAACTGGTCTAGAATGCCACTTTGTTATAGTCTAGATGAAATAATTTAGCTGCATTCAGTCCACGTCCAGAGAACCTCATTGAAGTGGAATTCAAAAGTAATGGACTAACTTTCTTAGTGGAGAAAATTTCAAGACAGGATAGTGTTCAGGATATTCTGTGCTATTGTGAACTGCTCTTATGTAGAGTTATGCTGACAGAAGCAGTAAGTGGTACAGAAAGATACAAAAATGTGCTCTTTAGCTCACTAAAGAATGAGCTTAAAGTAGCCAGCAGGGTGGTTGCTGATGAAGTTTGGTGTAATTGTTAAAGGAATTAGCAGCATGTCCTTGTTTGCTTTTCCTTGCCGTGACAGAACTTTCTGACCAAAACCAACTTGGAGAGGAAAGGGTTTATTTGTCTGACATCTCCCAGGACCAAAGTTCATCACTTAGGGAGCCTAAGGTAGGAACTTGTGGCAGGAACCTGGAGACAGGAGCTGAAGCACAGGCCATGGGGTGATGCTGCTTACTGGTTTGCTTCCCTGGCTCATTCTCAGCCTGCCTGCTTATCCAATACACAACAACCTGCTCAAGGATGACACTGCCCACTGTAGGCTGGGTTCTCCCAAATCACTCACTAATCTAGAAAATACCCCACAGCCATGGTCACAGGCTAGTACAATGAAGAAAATTCCCCAAGTTAGGCTCCCTCAACCCAGGTGTGTTCAGCCCACATTACAGAGAAATCTGGTGTTCTGTACTGGGACAATAGAAGAGGTGCCCTGATGGCAAGTCTCCAACTTGTGAAAATGCAAATTCACTTTAAAATAGAGAGCCTTAAGTGAGAATGTCACCAAAGAGCTTCTTTGCTTGAAAAAAGCTGCCTAGGAGCTAGACAGGCAGACAGCAAGGACCACAGTGCAGCGGCCAGGTGAGCCAAACCTGAGCCCAACCCCAGTGGCATGGAGCACCCAGAAACCCCCCACCTGGGGTACCAGCATGCAAAGCAGTGTGGGCAGAGCTAGACAGGCAGACAGCAGGAACCACAGCATACTGATGCACAGGCCAATGGAGCAAACCACCCCACCCCACTGCCCCTGCCTGCTCAAGCTGGTGGTGCTGGGGTACAGATGATCCAGTGGGTGCAGGGTTAGTGATTCTGGGCTGCACAGCCAACATAGAGGAACTGGCTGGCAGAAAGCAGAGTGAATGACCAACCAGTCCTCCATATTAACATTCGAGATTAGCATCAGAATCCAGGGAATGAAAGAAACCCACATGCCAAAAACATAATGAAAAAACAACATGGGAAAAGCTCATAATAAATCCACACGGAATGCTACCAGTCCTATAGAAGATCCTTACAACAAGATATCCCTGTAAGGAAACCAAGACATGGACCTTAGAAGAACAAACTTAGACATATTCAAGGAAATCAAAGACTATAAAGAACAAATCAGAGAACAAAGGGGAGAGAATGAAAAACTCATGAGGGAACTAGAAGGAGAGAATGATACACTTCAGAAAGAACTAGAGGGAGAGAATGATAAACTCCAGAAGGAAGTGGAATCACTAAAAAGATCCCAGGCTGAAATGAAAAAAGAAACTGACCAGTGAAGCAAGGAGTTATTAAGAAGAGAATGACAAGCTCCAAAAGGAAATGGAAATACTAAAGAAATTACAAGATGAAATGAAAAAGGAAATTGAACACTCATCTAATCAACAGGAAAGGATGGGAAAAAGCCACAAAAGCAGAATGGGTGAAGCAGAAAAAAGAATATTGGACCTGGAGGATAACACAGAACAACTAGAATGCTCAAGTAAAGATTATGAAAAAATTAAAAAACCCAAGAGTGGAACAACCAGGAAATGTGGGACACTATTAAAAGATCAAATCTCTGCACAGAATAACAGAAGAAAATTCCCCCAAACTGAAAAAAGACAAACCCATACAAATACAAGAAGCACATAGAACACCAAAGAGACCAGAAAAGAAATTTCCCATGCCATATCATAGTTAAAACACTAGATGGGGAAAAAAACGCTAGATGCTCAAAACAAAGACAAAATACTGAAGCCACAAGAGGAAAACAACAAGTTACATACAAGGGGAAACCCATCAGAATTACAGCTGAATTCTCAGTTCAAACTATGAAAGCAAGAAGAACGTGGACCAAAGTATTCCCAGGCTAAAGGACTTTAGATGCAACCCAGATTACTATAATTGTATAGTTTTTTATAATTGATATTTTTTGCTGGCAAAAAATATCAATTATAGTTGAAGGAGAAAGAAAATTTTTTCATGACATAAACAAAATGAAACACTACATGTCAAAAATGCCAACATTTCAGAAAATACTCAAAGCAATTCAAAGGATGGAGAAAAGGAGCAACTATCTCCAAGCAACTAAAGAGAGAAATTAATAAAAACATAACAGTAGAAATACAAACCTAGACCAAGAATGAAAACAGAAAATAAGGTGAAAGGAAGAAACACACATCTCTCAATAATAACCTTAAATATTAATGGTCTAAACTCCCCAATCAAAAGACATACACTGGAAGAATGGATTAGGAAACAGAACCCATCTATACACTGTCTACAAGAAACTCGTCTCACCCTCAAAGACAGACACCAGCTTAAAGTGAAAGGATGGAAGAAAATATTCCAAGCAAATGGTACCCAAAAGGAAGCAGGAGTTGCTATTCTAATATCAGACAAAATAGACCTCAGAGTAAAATTAATCATAAGAGACAAAGAGAGCCATTATATCCTTATCAATGGAACAATTAACCAGGAAAATTTCACAATCCTAAATGTTTATGCACCAAACTCAGGTGCACTGAACTTTATAAACACAATTCTGCAGGACCTCAAGACACAGATTGATCCCAGCACACCAATAATGGGGGACTTCAATACCCCACTGAGCCCCTTGGATAGATGAACTGGACAAAAACTAAACAGAGAGTCATAGGAACTGAACAGTATAATACACCAAATGGACCTCACAGACATCTACAGAATATTCCACCCAAACACCAGAGAATATACTTTCTACTCAGCACCCACAGAACGTTTTCCAAAATCGACCACATACTGGGACACAAAAGAAATCTCAACAAATACAAAAGGATTGAAATAATTTTATTCATTGTATCAGACCATAGCACAATAAAGCTCAATATCAACACCAGAATAAGTGCTATTAGCTACAAGAAGAATACATGAAGACTAAACAACACAATCCTGAATAATGAATGGGTCAGGGAAGAAATAAAGAACAAAATAAAAGTATTCATGGAACTAAATGAAAAAGACAATAAAACACAACAAGACTTATGAGATACTTTAAAAGCAGTCCTAAGAAGGAAATATATACCCCTAAGTGCCTACATTAAAAAACCAGAAAGGGAACAAATAAATGATGTAACACTACAGCTAAAAACACTTGAGAGACAACAACAAATGATGCCTAAATCCAACAGAAAGGAAGAAATCATAAAAAATCAGAGAAGAAATCAATGAAATAGAAATAAAGAAAACAATATAAAGAATCGATGAATCCAAAAGCTGGTTGTTTGAAAGGATAAACAAGATAGGCAGACCTCTAACCCAGTTAACCAAAAGAAAGAAAGAGCAACTCCAAATCATAGTATTTGTGATGAAAGGGAACCATCACAACAGATAAAAAAGATCCAGACAGTCATATGAGAATACTTCAAAAATTTATACTTTACTAAGTTTGAAAACCTAAGCAAAATGGATGAATATCTGGAATCCCTGGAACCAACAAAACTCAACCAAGGAGAGGTTGACAGTTTAAACAGACCCATAACATCTGAGAAAATTGAAGACATAATAATAATAAAAAAAAAGCTCACAACTAAAAATGCCCAGGCCCAGATGGTTTCACAGCAGGATTCTATAAAACATTTAAAGAGGTCTTACAACCTTTACTACTCAAACTTTTCAGAAGGATACAGAGGTAAATATCCCACACTCCTTCTATGAAGCGAGCATCACTCTAATACCAAAACCAGGCAAAGACACAACCAAAAAGAAAACTACAGACCCATCTCATTAATGAGCACAGATGCAAAAATTCTCAACGAAATACTGGCAAATCACATACAGACCCACATCAAAAAGATCATCCATCAAGATCAAGTTGGATTCATACCAGAGATGCAGGGATGAAGCAACATACATAAATCAATAAATATCATAAACACATAAATGGAATGAAAAGCAAAAATCACACAAACATGTCAGTTGATGCAGAAAAAGCCTTTGACAAAATCCAGCATCCTGCCGGGTGGGCGTGGGGGTGCACACATTTAATCCCAGCACTTGGGAGCCAGAGGCAGGCAGATCTCTGGGAGTTCAAGGACAGCCTGGTCTACAAAGTGAGTTACAGGACAGCTGGAGCTACAGGGAGACCCTGTTTCAAAAAGACCAAAAAAAAAAAAAATCCAGCATCCCTTCATGTTTAAAGTTCTAGAGGGAATTGGACTGAAGGGAACATTCCTAAATGTAATCAAAGCCATATTCAGCAAACCCACAGCCAACATCATCCTAAATGGAGAAAAATTAGAAGTATTCCCCTTAAAGGTGGGAACACGGCAAGGCTGCCGCTTATCACCACTCCTCTTCAATATAGTGTTGAAATGCTTGGTAGGGCAATAAGGCAAGAAAGGTAAATTAAAAGGAGTACTTGGGAATAGAAATGAACTACTTTTGGCAAGTAATTGCCTGGAATGGAATATTAGAACTTCTCTATTTTCAGTATATCTTGTCTTGTACTTTCATGTCCTATTACATATCATCATATTTTATTCATTTTACTTTGAAAATGGTAGAGACTTTTATGCATGGGGTATATAATTAATGTAACACATAGACATTTTTATTATACTGCACATGACAGCAAAGTTTTCTCATTAATTGGGTCTCTTCTGTGAGCCAGTTTTGTTACCATTTAAGAGAGTTGAATAAAATACTCGAATTTTAGACAAGCCCTGAACAAGATTGACTTATATGTCTAGTTGTTGCTTTTGTTGATATTGCTGGCCTCTGTCTGGGTCAGGAATATGAAAATGACAACTTTATCCCTTCTCCCCTCTCCAGTCCTCATACTTGTATGTCACTGCAACTGTGAGCATGGAAATGAGTGGTGTCCTTGCATTCGTAATTTTAGCTATGATATTGATAACTTGTAGACTGTACAGTGTTCTAAATTTCTTGGTATAACTTCTATTCTCTTTTGGTTGGAGTAAAATCTCATTGTATTGAAGATATTTCAGCATGTTCCATATTATGTTTATCTTCATTTGTTCTGCTTATAAATAAAATAATATATATTTCAAGTGCTAAAAAAAGGAGTACTAATTGGAAAAGAGAAAGTAAAACTATCCCTCTTCACAGATGATATTTTACCTAAGGGAGGCTAAAAACTCCACCAGAAAACTCCTAGAAATGATAGAGTTTCAGTAAAGTGGCAGGATACAAAATTAACCTAGAAAAATCAGTAACCTTTCTTTACATCAACAAGCAACTGGAGAAGGAATATAAGGAGACCTTCCCACTCACAATAGCCTCAAAAAAAAAACCTGGGAACAAATCTAACCAAAGACACCAAAGACCTCTACAACAAAAATTTTAAACCCTTGAAGGAGATTGAAGAAGTCATCAGAAGATGAAAGATCTCCCATGCTCACAGATTGGAAAAATTAATATAGTAAAAATGTCCATTCTACCCAAATTAATATACAGATTCAATGCAATCCCAATCAAAATCCCCATGAGTTTCTTCACTTACTTGAAAAAAAACAATCATTAAATTCATATGGAAAAACAAAAGACCCTGAATAGCTAAAGCAACCTTGAGCAAAAAGTGCAATACAGGAGGGTGGGATCACTTAACCAGACTTTAAAGTATATTACAAGGCTATAGTCATAAAAACAGCCTGGTACTGACACAAAAACAGACCCATTGACCAATGGAACAAAATTGAAGATCCAAACTTGAGCACATACAATTTTGGCCATCTCATATTTGATTAAGGGGCCAAAAAAGCTCAATGGAAGAAAGAGCATCTTCAGCAAATGGTGCTGGCAAAACTGGATCACCATTTGTAGAAGAATAAAATTCAACCCTGCCCCCTCACCCTGTACAAAAATCAATTCCAAATGGATCAAAGACCTCAATGTGAAACCTAAAACTCTGAAGGTGATAGAAGAAAATGTTGGCAGTAACCTACAAGACACGGGCATGGGAAAAGGCTTTCTAAATCAGACAGCAGCTACACAGAAAATAAGGTCAACAATTGACAAGTGGGACCTCATTTAAACTCAAAAGCTTCTGTAAGGGAAAGAACCAATCAATGAAGTGAAGAGAAAACCCACAGAGTGGGAAGAAACCTTCACCAGTGATACATCTGACAGAGCATTAACTTCCAGAATATATAAACTACTCAAAAAACTAAGAAGTAAGAAAACAAATGGCCTACTCAAAAGATGGAGTAAAGAGCTAAACAGACACTTCACCAGTGAGGAAGTAAAGATGGCTAAGAAACATCTTAAAAAGTGTTCAACAGCACTAATAATTAAGGAAATGGCAATCAAAAGCACTCTAAGATATCATCTCACTCCAATAAGACTGGCTAGGACCAAGAAAACAAAAGACACCAAATGCTAGAGAGGTTGTGGGGAAAGGGGAGCACTCATCCACTGCTGGTGGGAATGTAAATTTGTACAACCACTATGGAAAGCAGTGTGGAGAACCCTTAAATGATTCAAAATGAGGCTTCCACCTGACCCAGTCATACCACTCCTGGGTATATACCCACAAGACTCATCCTATCACAGAGATACTTGTACATCTATGCTTATTGCAGCTCTCTCCACAATATTGAAGAGCTCAAACCAGCCCAAGTACCCTTAACTGATGAGTGGATAACAAAAATGTGGTTCATCTACACAATGGAGTTCTATGCAGTGGTAATAAAAGATGACATCATGAACTTTGCAGGTAAATGGATGGAACTCAAAGCCATTATGCTAAGTGAAGTAACAGTCCCAGAAAAACAAATGACAAATGGTATCCCTCATTTGTGGATGCTAGCACCAAATTCCCAGTGGAAAGGAAAGCTGAGCAATGTTATTGTTATATTTCTTTTCATCTGAAAGCAACTGTGCTCTTATAAGATGAATCTCTTAATGGGATCTAGAATTAACTTACCACTTATTTTCAGACATTGAAATTGCTGTATATGGGTAGAGGGTGTGTATTCATATTTTATTTTATTATTTATTTCTGTATGTGTATGAATGTACTGTCTGCATGCAAGTCTGTGCACCCTTGTCGTGCAATGCCGCGGAGATCAGAAGAGGGTGTCGGATTCCCCTGGAACTGGAGTTCTGGAATTGGAGTCTCAGACGGTTCTCGGCAGCCATGTGGGTGCTGGGGATCGAACCCGGGTCCTCTGTAAGAGCAGTCGACGCTCTTAACCACTAGGCCATCTCTCCAGCCCCTGTATTCATATTTTAGAGTATTATAAAATTAAAGGGAAAAATGTGAATTCCTAAACATGTTTTGGAATTAACATTGTTTATTTTCAGAGGTCAAAATTTTGGTATATATGTGACGTTTATATAGGTGTATTTTGTAGCAATACAAATGGGAGGGAACAACAACAACATAAGGATTCTGTCAAAGAACTGACTGAAACAGTTAAATTCTTTCCAAAACAACCAACCTCTGCATAGAAAAACTTTGAAAAGACTGATAAAAAGATGGAAGACATGTATGGCAGAATGCATGAACTGGGATGGAGAGGAGGGCATGGAAAGGGGACTGTGTCTAAATTGGACTGAAAATGATATATAAAATAGACCAAACATCAATAAAAATATTTTATTAAAAAATAAAATAAAAAGCTGCCTAGGCAGACATCGGCTGGGGTGATTGTTATCTTGGGTCTAGGCTACATCTTGAGCTGGCAGCAGAACTTGGCACTGCCATACAGATTGTACTGGTTGGCCAGGAGTGGTGGCGCATGCCTTTAATCCTAGCACTTGGGAGACAGAAGCAGGTGGATCTTTGTGAGTTCAAGGCCAGCCTGGTCTACGGAGCGAGTTACAGGACAGCTGGAGCTACAGGGAGACCCTGTCTCAAAAAGACAAAAAAAAATTTTACTGGTTGTTAGCATGAAAAATGTGACCTTGAGAGCCTGATGGAGGCACAGGGCTCCAAGTTCAGGAGAGCTGCTGCAGCCAGTAAAGTGTGGCAGGGTCAGAGCCCCTGCGAAGAGGCCCCGGGAGGCCACTGAACAAAGTTGTAAAGGTGAAGTCAGGGTTACAATGGAAACCCCAAGGCATTGGAGATGCAAGAACCAGGGAAATCCTCAGATACAAAGTAGAGTTGGCTGAAGGGAGGCTTTGCATGTTGCAGGCATCAGAGGCTCTCTCTCTCTCTCTCTCTCTCTCTCTCTCTCTCTCTCTCTCTCTCTCTCTCCCTCTCTCTCTCTCTCATTAGTTTGTATCCAACCACTTGGGGCTGAGGTGATCGTTTGCCTGTTGTGCTTTCATCTTTCTTTAGTCTGATTTTCCTTCGCTGTGTGTCCCATTCTTCCCTTCTGAAAATAGAAATGCTTACATTATCCCATTGCATGTTGGAAGTATGTAAGTTGATTTTTTCTTTTACTGTGGGTCACAGTTAAAAAGTTACCTTGAAACCCGACGTGGGGGTGCACGCCTTTAATCCCAGCACTTGGGAGGCAGAGGCAAGCAGATATCTGTGAGTTCAAGGCCAGCCTGGTCTAGAGAGTGAGTTCCAGGACAGCTGGGGCTACAGAGAGACCCCATCTCAAAAAGAAAAAAAAAGTTACCTTGAGTTTCAGAAGATATTTTGGTCTTTTGACTTCAGTGTTGGACTATAAAAGATTACAGGGAGTTTTAAATTTAGGAATAAATGCATTTTGTATTGTAATATGGGCCTGAGCTCATAGGGGCCGAAGATGGCGTGTTATAGCTTAAATGTAGACTGTTCTTCATAGGCTCATGTGTTTGAACACTTTGTCCCTGGGTGGGTGAGATGGGGCTGAGGTGGAGTCTGGTTGAAAGAAGTGGTCTTGCAGGTTCCTGTCCATTTCTCTGCTTCCTGTCTGAGATGCGATGGTAGTGACCACTCACTCCTGCCACCATGTCTTCCCCACCCAGGTATACTACACCCCCTTCAACTGTCCTCCATTTGGGTTGTTTCTTGTCAGGCATTTTATCATAAATGGAACTAACGATGGTCCAATTAGATGAGGGAATATTTTGTTTAAGACTTTCTTCCTGGCATAAAATGTGATCTCTTTCAGAAAGAGTTCTATGGGCTGATGACAAGGATATGTGTTCCTCATGTGTTAGAAGGATTATTTGTAGATATCTGTTAAGTCTATTTAATCCATGGTAAAGTTTAACACAGAAGTTTCCTTTTTGAATTTATTTGGTCTGGATGATCTACTTATTGATCATAGTAAAGTACTGAAGTCAACTGCTATTTCTCTATCTTAATCTACCTTCCCTTTATGTCTGGTAGTGTTACTTTTATGAAATAGAGTGTAGCGACATTTGGAGCATGTATTTATAATTGTTATATCATCTTGATGGATTGTTCCCTTTGCTAATATGCAATGAAATTTTTTATCTCTTATGATTAATTTGACTTGAAATCTGCTTTGTTGGATATGAAATGTGAGCATAGCTATTCTACTTGTTTCTGGGATTCCATCTGCTTGGAATATCTTTTTTTTTTTTCTGTATGTGTACGAATGTACTGTCTGCATGCAAGTCTGTGCACCTGTGTTGTGCAATGCCGCGGAGGTCAGAAGAGGGTGTCGGATTCCCCTGGAACTGGAGTTCTCCTGGAATTGGAGTTTCGGACGGTTCTTGGCCGCCATGTGGGTGCTGGGGATCAAACCCGGGTCCTCTGCAAGAGCGGTCGGCACTCTTAACCTCTAGGCCATCTCTCCAGCCCCTGGAATATCATTTTATATCCTTCACTTTGACTCTCTTTGAGTCTTTGCCAGTGAAGTGAGTTTCTTGCAGACAGCAAAGTGTTGGGTCTTTGCTTTTTATTCATTCAGCCAGTTTGAATCTTTTAATTGGTGAGTAAAGACTATTTACATTTAAAGTTAAAATTGAAATGTGTGTATTAATCCCTCCCATATTCATTTTAGGGGTTTGCTGGTTTATTGAGTTAATAATGCTTGTTCCGTTCCCAAGTCTCATGTGTTTATTTTGTGAAGCTCAATCTTCCCTGAGCTTTTGTGATCATGCATTTCTTGTCTTATCTGCATAGCATTCCATTTAAGTATTTTCTGCAATGCTAGTTTAATGGTCATGGATTTCTTTAGTTTATACTTATTATAGAAGGTCATAATCTTTCCATCGATTTTGTTTTGGGGTTTTATTTTTTTAGATAGGGTCTCCCTGTAGCCCCAGCTGGCCCAGAACTCATTCCATAGATGAGGCTGGCCTCAGTTTCACAGAGACCCACCTTTGCCTCTACCTTCTGAGAGCTGGGATTACAGGCATGTGCCACCATGCCTGGCTTTTTTCATCAATTTGAAAAGATATATACCACATATAGTAACCTTGGTTAGAAGTTATTTTGTTTCTGGAGTTGAACGACATCAGTCCAGTTCTGCTGGCCCTTAGAATGTGTGTCAAGAGGTCCATTCTTATTCTAGTTCTAAATAACCTGAAACTTCTTTCTTGAAGCATTTCATGTTCTTTCTTTGTTCTTACTCTTAGCATGTGATATGATGTAGAGATGTTCTTCTTTGGTAATACTTCTTTTACTTGGGTGTCCATTTCATGTTTGCTCATGTTTCTTTTATTGCTATCTGAATGAAATAATGCCTCTCGACATTGTCCTTAATCCCCGTATTCTTTCTTTTACCTGGTCTAGTCTCTTGGTGATTCTTCCTATTGAGTTTTCATTTGATTTCTTGGGCTCTCCAGTTCTAAAATTTCCATTTATTTTTCAGGACCTCTATCTCTTTACTGACTTTCTCATTCAAGTCTTCAACTGGTATCCTTACTTCATTCATTTGTTTATCTGAATGCTCTTTGTAGTCACTGATCATTTTGAAAAATAGACTTTGGGGGGAGGTGTGGTGGTGCATACCTGTAAAACCCTGCACGTATGAGATGGAGACAGGAAAATCAAGAGTTCAAGGCCAGCCTGAGCTACATTGTAAGACACTGTGAATAAAAAAAGCAACCAAAACTAGAAAACAAAGAAACAAAAACAAAACCTAGAATTTTGAATTCTTTGTCATTTCAACCATGTAACAAACTCTGGGCTCAGTTATGGAAATGCAATGAAATTTTGAAGGCATTGTGTTGTCTTGCTTTTTCATGTTCCTTGTGTTTCTTTTTCTTTTCATGGTGCTAGGGGTTGAACTCAGGGCCTTGTGCATATTAGGCAGATGCTGTGGCGTGAGACAGCTCCCCCCACCCACCAGCTCTTGGTGTCACAGGCTGGTCCTGATTCCTTCTCTGGAGTGCTGTGATCACAGGTGTGTGCTCCCACACTACACATCTCTGAAGCAATGAGCACATTTGTGTTGAATACCTCTCCTGGTTTTATCTGAGATATTCTTAGTGAGCAGCGACCTCTTGAGGCCTCAATCCTCCTTACCTTTAGGAGAGTAGAAAACAGACCACCACCACGACCAGGCCAGATTAGAACCAGAAACAGAGCAAAAGACAAGCGGAGACAAGTGCAGCCACACCCAAGCCATGAAAATGGGCAAAAGTAATGTAGAATGAGCTAAAGTTAAGAACAAATAAAGGTAAAAAAGAATAAAACAAATGAATGGTAGGGAAAGAGAAAAGAAAGACACAAAATGTAAAAAAAAGTGAAAAGGAGATATGCATAGAGGAAATTGGGTACAGGAAGAGGGGCTGGAGGTATGGCAGAGTGATGGAGCATCTACTCAGCATGCAGAAGGCAGGGTCCTGGGCTTAACTCCTACATGTATACAGACATGAAGTGGAAATAATAGTAAAAAGCAAAGAAAAAATAGAAAAGAAGGGATGGAATTGGAGAAGCTTTGTCTCAGGTGCTCTGATGTTGGAATCTTCCAGAGAGGATTGGGTCTTGGGTCCTAGTGACACTGTACTGTAGCTCCTCTCTGTCCCACCACAGCTGATACTGCATTTGGACTAAGGCCCAGTACAGTCAGGGGTATGTTGTCGATCACCATCAGGGCAGCATTCATTTGGGAAGTTTTCTCCTCTTTCCTTATCAGGAGATGTTGACAGCCCAATAGGCATCATGACCTATAGACTGAGAGGTTCTCATTCATTCAAGAGGCCTGTCCCCTGTTTTGTGGACCCTGGGGTGGCTGACATCCAAGCTGTGGGCTGTCCTCTGAATGTGCCAGATACTGGGAGAAGCAAACAGAGCTTCTACAGTAGAGAGTAGATCCGAGGAAATTAAGTTGCTCAAGCTGCTAGGCTCAGGATGGATTCAGACCTCACCCAGCAGCCAACCATCCCACAAGAGGGAGGACACTGTGGAAATCCAGAGATCAACTGGACTTAGGCTCCCAGCTCCCAGATGCACCAACCAGAAGCCAGAAGGCAATCCACCAACCCTCACCTTCAAGCTCTCCATCTCCAGCAATCCATAGACAGCAAAAAGAACTTCAGAACAGCAGAAGTACTGACCACTGCTCACTGACCATCATCCCCCACCCAAGCCCAAGGTCCCTGCTGCATTAAATCCCCAGGGGGTCCACACCTGACCCTCTCTCCTTCCACAGTTCCTCTCGCCCAGACACTGTGGCAGGGTGTCCTCAGACTCCCCGACCTGTGATTTTTTACCTTGTTTTCAGGTCCCCAGAATAGCTTATGCTTAAAAACAAAACAGGGCCCCTCTTAAGATGGTGCCTGTATACAGCTCTTTGAGATACGGGGAGTGATTAAAGGGAGGTCTTCCCCACCGCTAGCCTAGGGTGTCACAACAAATTGCCCAGTGGAGCCCTACTGTGGTCAGGTCCAGGCTGCCAACATTAGCTAGGCCTTCCTTGTGGTTGTGGCTTTGGGACGCCCTTTGCTGTGGTCTGAATATGAAGCAGTCCACGTAAGCTAATATGCTTGAACACTTGGTCTCCAGGTGGTAACGCTATTTGGAAAACTCGAGGACCCTGTAGTCAGAGGCACCACAAGGAGGAGGGTCGTCACTGGGCCAGGCTTCGGGGTCTTCTACCCGACCTCACTTGCTGCTGTGTTTCCTGCATGTGACCAGCGAGCCTCTGTTCCTACTCTGATGCCTTCCCTGCCTGCTGCCATGATGGACTCTATGCCCTTTGGCACTGTAAGCCATAATAAAGCTTTCTTCCATAAATTGCTCTTGTCAGGGTATGTTATCACAGCAACAGAAAATAAACACGGGGAGGCTACAGCTGTGGTGGACTGTTTTCTGCTTTTCTTAGTAACACTATTCTGTTTGTCCATTAAAAAACACCGGCCAGCTCTTTCCTGATTGTTGATGATCTTGTCTCTTGGCCTCCTTGAGCATCATCTGTTCTGTTCTGCCCTGACTTTTGACATTTTTGGAGTCACATGGGAGAAATGTGCACTCTTACTCTGGGATACTTAGAGGTTTTGTACTTTTCTAAGTGAATGAAGCCAAGCATGGTAAAGATAGAAGATATAACTGAGAAGGAGAGCAAGACACAGGGAAGGCATCAGCAAGTCATAGGAAACCCGGGCCATGTGATTCCTGTGTCAGCAGGACACAGAGGTCCTGGGCCTCATGATTAGGGCAGATTGGGGTTCCTGGGCCAAGGAGCAAGGAGAAGACCAGGAAAACTGGGGATCCTGGCCATGTAAGTAAGGGAGATCTCATCACCCTATGTCTGTGCTTGGGGCTCTCTGGAGGAGTCCTTACAAGGCTGTGAGTGAATCACTTTCCTTGGGGGACAGTGCTGGAGGAACAGTGACGGACACTCTAGGGGACTGCCAGAGGACCTTTGTGGGAAGTTATTCTGGTTGTCCCAAGCCTCTCCACATAGGGAAGGCTGAGGTACAGTGTGAGACGCACAGCAGAGCCAAGACATGACGGCTGAGGGGGGCTGGGGTCTTCATCCTGTGGGGCTGGGGAACTGGACTTACCTGAGGGATGCATGACCCATCAGGAGGAGTGTCCACTTCCTGGTACTCTGCCATTCCCACACTGTAGCTGCGTAGTCTCTGATGGCTGGAGAACCAACAGTAAAGAGTTCCAAGTGTGTCTAGTGGGATATAGAAAATTAGCACATGTTCATAGATTAGAAAAATTATGTTAAAATATCTGTACTACCCAGATTCAGTTCAGTTCCCATCAAAATACCAATGACAGTATTCACAGAAAAAAAAGCTCCTAAAATCCATATGGAAACACACACACACACATACATACACACACACACACACACACACACACACACACACACACGCCAAAGCAACCTTAAGCGAAAGAAAAAAGCTGAAGATATAATATTTGGTTTCAAAACATAATACAATGCTACTGTAACCAAGACAGCATGGTGCTGAAAGAAAACCAGACACAGAACTGAGACAGCATAGTTAGGAATGAGGAGGGCCAAGGGATGTAGGAGGAACTGCAAATAAATAGTTCATATCCCAATTTAAGGGCTAAAGACCCCTGCTGCCCCCCCAGAGCCTGGGGAACCAACAGGACCCTGCCTCCTCTGATCAAGGGAAGAGAGGAGAATGAACTCTGAAAGTCAAGAGCGGATAGATCCAGGGTCTTGTGGGCAATCCCCATGAGCTTTCCATGAACCCAGAGGGTGGTGGTTATAGTGAGGGCTGTGGGGTATGAATGAGATGCCCAAAGAAATGCTGGAATCTGGACATCTGTCTAACCTGAATGGGCTAAAACACTACAAAACAAAGATATAGTGACCACTTTTGTTTTCGAAGGAGATAGTGGTCTGGTTTGGGTAGCTCCCATCTCCCAATTCATGTCCAGCTGCATCTTGAGACAGTGCTATCATTTGGAAATAGGATCTCTTCAATGTAATTGAGTTGAGAAGTCATACTGGAATGCGGTAGGGCCCATTAAGAAGAGGAGAGGAATTGACCTGAGCCATTGGCTAGCTGGAGCTACATGGCATGCTTCCCTCCACAGCAAAGGGCTGAAAGAGAGCAAGCATGGCTAGGTCACTGCAGCAGAGCAGGGATGTAACAGACACGTTGTGGAGTGCAGAGAAACAGGAAGGGCTTATGGAAAGGTGAAACAAGCACATAGCTTCCCCTCAGCACATTTCTTATCGACCCTGACCCAAGAGCAACATGGCTGTTAGGGGGATGACTACCATCATGAAAACAAGTGGAAGTTCAGAACTCACCAGCACAGCAGTTACACAAAAGAAAAACCTGCCTGTCAACACAGAACCCTTAAATTATGAGGATGAATAATCAAGAACAATGCAGGAAATGATATGCAGGACAGTCAGGAAAAATGAACAGAGTGGGGCTCCACAGGCAGCTCAGGCACAGTGCTTGCCCAGCCTGCTTGAGGTCCTGGGTCAGATTGCCAGTATGGCAAAATAATAAATAATAAAATAACACACGAAGGCCAGAGAGATGGCTCAGCAGTTAAGAACACTGGCTGCTCTTGCAGAGAACCCAGGTTCAGTTCCCAACACCCACATGGCAGCTAACAACTGCCCATAACTCCAGTTCCAGGGGATCTGACACCCTCTTCTGACCTCTGGGCATTGCATGACAGGGTTACACTTATATATAAGCAGAAGAAATAAAAATATTTCAAAAATTTTTGTCAAGCTTTTGTATATTTCATTCAAACAACAGTTCTTTTTTATTGATCAGTTTTGCTTCATAAGCACATTTTTAAAAGACTTCATTTTGGTCTACAATCATGTACACACACATGGAACAAGGTAGTGCAGGGAAAATGATATTTGTGGAAGCAAAGGGGGCTCTTTTGTATGTGGATTCCTTGAGCAAACTGCTTAGAAATAAGAAATGAATATAATTTAGGTTGAATGTTTCTAAAGTTCCTTTACAAAGCTCCTTTCTATTCACCCATGCTTTCTCTTCTTTATTTTCATATAGTCAACAGGACAATTTGTCTCTATGACTATTACTTTTAATATTTTTATTGAATTTTTGTGCATTTCATACAACATTTCTTAATTCAATTTAGACTCATTCCCCCTTCTATGCCCCCCACCCTGGCCAAGTTCATGAATTCTGCCATACATGTCTTGCATCTTTTTCTCAGTCTTTTTAAAGTCTTTCTATGCAGAGATTTATTGTTTGGGGCAGAAGTTTACTGTTTCAGTCAGTTTTTTGATCCAGTCCTTTTGTTGTTGTTTCCTCCAATTTTTATTCCTCTAAAATATGCATATATATATATATATATATATATCACATACACCAAAATTGTGATATCTGAAACTAAACTGTATGTTTGTTCCATTTTCCCTTTAATTTTATATTACTGTAAAATATGCATACACACCTGCCACCCATATATCAGGTAAAAAGTCTGAAAATAAGTAGTAAGTTAATTCTAGAGGCTGTTAAGGGAGTCACATTATAAGAGCACAGTTGCTTTCAGATCAAAAGAAATACAGCATTAATGTTGCTCAGTTTGCCTTACAACTAGGGTGCTAGCATCCACAAATGAAGGATACCATTTGTCGTTTGTTTTTCTGGGACTGTGTTACTTCACTTAGCATAATGGCTTCAAGCTCCATCCATTTACCTGGAAAGTTCATGATGTCATCTTTCTTTACCACTGCATAGAACTCCATTGTGTAGATGTACCACATTTTCTTTATTCACTTGTCTCCCGTCCAAGTACTAACCAGGCCCGACCCTGCTTAGCTTCCGAGATCAGATGAGATCAGGCATGTTCAGTGTGTTATGGCCACTTGTCGGTTGAGGGGCACTTGGGTTGCTTCCAGCTCTTCACTATTGTGAAGAGAGCTGCACTAAACATGGATGTACACAGATTTCTGTGGTAGGATGAGTCTTGTGGTTATATACCCAGTAGTGGTATCACTGGGTCAGGTGGTAGGTTCATTTTGAATCTTTTAAGGGTTCTCCACACTGCTTTCCATAGTGGTTGTATAAGCTTACATTCCCACCAGCAGTGGATGAGTGTTCCCCTTTCCCCACAACCTCTTCAGCATTTGGTACCATTTGTTCTCTTGATCCTAGCCAGTCCAATCGGAATGAGATGAAATCTTAAAGTGGTTTTAATTTGCATTTCCTTAATTATTAGCAATTGAAGAGGAGTTTCTTCACAAGCTTGGAAAAAAAAGTCCTTAAATTCATTTGGAAAAACGAAAGACCCAGAATAGCCAAAACAACCTTGAGGGAAAAGAGCTGCACAGGGGGGATCTCTATACAAGACTTCAAACTATACTACAGGACGATAGTCATAAAAACAGCCTGGTACTGGCACAAAAACAGACCTGTTAACCAATGGAACAAAACCAAAGATTCAAATATGAGCACATACAATTTCAGCCATCTTATATTTGACAAGGGGGCCAAGAAGCCACAATGGAGAAAAGACAGCATCTTCAGCAAGTGGTGTTGGCAAAACTGGATCACCACTTGCAGAAGAATGAAATTAAACCCCTACCTCTCGCCCTGTACAAAAGTCAACTCCAGGTGGATTAAAGACCTCAACATGAAACCCCAAACTCTGAAGGCAATAGAAGAAAAAGTTGGCAGCAGACTACAAGACATAGGCATAGGAAAAGACTTCCTAAATCAGACAGCAGCTGCACAAGAATTAAGGTTGACAATTGACAAATGGGACCTCATTAAACTCAAAAGCTTCTGTACATCAAAAGAAGCAATCAAGGAAGTGAAGAGAAATCCAACAAGTGGGAGGAAACGTTCACTGCAGGTACATCTGACAAAGACATGATTTCCAGACGATATGAATAAACTACTCCAAAAAACAAAGAAAAGGGAAACAAAAGGACCCACTCAATAGATGAGAGCAAAGAGCTGACACAAGACGTTCCACAAGTGAGGAACTGAGATGGCGGAAAGAACCTTAAGAAAGTGTTCAACAAATGCAGCAACAGATCTCTTAAAGAAATAGCAAAGGTCAAAACCAGTTAAGATATGCAGCTTAACTCAAAGACTGGGGCTAGGAACAGCGAAAACGATGAGAGACCAAGTGCTAGAGAGGTTGGGGAAAGGTTGTAAGTGGGGACAATCAACGCAACACTGTTGTTGTGAATGTAAACTCATACAGACCACTATTGAAAGCAGTATGGAGAACCTGGAAGACTTGGGAATGAACTTGCTACCCGACCCAGCCATACCACCCTGGCAGGTACCCTTAAGAACTCACCCCACATGGACAACGAATACTGCACGGACATGTTTAATTAGTATCACTCTCTTCACATAGGCAAGGGGCTGGAACCGACCCAATGCCCCTCAACTGAATAGTGGGATAGAGAAAATGTGTTACATCTACAAAGGGAGTATTCCCTATGCAGCAGTAAAGAAAGACACATCATGAGCTTTGCAGGAAAAATGATGGGCTGGGCTAGAGGACAATCAATGCTAATTGAAGTAACAGTCACAGAAAAAACAAACGACGAAATGGTATCCCTCATCAGTGGATGCTAGTGCCAATTACATAGTTGAAAGTTTTCTTTTGCACAGCCCCTTGAACTTTTGTCCGAAGCAGTTGGGAAGATGCATATTGGAAACAACAACAAAAACAACAACAGAAAGACTGCATCAAGAAACTTACGAAACAGGGAACTCTGTTCAAAACAGTCAACGTCCACAGGGAGAATATTGAGAAAGACATGAGGAATAAAGATGAAAACATGTTTGGCAAATGCTGAGCTCTGTGGGGTGGGAGGGGATGGGAGACATGGGGTCGAGATTGACTCAAAAAATTAATTGAATTAATTAAGAAACAAAAAACTGGCACCATTGACTGCACAGACCCAGCAAGTGGACTAAAAGAGAACACATCAGAAGCTGTCAGGCCTCCAGCTGCATGTGGGGGAACATCACAAGCATAAGAGATGGGATGACTTAGACACAAAACAATTTTTTAACAACAAAGAAAAATCATAATTTGTAGGCGGGCAGTGTAAAGTAGTTTAATCCCAGCCAACTGGAAGCAAGGAGATGGATCTCTATGATGCCAAGGCCAGCCTGGTCATACATTATGAGTTTCTGGGCCCACAGGGCGACATATAAGACCATAATCTCAATCCCCCACCCCAAAGAAAGAATTAATCTAGTCTGAATTTCCAGACCCCCATTGGAATAAATTAAATCCAACCAGAAGAGCAATTAGAAATCCACACCGCGCACACCTGCAAAAAAAAAAAAAAAAAAAAAAAGAAGAAGAAGAAGAATCCATACAACTACATGGAATTTTAACAATATTCTCTCGAATAACTGATGAGTCAAGGGATAAATTAAAGGGAAATTAAAACTTTCTTGAAATGAATGAAAATGAAAATGTAGCATACCTAAGCCTATGGAACAGCTCAAAATCAGTGCTAAAAGAAGTAAACTTATTTGAACCAAAAATACATGTAAAAAAAAAAGAAGTAAACCTAGGACTGCAAGTGCCTTTGTAAAGAGATAAAAAGTATTCCAATAGCCAGCTCAGTGGCATAGCTTAAGGTATCAGAAAAGCAAGAACAAACTAAGGCCCAAATTAACAGGAAAAAAGAAATAACAAAGACAAACAGAAATAATTAAACAGAAACTCAGAAACAAAGACAAAAAACAAACATAACTGAAAGATCAGTTAAACAAAAAGTTGATTGTTTATGAAAAAGATATAATGACAAGCCTTTAGGTACACAACCAAATTAAAAAGGAGATAGAATATACAAGTAAAATCAGATCAGAAACAAAAGCCTAGTAAATGAGATGAGGAAGGTTGCTTCCTACTCCCTGCAAGAACAATACACCAAGGCTATCAAGATTCTAAACACGTGCACCAAACGCAGGTGCACCTAATTTCATTAAACAAATACTCCTAGATAGAAAACCTCAGACTGACCCCAACATAGTGAAAGGGGTTTGCTTATACCCATTGTCACCAACAGACATGTTTTCTGCACAAAAACTAAACAAAGAAGCTCTCAAGTTAAATGACATCATAAATCAAATCTACCTTACAGACATCTATAGAATATTCCACCCAAGCAGCAAAGAATGCACATTCTTCTCAGCAGCCCATGGAACTTTCTCCAAAATTGATCACATTTAGGACGCAAATCAAGCCTCAATAAATATAGGACAGTTTAAATAACATCCTGACAGTCAGATTTACTCAAGGAGAGGAGATCCACATTAATAAAATTACAAATGAAAAGAGAGATGTTGTAACAGATTTCAATGAAATTCAGAAAATCATAAGGACATATGTTATTGTTTAAATTTTGTATTTATTATTTTTATTTTGTGTTTACTAGTGTATTGCCTGCATCCCATGTTGTGCAATGCCCATGAAATCAGAAAAAGGCATTGGATTCCCCTGGTATTGGAGTTATGGATGACTGTTAGCCTCTATGTGGGTGCTGGGAATTGAGCCTGGGTCCTCTGCAAGAGCAGCCAGTGCTCTTAGCTGCTGGGCCATCTCTCCAGCCCCATCATAAGGACATATTTTAAAAACCTCTATTTCTCAGCTAAGGTTGGAGCTTCTTACCTATTTCCACACTTGTAGGCTAGGATTTTGTCTGGCCTGAGCTTGCATGGGTCTTGTGCATGCTGATACCAATGCTATAGGTTCATATGAATAGGGTCCTGGGAGCTCATAGGATTCATTTATGTTTGGCCTTGCATCACCTCCCTGGCTCTTACAATCTTTCCGCCCCCTCTTCTGCAATGTTCCCTGAGCCCTGTGTGGGTGAAACAATATAGCAGCCTATCTATGGAACCGCACTCTGTAGACTCACAATCCTCACTGTTTGGGAATTCAGGCCCTTTTGGGTTCCTGGTCTCCTGTTGCATGGAAGAGCTTCCTAAATGAGAGTTAAGAGGTGGTCAATGCCTTCTTGGGTCCTTGTTCTATGAAGCTTGGGTCTTATGTGTAGAGGTTGCATTGTAGATGTGTCGACTAGGCATGAGCCATTCACAGATCATGTCTGTGTGTGTCCAGTTGTGGGACTCCATACTATTCTCAACTGGAGCAAAAGAAGCTTCTTTTTCTGAGTGGTGTCTGGGATATTTGTCTGTAAATATAATGATACTTGTTTTGTAGTTAGTAAAAATGTTACCTTGTCCTAGGGGCATGTCAACCTTGGGGAATAGTCTAAGATCTATGACCTCTCCAGATATGTGCATCTGGCTCTGTTAACAATATGACACATGACTTTCCTCCCACTGAGTGAGGAGTGAGCTTTAGGTCCAATTTGTTAGCCACTTATTTCCTCCAAGATAGAAATGCCACTATTGCACCAGTGTTGTATGTTGTGCTGGTCATTGATGTGGATATTTGGTCTTGAGGCTGATGTTGGGCCATCTGTTGATGATCTCCCTTATTGGCTTGCATATGCTCTCCACAGCTATGACAGCTAGCCTTCAGGGGTGGTGGCTTCCAGGTCATAACCAGCTCCATAGCTTAAGATCCAGTCTCTGAAGTATCTCCTGTCTTCAGCAATAGGGTCTCACCTTCAGGTTCTGGGAGGCAATCAAGTACTATGGTAACAAGGGCTGGGAAACTTACACTTTTCTCTGTGTTTTACCAGTTGTGGATTGTTGTAATTTTTCCATCTGTTGCAAAAAGAAGTTTCTTTGATGAATGATGAGAGGTATACTTGTCTGTAAATATAAGGATATATATTTAGAATCCAATAAGAAATTACATTGGCCTAGGGTGTGACAAAAGTAGGTTTTATTCTAGTATCTATAACCTCTCCCCCCATGCATATTTGTGTACCATAGCTAAGGAACTGTTTGTAACCAATGACTACCTGGAGAGCTAATCAGGCTCCAGTGGATGAGTACACAATGAAGGACATTTGGAGTTACAAACTTAGTTTGATAGGCCTTAATATATATGACAGAGTGCATGAAACCCAGTAGGGAAGGATTCTAAGATGGGTGAAGATAAGGGGGGGGCTAAATATGATCAAAATATATGAAATTCTTAAGAATTAAATTTAAAAAGGATGAAAAAAAGACCCACAATTGGAAAATCTAAAAGAAATGAAAAAATTCTACATGTGTATAACATAGCAAAATTAAACCAACTTTGGAATAAATTAAAGAGATGCATAACTATTAATGAGATTAAAGCACTAATAAACAATCTCCCAACTAAGAGCTTACCCAGGGTCAGACAGGTTTACTGCAGAATCCTATCAGAACTTCAAAGAAGAATTAAAGTCAATGCTCTGCAGGTTATTCCATGAAATAGAAAAGAAAGGGTTTTGAGCTCCTTCTGTGAAGCCAGTACTACTCTGATATTAACCAGAAAAAGATAACAGAAAAGAATATCATAGACTGATATCCCCGGTGAACACAGATGCAAAAATTCTTTTTATTTTCACCTTTTATTGATGCTTTGTGTATTTCATACATCATTTTCCAAATCAGTTCAGTCATATTTCCCTTTCCCTTCCCCCCACCCCACCCCATCCCAGATCATGCATTCTGCCATAACTGTCCTGCATCTTTCTCTCAGTTTTTTTTTTCATTTTTAACATTAAGTAATAATTTATGAGTACAAGCATCTCATCCTTCATGTAAAACATTTGCAAGCAATGTGCCTCAAACCCACACAGCCCATGGGTCCCACCATCCAGCGGGGGGGGGGGCTTTGTATGTTCAATCAAGTTAATCAAATGAGTGTCCAGGTATATTGCTGTAGTTTCAGCTTTCACCCCAGTCGCAGCCCTTACATTCTACCATGTCCCCTCTTCTGCAGATTGTTCCCTAGGCTTAGAAAAGGGGCACAGGTGATGAGAAGCAAACCAGTCTACTTTTCTCTGGAGCTGTCGTTTTAGACTCTGTCATTCTGGTTTTTTCCTTTCATGGGCTGACAGTTGTCTCAGGAATAACCTTTCGATCCTACTCTATAACAGTTGGCTCCAATTTACAGTTGGAGAACGACTCATCATCATCATCATTTTCTTGTTCTATGGGGGGGGTAAGAAAGTCTCTCGTATTAAAACCTTTGCGGCACCTAGAAGGTAAGTTTCTTTAAGACTCATTATAAATAGTTGTCACAAATAGGATCCGCAGAGGGGTTTGATGTTTGTAGCAATCTGAGGCTTTTCTTCCTTTCAATGTTCAGACGGGCCAACCTTTCTGCTGGCACTTCCTGGTACATCCTACTCAATGCAAAGCTGTATCTTTTCTTTCTCAGCTGTTAAGTTGGTGACATTTTGACCTGTTGGAACATACAAAATTCTTAATAAAATACAAGCAAATCAAATTTGAGCTCATAACAAAAATATTATACATCAAAACCATGTTGCTTTCATTTCAAAGATGCAGGGATGGTTCAACATGCATAAATCAATTAATGGTAGCTATCACATAAATAGTTTCAAAGAGAGAAATCATATGATCATCTCATTAGATATACAAAAAAAATTAAAAAACCTTTTGCAAAACTTAGCATTCCTCCACAATAAGTTATAGAGAGGGTAGGAATGGAGGAAGCATACTTCACCATAATAAAGGCTATGAACAAACTTACAGCTCACTAACATCATGTAAATGGAGAGAAACTCAGAGTTCTTACTGAGATCAGAAAGAAAGGGCAAGACTCTCCACTCTCCACTCTCCTTCAACAGAGTACTTCAGACATTCAGTAGAGAAACAAAACAAGTGAAGGAGGGAAAAAAGGATGTGAAGAGGAGGCGAAGACAGCACTCTATCCCTGTTTGCACACAGTATGATTCTTTACATAAGAGACCCTAAAGACTTAAACAAAAATCTATTATAGAGCTGGTAGATAACCATTTGCAAAGTGGCAGGATGCAAAATCAACACACGGATAAGTCAGTAGCCTTTTATACCAAATGACAAACAGACTGAAAAAGAAATCAGGAAAACAATCCTTTTCACAATAGCCACAAAAAGGAAATAAATAAAATACCTTGGAATAAACTTAACCAAGGAAATAAAGAGCTCTACAATGAAAACTTTAAGACATTGAAAAAGAAATCTAGAAAGACAGCAGAAGATGGAAAAGACCTTTCATGATCATCGACTGGAATAAATAATATTGTGAAAATGGTCATCTGTAGATGACCATTGAATCTACAGATTCAATGCAGTCCCAATAAAACAATTAGGGCCTTTCTTCACAGAAAGAAAAGAAACAATAAAAATTTTACAGACACATCCATCAATGGACTAGAATTGAGGACCCAGATTTAAGCCCACACACTTACCTGCATCTGACAAAGGTTCCCAAAATACATATTACAGAAAATATGGCATCTTCAACAAATGGTGCTGGTCAAACTTGATAGCTACATGTAGAAGAATAAAATTAGATCCTTATCTTTCCTCCTGAAAAGTACTCAACTCCAAGTAGTTCAACAACCTCAAAATAAGGTCTGATACCCTGAATCTGATAGAGAGGAAATTAGGAAGTACACTGAAAGAAGTATGGGAAATAAAGGGCTTTCTCAACAGCATCCCAACAGCACAGGCATGAGATGAGACCTCATGAAACTGAGAAGAGTCTGTACAGCAAAGGTTAGGAATTGTCAATGGAGCAAGGAGGTAGCAGAGTGGGAAACCCTTGCCAGGTACATATCTGACAGAGGACAAGTATCTAGAATATGCAAAGAACTAAAAATCTCAACATCAAGAAAACTAACAGCCCAATTAAAAATGGGCTATGATCTGAACAAAAAGTTTCCAAAGGGAGAACTTCAGATTACCAGCAAGTACTTGAAAAGTGTTCAACATCCTTAGCTATCAGGGAAATGCAAATGAAATTGACTTTAAGATTCCATCTCAGGTATAGCTGTGCACTAATGTTCAGACAGTGTCTATGCATTTCTCATGGGGTCTCAGAGGCATCACACTGCCTTCTGAGTTCTTAGGCACCCAACATCCAGTCATCTCTATTCCTTCTTCCTGTACCAACTCCCTACCTCCCCAGCCCCAGTAACCCAGTTATCCCCACCTTCCCCTTCTCCTGAGTTCCCTCACCCCCAACCATGTATCCTGTATGTCTCTCCCTCCTCCCTTCCCATCCCAACACTCCCACTTTCTGCACCCCCCCCAGTAGCATCTGTTCCTTGCTATCTCCCACCTTCTGGTTCTTTCTTCTGCTTTACCTCCATGTATGCTTTCCATTTTCTCGGCTCCTAGTAGTACATGAGGATATATACTCACATATGGAGATTGGTGCTTTCATTACTCACTTTTCTGTTGCTGTGATAGACCCACCATGACCAAGGGAACTTATAAAAGGAAGAGCTTATTTGAGTTTACTGTGAATGGGTCCAGGGGAATTAGAGTCTATCATGGTGGTGAGGCATGGTGGCAGGAGGTTCCCAAGCAGGAGCAGAAAGCAGAAATTCACATCTTCAAGCAGGCTGGAAGCAGGAAGCGACTAGAGATTGACAAGGCTTCAAGAACTTTCTAAGCCAGACCCCAGTGACAAGCTTCCTCCAGCATGGCCATACCTTCTAAGACCTTCCAAAACAGTACTACCAACTGAGGATGAAATGTCTGAATACTTGGAGCCTCTGGGGGACATTCTCATTCAAACCACCACAGCGCTACAATCCACAAATGAAGGAGAACATACGTTGCTTGGTTTTCCATCTTTGTGTTACTTCACTCACTATAACACTCTCTACTTCCATCCATTTACCTGTGAATTTCATAATTTCATCTTTTCTCACTTCAGAGTAGTCCTCCATTGTGTAGATGTACCACATTTTCATTATCTATTCATCATTTGTAGATTGTTTCCATTTCTTAGCTATTGTGAAAAGAACAGAAACAAACATGGATATACAGGTATCTTTACAATATGATGAGTACCTTGGATATATGCCAACGAGTGGTATAACTGGGCCAGATTGATTTTTAGTTTTATGGGAATTCTCCACACTGCCTTCATAGTGGCTGCACTGGTTTGTGTTCCCACCACAAGTGAATGAGCGTTCCCCTTGTTCCAGATCCTCACCAGCATTTGATGTCCTTCGTTCTCTTGATTTTAGCCAGTCTGATTGGGATAAGATGGAATCTTAAAGTGGTTTTATGTGCATTTCTTTAATTGCTAAGGATTTTAAGCAGTTTTAAAGTATTTCCTAGCCAGATTTCTTCATATGAGAACTGTGTTCAGGTGTATATCCCATCTTCTTACTAGTCGTTTTGTTTTTTCTTGCTATTTTTTTTAGTTCTTTGTATATTCTGGATATTAATCCTCTGTCGGATATGTAGCTGGTAAAGATTTTCTCCCACTCAGTGGGTTTCCATGTCACTTCCTTGGTTGTTTCTTTTGCTGTACAGAAGTGGAAAATTGTAAGAGCTAAGGCTCATACATAGGGAAGCAGAGGCTTTCAGACTACTGGAAGCTCGCACATGTGAACTCGTGGTGATGATGGTATTAGGCACAGGACCAATGCCAACCCAGGCAAGGTCCCAGAGTGGAGCAAGAGAAATCAGTGGTAGGCTGGCCCTGGACTGAGAACTTCTGGAGGCTGATTACGGCTGGGTATGGGAGAATATACTGTACTTAAGATTTCTAGATCTGCTGACTAGATTCCAATGGATGAATTTGCACAGAAGGACATCTGGGTTCAAAAGCTTGAATGGATAGGACTTAAATGCGTGAGTTCTGATGGAGGGTTGGGGACCTGGAATGGGGGGGAGGGACCTAAATATGAATGGGAGCCATTGTATGAAAGGTATAAATGCACAATAAAAATATTTTCTCAGAATGGTCATCTTTAGCAATACCAAATACAACAAATGCTGGCATAGATGTGGAGAAAGGGGAACTCTTATACACTGTTGGTAAGCATGTAAAATGGTGCAGCAACTTTAGAAATCAGCCTGGAGTTTTCTTGCTGATAGAATTACTGAATGATCTAGGCATACAACTCTTGGGCATATACCCAAAGGACTTTATATCTTACTACAGAGATACTTGCATATCTACTTTTACTGCCCCTCTATTCAAAATACCTAGGGGGGCTGGAGGGATGGCCTAGCGGTTAAGAGCGCCGACCCCAGCACCCACATGGTGGCTAAGAACTGTCTGTAACTCCAATTCCAGGAGAACTCCAGTTCCAGGGGAATCCGACACCCTCTTCTGACATCCGCAGCATTGCACGACATGGGTGCACAGACCTACATGCAGACAATACATTCAGACACATAAAAAAATAAATAAATAAATAAAAATTAAAAAAAAAAACTAGGAAATGGAATCAAAGTAGATGTCCATCAACTGATGGCTGGTTAAGAAAAATAATGATATATGATATGATATTGATATATATAATGGAATATTGCTCAGGTGTGAAAATCAAATAAAAAATTGTAAGATGGATGAAATTGGGAAAAATGTTCTCAGTGAGGTCAGTCACCCAGGACTTCCCCCTAAAAAACAAATTCTGTATATTCTCTCTTGTATGTGGGTACTAGCTTCAAATCTTGTGTTTTGTGTGTCTTGCCTAGAGTACTGTGGAAGTCAGGAAAGTGTAGCAGTCCAGTGGGTAGCGGAATGCATTTAGGGAGGTGAGAGCAGCTCACAGGTGAAACGACTGTAGGTAGGGGAGTAGGGGGGCAAAAAGAATCCAGCAGCAGTGGGGCGATGCGGAAGGGAAACGAGGGGCAGGGAAAGCACACAGACGAAGCTGTGTGGGAGTCATCTTTCAACCCAAGTAAAAAATATAACAAAAGACGATAGAAGAACATAGATGTTATAATAAGGAAATGCAAATTAAAACCACTCCTAAGTATACACCCACAAGACTCATCCTACCGCAAAGATACATGCGTATCAATGTTTACTGAAGCTCTCTTTACAATAGCAAACCAACCCAAATGCCCCTCAACAGAGGAGTGGATGACAAAACTGTGGTACATCTACACAATGGAGTACTATTCAGCAGTAAAGAAAGATGACATCATGAACTTTGCAGGTAAATGGATGGAACTTGAAGCCATTATGTTAAGTGAAGTAACAGGGTCCCAGAAAAACAAATGGTGAATGGTTTCCCTCATTTGTGGATGCTAACACCAAATCCTCAGTTGAAAGGCAAGCTGAATGACAGTATTGTTACATTTCTTTTTATCTGAAAGCAACTATGTTGTCACAATGTAAATCTCTTAACGGGTTCTAGAATTGACCTACCATTTATTTTTAGACTCTAATTACTGTAATGGGTGGGAGGCATGTATTCATATTTTAGAGTAATATAAAATTAAAGGGGGGAAAATGTGAATTCCTAAACATATTTTGGAATTAACATACAGTTTATTCTCAGAGGTCATAATTTTGATGAATATGTGACAATTATACAGGCATATGTTGGAGCAATACAAAGGGGAGGGAACAACAACAACAACATAAAACTGGGTTAAAGAAAAAAAGAATTGTGGGGTGAGGGGATACTTTGGGCTACAAGTTTAAGGGGGATGGGGACCAGAGCTGGAGGAAATTAGTGGTCAGAGTTGGGGTGTCCAGAACTAAAGATGTGTGAAGGAGCCTTATGTAGCTCCAGTACTTTGTGAACTAATTAGAGCATAAATTTTAAAACTGAGGAGTTTGAATGGAGGTATTCCACATAAACATAAGTTATTATGGTGTCTTCCCTGTGAGTTATTGGTCGAGGAGTCTTCAGAGACACCAAAAATGATACAAGCTTTTACCATCATTCTTGTTCTCCCAGAAAACAAGATGGCAAGAGCGTACTGCTGAAGACACCACATGCTTTCACTGTAGGCTGTAGAGAGGTCAGTCATGAGCTGACCAGGAAACTCTCCCTTCTGGCTAGCTTTCATAGTGTCGAAAAGCTCTGTGCCCTGCTATACAGGAAAAACAACACAGTCTTATGCAGGGCTGGACTCAGCGTGGTCCAGCAATGACCTGCAAGATGTACCCACTGGTGCCATACTGGCAATGCTGCTTTGTATTATGGGGCAATCAACAGATGTCCCGATTGCATCTGAGGCCTGTTCCCACAGGAGGGCATTCATACCTGGTGCTGTAAACAAGGCCAAAACACATGGCCATAGAAGCGATAGCCCCGAGAGGAGCAGTTATTGATGTTGTTTACTAAATGGTCATGTTATCAAGCTCTTTTATAAATATTTATGTTTATATACATAGATTTGTGCTGTGCTCAGCCTTGGTTAGACAAGCTTCTTATTGCAGAGGGCAACAGTTGGTGTAGAAACTCATGGCTTCAAATTGCTGAGAGCAAGACACAGGAAGTGCTCAGCCATACACAGAACACCTATACCACTAACCCCACAAGGTTCAGGGAGCATTAAGTGGAGAAGAAAGAATGTCAGAGCCAGAAGGTGGGGAGGAGGGCTGTGAACGGTGGACATGGGCATGACATGGCTGTTCACTGAAGTCACAGCAACTGTGGTTGGTTACCTGTGCAAGAACTCCACAGGCCCAAGAGAGTTAAAAATTCCATCATGGAGCTGGGTGTGGTGGCACATGTCTTTAATCCCAGGTCTTGGGAGGCAGAAGCAGGTGAGTCTCTGTGAGTTCAAGGCCAGTTTGGTCTAGACAGCAAGTTCCAGGACACCAAACCTATGTAGCAAAACCCTGTCTCAAAGAAAAAAAATCCAGCATTCATGGGGGAGGAGCTCCCGATTCCCGGCCCCTGGCTGTGGGGCTTCCTGTATTCAGGGGGGAGGAGCTCCCGATTCCCCGCCCTTGGCTGTGGAACTAATGGCAGTTGATGGCTGCTGAGAGAGTGGGAAGGTCACTTTTCTTGGGGTGGGGCATTTGTAGGTTTCCCATGCCACAGGGGATGACCTCTCAGACATATGCACTTGAGCAACACTAAGTGGAGTTAGTGGACTATGCAAAACACATACATGAATTTAAGAGTGATGTGCTAGCTATGTTGGGGCAAGGGGCAGCTGGAGTGAAGGAGTGGGGGATGAATGTGACCAAGACACACTGCATGCAGTATTTAGAAACTTCAAAAACATTTTTAAAAATGAGACACACACATGAAGCCATTAGAACTGATATCTCAGAGATCAAAAGGGGAACAGGACTCAGGAACAATTCTGTGGGACAAAATGGAAAGCAAAGAAAAGATGGATAGATTCCAGGAGAAAAAAAGTCACCAACCAAAACAGAGAGACAAGCACAGCCTTGAGATAGGATCAGTAATTAAAAGGTTCTCAAAATTGGGCTGGAGAGATAGCCTAGCGGTTAAGAGCACCGACGCTCTTACAGAGGACCCGGGTTCGATCCCCAGCGCCCACATGGCGGCTAAGAACCGTCTGTAACTCCAATTCCAGGAGAACTCCAGTTCCAGGGGAATCCGAGACCCTCTTCTGACCTCCACGGCATTGCACGACACGGGTGCACAGACCTGCATGCAGACAATACATTCATACACATACAAAAATAAAAAAAATTAAAAAAATAAAAATAAAAGGTTCTCAAAATGAAAAGCTCCCAAGCACAACTGCTGATGATTTTATTACATCTGTAGAGAACAAACATCAATTCTTAATCTAGTCGACAGTATTCAAGGAGAGAGTCTTTCCAATGTCATTCTATAAGAGTAAAATTACCATAAGTCCAAAGCCAGACAAGGATACACAGAGAGAGAGAGAGAGAGAGAGAGAGAGAGAGAGAATAGACAGATAGATAGATGATAGTTGATAGATAGATACATAGATAATAGATAGATACTACAGACCATTATCTCTGATGACTATGGATATAAACATTCTCCAAAATTCCTTGCAAATCTAATCTAGCATCACATTAAACAATATATACCATTAATCAAGTGAAGTAAGAATGTTTATTTAAAATGTATCCAAATCAGTAAACACAGTGTATCCCATCAGAATAATAGATAAAAGGCATATGTCGTGGTTGCTATAGAAAAATTTTTCAGAGAAATACAATATTGCTTGGTGATAATAATCCGAAAGACATTGAGTGTCGAAAACAAGCACGTGGCTGGGGCTGAGTGTCAAAAGCATGCATGTCGAGGGGACTGCAGGAAGAGCCACTGCTCATTCCAAACTCTGACTCATGGAGAGATAGGGAACCCAGAGGGCCTCCCTAAACCCAGACAGTGTTCTTTTCCTCCACATCACTTCTGGGACCACATGTTTGGGTTTTCTTGACTCCCAGCCCCAAGTAGGCACCTCCAGAGCCACCCACCCCCCACCCCCCACTACGAGAGCCCTTTTCTCACTTCTCTACCACCAACCATCCCACCTGCCAAGCTGCCCAGGGTCCTTGAGGCATCCTAAGAACTTAATCCCAGATAGATACCTACAACCTGGCTACACCACCCAACGCCCCTGAAGCTGTGATACATGTCACCCACCCTTGAGGGAACACCATTCATTCCCACTGTAGCCCCAGCCCCTGGATCCCAAGGTCCACCTACAGAATGGTGCGAGCTTTCAACAGAATCCTACAGATTGGCAGTAAGAAGGTTTTAACTCTACCAAAGGTTCATTACTGGGCTCCAAAGTGCACATAACCCCACCTGTGCTGGGAATACTTTAGGTACCCCACTCACACACACATGAACAGAAATTTACCCCAAGGCCAAAATACCGCAAGCCATTCAGTAGGCCTCAACCTGACAAGTTGAGTAAGAGCAAATGAGTATCCAAACAACCATTCAACAAAGGGAAGACCAGATATACATACAAAGAAACATCACCAACGACCTAATTTCAGATGTTTAGCCCCATTACAAAACCATAAACAACATGAACAACAAAGTATGTCTCCTCTAGAAATGACCACATCCACTGCAACATACCCTGAGAACAGCTTAGTTGGTGCCCAAGACAATTATTTCAAAATAGTGATTATGATTAGCTTCAACAAACTCAAAGAGGACAGGCATAAATCCTGGAATAAAAGCCATGAAAACACAAATAAAATATCCAAGATATGAAAAGAAAAGTTAATATAGAAATAAAATTTATAGATGTCTGCTCTTTTAGGACCATTGTAGAGTTCCAGATCCAGGGGCATTTCCAGACACACCTTTCTAAGTCTTGTTTTCTCACCTCCTGTGCTCCACCATCTCAACCCTGCCAGGACCCTTAGACTCTCCTGGGGGCTTTCCCAACCCTGCCTGGGTATGCTCCCTTACCCACACCTCCTTGCACCAGCCACCTCTGCCCTGTTAGATGCTTGTGGACCCCCAGATCTGGGATCTTTCCCAGCACTTCCTTGGTAAGTCTCCTTCCCCACCTCCCAGGCTCCAATTGCCATCTGAGCCCTGCTGGGACACTTGCTTGCTACTGAGAGCTTTCCAGACCTGCCTTGCTTCAGGATCTGCTCAGGCTATTAGCATCCTTGTGTCCCAGGACCTGTGAGCTCTCCCAGCCTTACCTATCAGCCAGCCTGTTCACCCAGGAGCTACCCAGCCCATCCTTACCTATCCTTAGCAAAACTGAGACCACTTTAAAATAATTATGTGTATGAGTGCCTCACTTGCATATATGTATGTGCACCTGTGTCATGTAATGCTTGCGAAAGTCAGAAGGGGGCGTTGGATCCCTTGGAACTGGAGTTATGGGTTAGCTGCCAAGTGGGTGCTGGGAAACAAACCTGGGTCATTTGCAAGAGCAGCCAGTGCTCTTAACCACTGAGCCATCTCTCCAGGCCCCAGAGTCCATTTTTCACCCCATTTGTAGATCAACATAAAGCAGCCCTTGAACTGAACACCAAACACTACTCAGCTGCCCCATAACCTGACAGGTTGGGGAAACAACAAAAACTAGAAATAACCATTCAACAAAGACAAGAGCACCTGCCCATACCAAGGAACACAACCAGCAAGTCCAGATGCTTAGGTCTCCTAGGTCTCATAATCCACCCCACACACACACACAAACAACAATGGACTATGCAAGACCTCTGGGACACTGTAAAATGACCAAACATGTGAATGATAAGCATTGAAGAAAGAAGAAAACCAGAAAATATTTTTAATAAAATTGTAGAAGAAAATTTCTCAAATTTAGGAAAACAAGCTCAAGGTACAAGAAGCACACAGAACACCAAGTAGACAGGAGCAGAAAAGAAGCTTTTCTTAGGGCTGGAGAGATAGCCTAGCGGTTAAGAGCACCGACTGCTCTTGCAGAGAACCCGGGTTCGATCCCCAGCACCCACATGGCGGCTAGGAACCATCTGTAACTCTAATTCCAGGAGAACTCCAGTTCCAGGGGAATCCGAGACCTTCTTCTGACCTCCGTGGCATTGCACGACATGGGTGCACAAACCTACATGCAGACAGTACATTCATACGCATACAAAAATAAAAAATAAAAAAAATAAAAAGAAGCTTTTCTTGTCATATAATACTCAAAATTCTAAATGTCAGAACCAAAAAAGATACTGAAAGCTGTGAGAAAGAAATGAAATATCAATATATATTTATATAGATACAGATATATAGATACAATAGTAGGCCCATCAGAATAACAGATGACTTCTCAATGGAGAGTATAAAATCCAAAAGGATTTGGACCAATATCATGTAAGTCAAGAAAGAACAAAGATTCCAGTCCAGACTACTATATCCAGCAACACTATCAGTTGTAATCGAAGGAAAATGAAACACTTTCTATGATAAAAAAAAGATTTAAGAAATTTATGTCCATGAAACTAGCTCTACATAGAATACTCATCACAATACTTTTGTCTGAAAGACTGAACTCTCAAGAGGCCACAAAGAATAAATATTTTTTTCTATAAAAGTTAACCAAAAGAGGTCTAAGAAAACAACACTATTGTACCCATAACAGGAATTAATAAACACTGTCAATAATCATTCTCAATAGTAATGGTCCCTCCTCTCCAGTAAAAGAGGCAGAGCAACTTGTTGAATTAAAAAACAGGATCCCGGGCTGGAGAGATGGACTAGCGGTTAAGAGCGCCGACCGCTCTTACAGAGGACCCCGGTTCGATCCCCAGCACCCACATGGCGGCCGAGAACCGTCTGAAACTCCAATTCCAGGAGAACTCCAGTTCCAGGGGAATCCGACACCCTCTTCTGACCTCCGTGGCATTGCACGACACGGGTGCACAGACTTGCATGTAGGCAGTACATTCATACACATTCAGAAATAAATAAAAATTTAAAAAAAATTTTAAAAACAGGATCCCTTGATTTACTGCCTCCAAAAAAAACCTCAAAAAACAGTAATTTATTATATTAAGGCAAAAGAATGGAAAAAGATATTCTCAAGCAAATGTAACTAAGACACCATTTGACAAAAATGTAAGCTGCACCATTTGACAAAACAGCCTTCAAACTAATCAAAAGAGACAGGGAAGGTGATTTCATATTCATTAAAGGAAAAAAAAAAACACCAGGAAGATATAAGAATACTAAACACATAAGCATCACACAGCACCCAATTTCTTAAAATAAAACTTATTAGAGCTAAAACCACACATTGAATCCAACACAGTGATAGTAGGTGACTTTAATTGACCCACAGATGGGTGAAAGAGGCAAAAATAATAGAGAAACCCTAGGGTTAAACGACACCATAAATCAAATGGTGCTAACAGACATCTACAGAACATTCCACCAAAACAACAAACACACTTTATTCTCAGCAGTCCAGGGAACTTTCTCCAAATTGACAACACATTAGAGCATGAAGTGAGTCTCCACAAATTTAGGACAACTGAACCATCATCCTGTATTCTAAAAAAACACAAAGGAATAAAGCTAGATATCAACAACAATAAAAATGGGGAAAGTACACAGATTTGTGGAAGGAAAAGACACAACATTGAATGAAATTTGGATCAAGGCAAAAATCAAGAAGGAAAATTTTAAATTCCTAGAACTGAATGAAAATCCAACCTACCAGAAGCTGTGGGCACAATGAAGGTTATCCTAAAAGGAAAATTTATAGCATTAAGTGCCTGCACCGGACAATTAGAAAAATCTCACATAAATAAGTTAAGAGGTCTTGGAAATCCAAGAACAAACAACACCTAAAAAGACTACACAAGAAGAGATAAAATAAAAGCCAAAATTAATGAACTAGAAACAAAGAAAAAAAATCAATGAAATAGTTGGTTCTTTGAAAAGATTAACAAGATTGAAAACCATTTATCCAAATTAACCAAAATAAAGAGAGGACCCAAATTAATAAACTCAAAGATGAAAAGGGAAACATTACAACACACCCTGAGAAAATACAGAAACCCATAGGACATGCTTAAAAAAAATTTATATTCCAGCCCGGCATGGCGGCACACGCTTTTAATCCCAGCACTCAGGAGGCAGAGGCAGATGGATCTCTGTGAGTTCAAGGCCAGCCTGGTCTACAGAGTGAGTTCCAGGCCAGCTGGAACTAAAAGGGAGACCCTGTCTCAAAAATACCAACCCCCCCCAAACCAAAAAACCTATATTCCACTAAAATAGAAAAATCTAAAAGAAATTGGTGAATTTATAGATATGTATGGCTTACCAAGTTTAAATAAAAATGACATAAATAATTTGGACAGACCCCAAACAATGAATAGGTGCAGTAATTAAAGATCTCCGAATGAGTCCCCTGCCAACTTTGGACTTGGGCTGGCTCCAACTCCTCTGCCTCAGATCCCTGGCCTAGCTTCCTAATCCAGGCTAGCCAAGCCCTAGCATAGATCACTAAATCCCTCCTCAGGTATCAATTTATTTTTCATACATGAACAAAAAGCAACCAAGCTATGTAAACAATATAAGCAGAACCAAAATTAAATTCAACAAAAGCAAAATAGAAGTTCCTACTGGACATAAAATCAACAAAGAACATCCATATACCCAAATGGCAGCACGAAACACAAATAATATGAAAAACCAAGAGAATATCTCCCCCAAACTACAGTTTAGGGGAGACTGGCAAGTTTAATGGGCTTGCTCAGAGCCAATGAGTGAGGGAGTCACTTACAGGAGTTTTGGTGTTCTCTCTCATATTCATCCTGGGCCAGGACCCTTGCTACCTCCACATAGGATGGCAATCAGGTGGGAGAGACCTAGTACTCTCTGCTCATAAGCCTTTAGCCCCTCCCCCTCATACAGCCAAGGTGAGCTGGCTGCCAGGGAGGGGTCGCTGGATTCCTGGCCCCACCCTTTCCTTCAGAAGAACCACAGTCAAGTTCACAATCTTGGTGAGGCATTAGTATCCAGGGTCAGTGTATTTGGAAGAAAGTCCACACCACAGCATATCATAGTAAAAGCATTAAATATACAAAACAAAGAGAGGGTATTGAAAGTGGCTAGAGAAAAGTCACATGCGAAGAAAAATCCATCAGAATGATAACTGGCTTTTCAATGTAAACTATGAAAGGCAGAAGAGCCTGGAACTAAGTGTTTTCAGTTCTAAACAGCCATGGATACCAGCACCACATTCTTTTTTTTTTCCAGTTCTTTTTATTGAATTTTTCTGTGTTTCATTTAGAAATTTTCAATAATTCATAATCACGTTCATACTCCGTTCTCCACTGACAACCTCCCACACAGCCCCTGCCCCTGACTGGAATACATACACTCTGCATTATGTTAAGGCCTGCTATGCCAAATTAGTGTCCCTGGATGTTCCTCAGTGCAAGTAAATCCACTGAGCTCTAGTCAGCCTACCCAGAATCCCTAGCTTTAAGAAGACCAGCTCTTCCTCATGCAACAGTAATCTGGTGCCAATATCTCTTCATCTAACATTGGGACTTTCTGCCCCATTTCCCCAGTTCCATCCTGGGTTGTTATCTGCTTGAGTTTGCTTTGGTTTAGTGCATGCTGACACCACTGCTGTAGGTTCCTATGAGCAGGGTCCCAGGAGCTTTCAGGATTGTATTTCCACATGGTCATGCACCCCCTTTCTGGCTTCTTACAATCTCCTCTGCCACCTTCCTCAGTGGTCCCTGAGCCCTGGGTGAGCGAAGCTTAGTATAGTAGTTCTGTCCAAAGGTTCGTGCTCTACAGACTCCTAATCTCCACAGTACCATTTATGACCTTTTGTCTTCCTGGCCCTCTGTAGTTGTAGATGTTGCCTTGTAGATGTGCTGCTTAGGCTTGGACAATTTACAGACAATGTCTGTGTGTGACCAGATGTGGTACTCTGAGGTAGTTTTTGTCTGGTGCAAAAGAAGCATCTTTGATGAGTGGTGACCGGGATATTTTTCTGTAAATATAAGGATACACATTTGGCCCTTAGTAAAAAGTTAGATTAGTGTAGGAATGAATGTAACACACCTGGGGATTTCTCTAAGATCTAGGACCTCTCTATCTATATGTATTTGGCTATGTTTACAATACCACACATCAGTTTCCTCCCACTGAGTGGGCTTTAAGTCCAATTAGTTAGCTGCTGATTTCCTCCAAGATAAAAGTATCACTAGTGCACCAATGTCATATGCTATGCCACACATTGATGTGGTTATTTGGCCTTAAAGCCGATATTGGACCTTAGCATAGTCCTCTCCAAAGCTATGAGATCTAGCCTTCAAGGGGAGGTGGATCTGATATTTTTATTTCTTCTTGTATACCGGATTTGGGTTTCATTTGTTGCCTTTCAAGAGTCTTGAGTTGCCTTGTTAAGTCAATTGTTGTTGCCTTTCAAGAGTCTTGAGTTGCATTGTTAAGTCAATTGTGCTCTTTCTGATTTTTTTAATGTAGGCACTAATAGCTATAAATTTCCCTCTTAGGACTGCTTTTAAAGTGTCTCAGAGGTTTTGTTGTGTTGTATTGTCCTTTTCATTTAATTCCAGGAATACTTCTGTTTCCTTCTGAATTTCTCCTTTGACTCATTGATTATTCAGCAATGTGTTACTTAATTTCCATGAGTACACGTAGCTACTAGGGCTTCTTGCAGTATGAATATTAAGTTTATTGCATTGTGGTCTGATAGAATACATGGAACTATTTCAATTTTTAATATTTATTTAGATTTGCCTTGTGCCCCAGTATATGGTCGATTTTGGAGAGGGTTCCATGTGGTGAATTGAAAGTATATTCTTTGGTGCTTGGGTGGAATATTTATTTGGTAGATGTCTGTGAGGTCCATTTGATGGATGGTATTGTTTAATTCAGATGATTCTCTGGTTATTCTTTATCCAGTTAACTTGTCTAATGGAGAGAATGGGGTATTGAAGACCCCTGATACAATTGTATTGGGATGAATCTGTGTCTTAAAGTCCTATAGTATTGTGTTTATGAAGTTGGGTGCACCAGAGTTTGGTGCATATATGTTCATGATTTTAATGTCTTCTTGATTAATTGTTCCTTTGATAAGAATGATATGACTGTCTTTTTCTCTTTTGATTAGTTTTAGTTTGCTTTTCATTTTGTTTGATATTAGAATTGAAACTCCTGCTTGGTTCTTAGTGCCATTTGCTTAGAATATGATTTTTTATCAATACCTTTTTTATTTTATATTATTCCAAAATATGCATATATACACTCCACACATAAGTCAAAATTAAAAATTCTGAAAATAAGCCAGGCATGGTGGTGCATGCCTTTAATCCTAGCACTTGGGAGGCAGAGGCAGGCGGATCTTTGTGAGTTCAAGGCCAGCCTGGTCTACAGAGTGAGTTCCAGGACAGCTGGAGCTACAGGGAGACCCTGTCTCNAATTAGCTTTCTATTTCTGTAATAGAACACTGACCGAAACCTCAAATCCTCTTTATGATCCCTTCAGCCCTACATCTTTCATGCCCCTAAAAAGAGGACCACATGGGAGACTCTTATACATTACCAAGTTCTGCTTACAGCTTGAGATGCTGTCATGAATGCCAACACCAAGGAAAGGCATGTCAGATGGCATTCCAAGGACACTGGTTTGTTATTAATCACAACTAATTTTCAGCTCCAGGTGACCAGCATCCATTGTCCCAGTAAATCCCCAATGGTTTTGCTTCCAGAAATTCTTTTCAAAATATTACACAAACAGCCCTGATAGTCTTTGAAAGACTCCAAAATTTCTCTCTGAATGTTATAAGCCAAGCCTCTACTATATTTCTCCAGGCTCTCACAGAAATGCTCAGTAAATTCTAGGCCTTTAATGGTGTTTCTAGCCCGATATTTCAAAGGTTCCATAATCCTCCCTCAAACAGCATGGTTAGGCCCAATACAGCAACAACTCTAGTCCTGATACCAATTTCATTTCTAGTCAGTTTTCTATTAGTATAATAACACACTGACCAAAAACCAACCTGGTGAGTAAAGGGTTCTTTTCAACTTACAATATATTCCTTCATAGGAGAAGCTGGGACAGGAACTCAAGCAGGAACCTGGAGGTAGGAACTAAGGCACAGACCATGGAGGGTGCTGTTTACTGCCTTGCTCTTCTGGCTTGTGCTCTGCCTGCTTTCTCTTTTTTTTTTTTTTTTTGATGTCTTTTAAATTTTTATTTATTTTAAATTTATTGATATATATAACAAGATTATGTTACAAATCAAATCTAGACCCATGTCCCCCTCCCAACTCCTCCACCCCACAATGTTCACCATTTCAGTCAGTTCTTTGATGCAGTCTTTTCTGTTGTTGGTATTTTTGTTGTTCTTTCCAATATGCATCACTCCCAACGAGAAATATTTACAACTAGGTTATTGGTGCCAGCATCCACAGATGAGGGATACCATTTGTCGTTTGTTTTTCTGGGACTGTGTTACTTCACTTAACATAATATCTTCTAGTTCCATCCATTTACCTGCAAAGTTCATGATGTTGTCTTTTTTTTTACTGCTGCATAGAACTCCGTTGTGTATATGTACCACATTTTCTCTATCCACTCGTCAGTTGAGGGACATTTGGGTTGATTTCAGCTTTTTGCCATTGTGAACAGAGCTGCAATAAACATAGCTGTGCATGTATCTTTGCGATGAGTCTTGTGGGTATACACCCAGGAGTGGTATGACTGGGTCAGGTGGTAAGCTCATTTTGAGTCTTCCAAGGGTTCTCCACACTGCTTTCCATAGTGGCTGTATAAGTTTACATTCCCACCAGCAATGGATGAGTGTACACCTTTCCCCACAACCTCTCCATCACTTGGTATCATTTGTTTTCTTGATCCTAGCCAGTCTTATTGGAGTAAGATGATATCTTAAAGTGGTTTTGATTTGCATTTCCTTAATTATTAGTGATGTTGAACACTTTTAAAGATGTTTCTCAGCCATCTCTAATTCCTCACTTGTGAAGTCTCTATTCAGCTCTTTGCTCCATCTTTTGAGTGATTCATTTGTTTTCTTTCTTCTTTGTTTTTTGAGTAGTTTATACACTCTGGAAATCAATGCTTTGTCAGATGTGTCTGTGGTGACAGGGTGAAGGTTTCCTCCCACTCTGTGGGTTTTCTCTTCACTTCTTTGATTGTTTCTTTTGATGTACAGAAGCTTTTCAGTTTAATGAGGTCCCATTTATCAATTGTTGATCTTATTTCTTGTGTCTGATTTAGGAAGCCATTTCCTATGCCTGGTCTTGTAGGCTGCTGCCAACTTTTTCTTCTATCACCTTCAGAATTTTGGGTTTCATGTTGAGGTCTTTGATCCATCTGGTGTTGACTTTTGTACAGGGTGAGAGGTAGGAGTTTAACTTTATTCTTTTTTATTTTATTTTATTTATGTGTATGAATGTATTGTCTGCATGTAGGTTTGTGCACCCATGTTGTGCAATGTCGCAGAGGTCAGAGGAGGGCATTGGATTCCCCTGGAACTGAAGTTCTCCTATTGGAGTTACAGACAGTTCTCAGCCACCATGTGGGTCCTGGGGATAGAACCCGGGTCCTCTGCAAGAGCAGTCGGTGCTCTTAACTACTAGGCCATCTCTCCAGCCCCTAACTTTATTCTTCTACAAGTGGTGATCCAGTTTTGCCAATACCATTTGCTGAAGATGCTCTGGATCCTCCATTTTGTCTTCTTGGCCCCCTTGTCAAATATGAGGTGGCTGAGATTGTATGTGCTCAAGTTTGGATCTTCAATTTTTTTCCATTGGTCAACAGGTCTGTTTGAAGTCTGGTATAGAGATCCCCCTCTATTGCTCTTTTCACTCAGGGTTGCTTTGGCTATTCGAGATCTTTTGTTTTTCCATATGAAATTAAGGACTTTTTTCCAAGCCTGTGAAGAAACTCTTGGGGATTTTAATTGGGATCGCATTGAATCTATATATTAGTTTGGGTAGAATGGACATTTTTACTATGTTGATTTTCCCGATCCATGAGCATGGGAGGTCTTTCCATCTTCTGATGTCTTCTTCAATTTCCTTCTTCAGGGGTGTGGTGGTTTGAATGAGTGTCCCCCATAGGCTGTAAGTATTCAGACATTTGTCTCCAGTTGGTGGCACTGTTTTTGGAGGTCTTAGAAGGTGTGGCCGTGCTAGAGGAAGTACGTTATTGGGGGCAGGCTTAGTGAGTTTAACAAGCCTGGTGGTCTACAGTTGCTCTCTCTCTGCTTCCTGTGCTCTTTTCGAGATGTTACCCTCGGCTTGCTGCTCCAGATCCAGCTGCCATGCCTCCCGCCACGATGGGCTCTAATTCCCTGGAACCGTCAATCGTAAGCTCAAATAAACTCTTCCTTTTATAAGTTCCTTGGTCATGGTGTTTTATCACAGCAACAGAAAAGTGACTAATACAAGGGGTTTAAAGGTTTTTTTGTAGAGATCTTTGGTGTCTTTGGTTAGGTTTGTTCCTAGGTATCTTATTGTTTTTGAGGCTACTGTGAGTGGGAAAGTCTCCTTGTATTCCTTCTTCAGTTGCTTGTTGTTGGTGTAAAGAAAGGCTACTGATTTTTCTAGGTTAATTTTGTATCCTGCCACTTTACCGAAACTCTTAATCATTTCTAGGAGCTTTCTGGTGGAGTTTTTAGCATCCCTTAGGTAAACAATCATATCATCGTAAAAAACAGATAGCTTGACTTCCTCTTTTCCAATTAGTACTCCTTTAATTTTCTTTTCTTGCCTTATTGCCCTAGCAAGTGTTTCAAGCACTATATTGAAGAGGAGTGGTGACAGGAGGCAGCCTTGCTGAGTTCCTACCGTTAAGGGGAATGCTTCAGTCTCTTCTCCATTTAGGATGATGTTGGCTGTGGGTTTCCTGTATATGGCTTTGATTACATTGAGGAATGATCCCTCCAAACCAATTCCCTCTAGAACTTTAAGCATGAAGGGATGCTGGATTTTGTCAAAGGCTTTTTCTGGGTCAATGGAGACAATCGCGTGGTTTTTGTTTTTCAGTCCATTTATGTGTTTTATAATATTTATTGATTTTCATATGTTGAACCATCCTTACTTCTCTGCTATGAATCCAACTTGGTCATGATGGATGATCTTCTTGATGTGGGTCTGTATTCGGTTTGCAAGTATTTTGAGAAATTTTGCATCTGTGTTCATTGTCGCTCTCCTTGTCACTCTGTTCCCGGCCGGCAGGAAAAAGGAGAGGACACGCTCTTGTTCTTCCAGACGCAGTTTATTCAGGCAACTCTTACATCATCATCTCTCTTTCCCCTTCCCATGTCCCCTACTAATAATCTCTTCCCTCAACCCTGCCTCCTACTAGGGTGCGAGCACCGTGGTGGTCTCTCATTGGTCTGTAAGCAGTATGCACAATATACGGAAGTCAGCGGACATGCTAATGAGGGTTCAGGTTTGGCATTCTCTTGTTGGCTGGGGAATGAGCTGGGCAGTCAGGCCACAATCAGGCGATAAGACCTGGCCAGGGTCCAAAGCGCCATTTTGGCCAACGCCCGCTCTCCACAGTTCTTAGTGAGATGGGTCTATTGTTCTCCTTTTTGGTTGTATCTTTGCCTAGTTTTGGTATTAGAGTGATGCTGGCTTCATAGAAGGAATTTGGGAGATTTCTCTCTGCTTGAATCCTTCTGAACAATTTGAGTAGTAATGGTTGTAAGTCTTTTTGAAATGTTTTATAGAGTGTGCGCCACCACACCTTTATTAAAGGCGTGGTGGTGCATGCCTTTAATCCTAGCACTTGGGAGGCAGAGGCAGGCAGATCTTTGTGAGTTCAAGGCCAGCCTGATCTACAGAGTGAGTTCCAGGACAGCTGGGACTACAGGGAGACCCTGTCTCGAAAAGACAAANTTGTTTTTTTTTTTTTATGTAAACACTCAGGGCTATAAACTTCCTTCTTAGGACTGCTTTTAAAGTGTCTCATGGGTTTTGTCGTGTTGTATTATCACTGTCATTCAATTCCAGGAATGCTTTTATTTCTTTATTTCTTCCTTGACCCATTCATTATTCAGGACAGTGTTTTTTAGTCTCCATGTGTTCTTGTAGGTTGTAGGGCTTATCCTGGTGTTGATATTGAGCTTTGTTGCACTGTGGTCTGATAGAATGCATGAAATTATTTCAATCTTTTTGTATTTGTTGAGTTTTTTCTGTGTCCCAGTATGTGGTCTATTTTGGAGAATGCTCTGTGAGGTGCTGAGTAGAAAGTGGATTCTCTGGCATTTGGGTGGAATATTCGATAGATGTCTATGAGGTCCATTTGGTGTATCATGTCATTCAGTCCAGATGTCTCTGTTTATTCTTTGTCCTGTTGATCTGTCCAAAGGACTTAGTGATGTATTGAAGTCCCCTACTATTAGTGTGCTGGGGTTAATCTGTGCCTTGAGGTCCTGAAGAATTTTATAAAGTTTGATGCACCAGAGTTTGGTGCATATATATTCATGATTGTGAAGCCTTCCTGGTCAATTATTCCTTTGATAAAGATGTAATGGCCCTCTTTGTCTCTTTTGATTTCTTTTACTTTGATGTCTATTTTGTCTGATATTAATATAGCAATACCTGCTTTCTTTTTTGGTACCATTTGCTTGGAATATTTTTTTTCCATCTCTTCACCTTACGTTGGTGCCTACCTTGAGATTGACATGGGTTTCTTGTAGATAGCATGTGGATGGGTTTTGTTTCCTAATCCAATCTCCCAGTCTATGTCTCTTGGTTGGGGAGTTTAGTCCATTAATATTTAAGTTTATAATTGAAAGATGCATGTTGTTTCCTTTCACCTTATCATCCATTTGCATTTTTAGTCTCAGTTTCTACTTCTGCAGTTACATTTTTATTAGTTTCTCTTTTTAGGTGTTTGGGGATAGTTGCTCCTCTCTTCTGTCCTTTGAAATTCTTCAAGTATTTTCTGATGGGTTTTCCAGACAGGTATTCTGTCATCTTGTTTATGTCATGGAAGATTTTTCTCTCTCCTTCAACTATAATTGACATTTTTGCTGCGTACAGTAACCTGGGTTGGCATCTATAGTCCTTTAACACTGGGACTGCTTTGCTCCGTGTTCTTCTTGCTTTCATGGTTTGCACTGAGAAGTCAGTTGTAATTCTGATGGGTTTCCCCTTATATGTAACTTGTTGTTTTTCTCTTGTGGCTTTCAGAATTTTGTCTTTGTTTTGGGCATCTAGCATTTTAACTGTGATGTGGCATAGGGAGTTTCTTTTCTGATCTTGTCTATTTGGAGTTCTATGTGCTTCATGTATTTGTATGGGTTTGTCTTTTTTTAGTTTGGCAGAAATTTTCATCTATTATTCTGTTAAAGATCTGATCAATATTATTCTCTTGGCATTCTTTTCCTTCCTCTATTCCTATGATGTGGAGGTTTGATCTTTTCATAGTGTTCCATATTTCCTGATTGTTCCACTTTTGTGTATTTTAAAATTTTTCATAATCTTTACTTGAGGTTTTTAGTTGTTCTTTGTTATCTTCCAGGTCTGATATTCTTTGTTCTGCTTCCTCCATTCTATTTCTGAGGTGTTTTCCATTCCTTTCGTCTTGATTGGATGAGTGTTCTATTTCCTTTTTCATTTCATCCTGTGATTTCTTTAGTATTTCTATTTCTTTTTGGAGCTTCTCAATCTCTTCTTGGTGCTCCTTATTTCGCTGGTTGGCTTCCTTTTTCAGTGTTTCCACTTCCTTCTGGAGTTTGTTATTTTCTCCCTCTAGCTCTTTCTGGAGTTTCTCATTCTCTCCCTTTAGTTCTTTCCTAAGTTTGTCATTGTCTCCCTCTAGGTCCTTCTTGAGTTTTTCATTCTCTTTCTTTAGTTCTTTGACTTGTTATTTATATTCTTTAATTTCTCTGAATATGTCTTCAATTGTTCTTCTGAGATCTGTTTCTCGGGTCACCCCCAGGGGAATCCCACTGTAGCAATCTCCTACAGGCTTGGTAGAGCTTGGCATGGAATTATCCTTCACCTTTCCCATGATATCCATTCCTCATGTCCCTGGCACATGGGTTTCCCTTTTTTTGCCTGTATTCCAATGCGAATCACAAATGACTTTTCACTGTGTTGAAGGCTTGCTTTGCTTGCCTCCTTCAGATGCCTTTTTTTTTTTTATTCTTGTTTATGGAGTGTTGACTTGTTTGGGTTTCAGGTTTTCAATTTTGTTTATATATTGGAAGTCTAATTCACTCTTCCTTTCTGTTCTGAAGTTTCTCCAAAAAATTCACTTGGACACTCTCTCAGCAATTCCAGTTGGGGGGGGGAGATATGCATACTCTGTGCTTCAGGTGGTCCTGCCAAGTCTCTGATCTAACCACTGCACACTCAAGTCTCAGGCCCACTTTTAAAACCAGCTACAAGGGCAACTCCACCCCAACAGCCACACCAGACAAGGATTTAACAGGTCTGCCTTTAATCCCAGCTAGCAGGGCAACTCCACCCCACCAGCCTCACAAGACAAAGATTTAGCTATCCAACCAACCACTCAATCAACCAACAACCCAGGAGTAGGTCTATCCTAAAATCTGCCTGGCTAAAGTGCCCAGCTCCTACCTGTACTTCAGGTGGTCCTGTCAAGTCCCTGATCTAACCACTGTGCACTCAAGTCTCACAGTGGCAACAGGCCCACTTTTAATACCAGCTACAAGGGCAACTCTGCCCCCCTGACAGCCACACCAGACAAGGATTTAACAGGCCCACCTTTAATCCCAGCTAGCAGGGTGACTCCACCCCGCCACCCTCACAGACAAAGATTTAGCTATCCAACCAACGAATCAATCAACCAACAACCCAGGAGTAGATCTATCCTAAAATCTGCCTGGCTGAAGTGCCCAGCTCCTACATGTGCTTCAGGTGGTCCTGCCAAGTCCCTGATCTAACCACTGCACACTCAAGACTCTGTTTCTATATGGTCATGTACCTGCTCCTCTGGCTCTGACAATCTTTGCAGCCCCTCTCCAGCAATGGTCCCTGAGCCTTAGGTGGGTGAAGTTTTATATAGGAATACTGTCCAGGGACATTGAAGACTCGTATTCTCTATGCTTTGGCCATTTGTGGCCTTTTGTGTTCATTCCCCTCCTTTGCATGAGGGACCTTCATTTATGAGAGTGAGAGATGCATTTGTATTCTCTCTACCATTGTTCTAAGTTTAATGAGACTTAGGTGTAAATGACACATTTTAGATGTGTCGCTTAGGCTGGGTATCTCGCAGACATTTATTCTCTGTGAGTGAATAATAGTGGACCCCAGTAATGGTCTCTGTTGCATAAGAAGCTTCTTGATAAGTGGTGACTGGCATACTTGTCTGTAAATACAAGGATCCCTCCTTAGCATATAGTAAGAAATTACATTTGTCTAAGGATGTGACAGACTTAGGGTTTTCTCCAAGGTATATGTCCACTTCAACCATGTGTATTTGGCTATTTACAATACCACACATGAGCTCCTTTCCAATAAATGCATTATAAGTCCAATTAGGTAGCTGTCGATTACTTAAAGATAAAAGTGCCACTACTACCCTCCTATAGTTTGTTGTTTCAGTCATTATGGTGGTTAACATGTTTTTAAAATTTGGGCTTGGACCATTGATTAAATCTGGGGTTGGACCACTGACCTCCCTTATTTAGCAGCTTGGATAATTTCCTCCAGATTTATGAGAGCTAGTCTTCAAGGAGGTGGCTTCCAGGTCATTTCCTCCTCCATTGCTCCAGTCCAAAGTATGTCCTACCTTTATCAACAGGGTCTTACCTCAAGTTCAGGGAGGCAATCAAGGCCTGTGTAATTTGGGGAGTTCCTTGCACTACTCTGGCCAGCAACTCAAAGGTAGGTTTCTCCTATATGAAGGTTTCTCTTTCAGCTATATATGTGGACTCATATAGAGNAGCTGGTTAGAAATGCAGACCTCTTGAATTCATATTTACATTTTAAGAAGATCCCCAGGTGATTCTTAGCTAGGCTAGAGTTTGAGAAGCATTGGTGTAGACTATTTTGTCTACTATCAGGGAGTAAAAAGCATGGAATGAAAAACTATTTCTAGCAGTGTTTCTCCTTTTCAACTGGTAATACTTCAGTTATTTTCTTCATAGATTTTACAGTCAGCATTTCAGTTTGTTTCAACAGTAAGTTCTTCAGTGTTAAATATGCTGCTACTGCTCATGTTGTCCGTTTGCTCAAGAGTTTCCTGGTTATTTCATCACATCTAGTTTTCTGGACTCCCATGGTATCTGGAGCATGAGAGATATTTTATGTTGTCTTCTGTAAGATTCTTCATGGGTGTCATTGATAAAAGAACACTTAGAGGTGGATCATTCCCCTGGGAGCATCTCATTCTATGCAGAATGAATACTCATTTCTGGAACTTTACAAAGGGTAATAGTTTTTTGCCCTAATTTATAAATCCCTTGAACCTAGTCATCTATTTTTTTCTTTACCATTACCAAGTGCTGCTCCCTAGTAAAATTATCTAAGTTCAATTAAATGCTTCTGAACATCATTGTTCACCCATTTTCTAGTGTAATAATCTTCCATCAGTTTCACACCATTAGTTTATGTACTGATCACTCATGCTCTTCCTTCACATTACTAATTTATATCTTTATTGCTTTAAGAATCCCAACCAATGCTTATTCTGCTCTTTTTTATTTTTATTTATTTATTATATTTATGTGTATGAATGTACTGTCTGCATGTAGGTTGGTGCACCCATGTCATGCAATGCCACAGAGGTCAAAAGAGGGCATTGGATTCCCCTGGAACTGGAGTCAAAGACAGTTCTCAGCTGCCATGTGGGTGCTGGGAATCGAACATGGGTCCTCTCCAAGAGCAGTCAGCACTCTTAACTGCTAGGCCATCTCTCCAGCCCCCCAGCTCTTTTTCTTATACAACCTCAGCCCCCCCCCTTCCCCAAGGTGCTACTTCCTACAGTGGGCTGGGCCTTCCACATCAATTAGCAACCAAGAATATGCCCCCACCAACATGCCCTCAGGCCAGTCCAGTAAAGGAAATTGCTTCATTGAGTTTTCTTTTTCCCAGATGACTCTAGTTGTGTCAAGTTGATAAAACTGACCAGCACAGGATCTTTTCACCCCTTCTTCTTCAACGGTTCCTGAGATTTGAGAGAAGTTGTGATACAGGTGTTCCATTTAAGCCTGAGCATTCCCATAGTTTATTTTATTCTTCACTTTTACCACTTGTGGGACTCTGTGTTAATCACCATATAGTGTCAAAAGAAGTTTCAGTCATGAGGGCTGAGAGATGTATTAATCTATGGGGATAGCAATAAGTCATTAGGAGTCAATTTAATACTACGTCCATTTAGCAAAATAATAGTACGGCTTAAAACCTGCCTAGCCATGGTGGCCATGAGTTCTTTGTGCAAGTAATGGTCAGGTATAGGTTCCATCTTTTGGAGTTGGCCTTTGGTCCAATCACAAAGTGCTACTTCCATGAAATTCATGCCACTAGTGCCCCAGTAGTGACTCATTACTGTAGTTTGCAGGGTTCAATGTCAAGTCAGTTTGCTGATTACTTTCTCTATGAAAGCTAGCTAGTAGGTTTGAAGCTTGTAGGCCATTATCAGGTTGATTTCTCCATGTTCTATGATGCAGTATCCATGTCTTCAGCAACAGTATCTTACCATCAAGTTTTGAAGGGTAACCACCAACAACGACAATAATCTGTAATATTTGGGACCTCACTAGCCAACAACTCCAAAAGAGATAACCCATTCCTGGTGCTGGGCTTTTTATTTGATAGCCTGTGGGGGCCCACATGGGCACTGATACCCCATTATAGAGTGATACCTTTATCTTTATTCAATTTCATTCAGCTCTTTATTGCATGATCAATATTCCAGTGCTCTCTTCCTTTTGTCCTCCACTTTGAAGTTATCATACTTGAGCAAAGGACCTCACCTTATAGAATGTTTTGGGGTCTCCACTGAGTATCTTCCCTCATCTGAAAGCTTGTATTCCTAGAGGGAGATTTTTCTTGTATAGTTGTACTTCAGAATAAATGTGACATAAAATTTTTGTAACATATGAAATTTATTTAAGTCTTACTATGAAATTCATTTAAGTTAATGGTTCCCAGACAAGAAAATGTTTTGTGAGAAAGATGCTTTTCTCCTTCCTCTCTGTGGGAAATGCTTTGATCGGTAAATGTGCAGTGCGTTCTCAGAGCTTTTAACAGCCTGCCTATCACTTACTATGTCTGTTAAACCTGAAATTGTAGATTCATATGATAAAAAATAGTTTCATTCCTTCATGGTGCCAATAGCCAAATTTTGTTTCTGCATTATATTTATTTAGCATGATATATTAAAGAATATGGCATACCAGTAAAGGCATTTACAGACTTGAAAAGATTTTTGCTTATATTCCCCCTTTGTTTGCACGCTGCACAATCTAGCAACAAACAATCACAGCCTTAATATTATGGGTGAGTTAAGGTACATTTCATCTCTGGCATTGTGATGACCAGTGAGTGCAGATCCACTTTTTAACATCTTTCATCTGTTTGTAAACTAAATGTGACACCATTTTTTAACTATAACATGCTTGCTTATTCACAGTTGTGTATTTACACTGTCATCAGCCCCAAAGTACAGGTATAAAAAAGTGAACAGAACAATCAACTTCAACTCGTAGCTCTACCACCAGGAACGCGTGGGCTTTCCACATCAGTTGTTAAACTTTCTCTTCCTCTGTTTCTTTCTTTATATATGATATATATATATATGTTAGATATATATATATATATATATGTGGTGTATGTGTGTGTGTGTGTGTGTGTGTGTGTGTGTGTGTGTATAATTTCTATATTAGTAGGTTTCCATATGATTCCTACCCTCCCATTCCACTTCCATCTCTTCAGATCTCTGATCTACATCTTTATGTATTTGAATTGGCTAGTCCCCTTTCATTAGTTGCCAGCTCTTCCAGGAGATGTTTGAAAGTCAATGTCATCATACTTGGCTAATCTTATATATGTTTTCATAATGGTAAACCAAATAAAAACTGAAGTAAACAAGAATGTGGCAAAGAAAACATTAAAGGCCTTTGTCTCAACATGATTAAAGTATAAACAGGATTTACTTAACAGGAATTTTTATAATTATGGTTGAGATAGGATTTTAAATCAGAAATTCAAGCTGGATCATGTGTAGGCTCAGTCAGTTATTAGCTACATACCCTAGAGGTTGGGTTTGTAATCTCCATAAGCTTTAGTTTATGAATCTGTTGATTGTCAACCGTATGCATTGATGTGAGAATTAAATTCTATGATAGGCATCTATAGCAGAGGTCTAACCATTTTAGTAAGTGCCTAATTAAAAGCTATCATAATTTTATTATGTTTACTCTGTTTTCTAAACTAGAAATATTGAAAAGGTTGCATCAAGGTGGTAATTCCTCTTTAAAGAAAGACCCACCTAGCTCTATGGCCCATATTTATATTCATATTTGCAAGCTGTTAACACTATCAAAGATAGTAGAATATTATTAAGTGTAAACTCCTCTCCCTTTCCTTTTTAAACATACTGTCTTTCCCATTATTTGCAGTTTCTGAAACATGCAGTAACTTACATGAACAACAAAAGTCCTTTAAAGACACTCGAATATGATGCAATTGTTTAGTGAATAATGTTTGAAATTAAGATGTTTATCTTCAAGAAATAGTGATAAAAGTTTTATTAGGACCTCAAGAATAACATATGTGAAAGCTCAGTAATCTACAAAAGTACATAAAATATTAATCATTATCATGACGCATGTTAAATAGTATAAAATAGTTTAAATTATGCCTGATTAATTTTGATATTAAATAGGTTGTTAAGTATACTAAGACTTCAAAAAAGAAGTCTGCATCATTTTTTTCTGAATAGGAATGACTTTGAAAATTGACCTTATCTCTGTGCTTCGAGAAGCTAATCAAGCAATTAATCCCAAATTGTTTCAGTTGGTTGAAGACAGAGGTTCAGGTCATTCCAGGGGTAGAGGAGGCATGAAGGATGATCATCAGGACAGATACTCTTTGAGCAAAAGGGGTGGATTTAATACCACCGTTAGAGACAGGGAAAATTATGACAGAGGTTACCCTGGTCTACTTAAAAGAGATTCGGGGGCAAAAACTCAGAATGGTGTTTACAGTGCTGCAAATGACACCAATGGGAGCTTTGGGAGTAATTTTGTGTCTGGTAATCCAACAGGGACTTACCAGAATGGTTATGATAGTACTCAGCAATACGGAAGTAATGTTGTGTCTGGTAATCCAACAGGGACTTACCAGAATGGTTATGATAGTACTCAGCAATACGGAAGTAATGTTGTTGACTTACCAGAATGGTTATGATAGTACTCAGCAATACGGAAGTAATGTTGTGTCTGGTAATCCAATGGGGACTTACCAGAATGGTTATGATAGTGCTCAGCAATATGGAAGTAATGTTGCAAACATGCACAATAGTATGAACCAACAAGCATATGCATATCCTGCTACTGCAGCTGCTGCGCCTGTGACTGGCTATCCAATGCCAACTGGATATTCTCAATAAGACTTTAGAAGTATATGTAAATGTCTGGTTTTCATAACTGCTTTTTATATTGTGTGTTATCAGACAAGATAGTTATTTAAGAAACATGGGAAATGCAGAAGTGACTGCAGTGCAGCAGCAATTACAGTGCACTTTTTTGCTACTTAAGTTGTATATTTTTCTACATTCCTGAAACAATTTTTAGGTATTTTTTTGTACTATAAAATATAGGCAGTGTTTTTACAAAAGTAACTGTACAGTGATTTGAAGTACAATAAATGAAGGCAGTGCATGGCTTTCCAATAAAATATATTTCAAGACTGAAAATAAAAAAGAAAAACATTTTGTTTAATGTTTGCATAAGTTTTTAATGATTTTACAATTTTGAAGTTTTTTTAATGCAGTTGACAAAACTTTGAGTCTCAGTTAGTTTTTAGATAGTATTTTGGGGACTCTCACTCTGTCCAAAATGAAGTACAGGGATTAACTAATACCCTGCCTTAAACAACCAAAAGTCCTGAAAAGATGTATGAAAATAATGCCTGGGGCTGGAGAGATGGCTCAGAGGTTAAGAGCACTGACTGCTCTTGCAGAGGACCCGGGTTCAATCCCCAGCACCCACATGGCATCTAAGAACCACCTTTAGCTCCAGTTCCAGGGAAATCCGATGCCCTCTTCTGACCTCGGCAGCATTGCATGACACAGGTGCACCTACCTACATGCAGGCAGTACACTCATACACATCAGAAGTAAAAAAAAAAAAAAA
>VZQC01001710.1:12951-171358 GCA_009823505.1 Rhizomys pruinosus | reverse complement strand
AAAAAAAAAAAAAAAAAAAAAAAGAAAAGAATAGAACAAAGTTCTAAACACTTTGACAACATAACGCATAACTTCCTAAAAGGTGTTTCATGGGAAAAATGATAAACAGCCAATAAATAACAGACCAGAAGAGAGAAGTTTTATATTGACTAATACTGTACAGTCATTCAAATTTTGCACAGATAATATAATAATTGAACGGGAGAAAAAATAGCCTCTCAACAAATAGTTCTGGAGTAACTGTAAAATTGTTTAGAACAGAATACAATGGAGCAACTCTGATATGGGACACAGGTCTAAATGCAAAAGTGAAAACTAGAAAACTCATGAATAAATTTTCAGAATCATATCATATGGAGTGGTTTCTTAGGGCATAAAATACACAACATATTAGACAAATAAACTGATAAACTTCACTGAAACTAGCATATCTATAGAACAAACTACAATGATATATATGAAATGTCACAATGAGACCCATTACTTTTATACCAACTAAATATACAATTATATATGCTCATCATTATTTGCCAAACAATACCGAAATGTATACTGAGATAAATACAAAGCATATACAAAAATATAAATGGCCCCAACTCTCCCGTGCACATGTCCAATTCTCCCCATATCCCAGTACCAAATGTTGAAACATAGAATATAGGCAATATGATGTTCACTGACATCATCTCACCCTGTACAAATAGCCATTTACATTGAGAAAAGTTTTGTTTACAAAAACAAAATTGTATCTCTATATTATATTACAAATACACCCATGTGATATTCTGTGAAATATAGTCTCTATAACTTGTTTTTCACTGAACACATTTCAAACATATTTAAGTTAATAATAATAGAACCAACTTGGATTTCTTAAAAGATGCATAATTTTCCAGATTGTGCACAGATCATGGTGTATTCGACCATTCCTGTGTTTATAGATAATCAGTCCAACACCCCCACCATTTTTGCTATTAATAAGGATACCTGAAGAATTCTAAACTCATAGAACACTGTCAATGAATGAATATCTTAAAATCAAGGAAGGAGTCATATCTGACAAACCAGCACTCAGTGAGTGCAAGCAGAAGTATCAGTAGATCAAGGCCATCCTTGACTACAAGTGATTTTAAAACTAACTGGAAAAGAGAGAGAGAGGGAGAAGAGAGAGAGAGAGAGAGAGAGAGAGAGAGAGAGAGAGAGAGAGACTAAGGAATGAATGTTGGACTAAACATCCTTTACAAAGAGTTCTTTAAAAAATTCTCTCCATTTCTACTCCATTTTATTACGATTTCTACTTAAATAAGCCATAGATATTTAACAGTGAAAGCAAAGGTTTTCAGTTTAAAATTTTTTGAGTAAAACATGTGTGGCATGCCAGTGTTTGAAGCAGAAGAAATTTGTGCTGTTCTAGCAAAAGCGGTCCAGGGGATAGACCTCCACTCTGCAGGACCTTGGGGCCTCACTGTGCACTCCAAATGTGACTAGTGTATCCTACACTCCTGTTACAACAGTATCTCATACACTACCCAACTAACAGTGCATTTTCCAAAATTACTTAGAATTAATAGCAATGTACTATGTCAGAAAAGTCTGACACAAATGAAAATCTTTATATCCTATACTCACACATTTTGCTTTAGAAATTCATAGAAACATTGAATAGGAATTAGAATCAAAGATCTGGCTTAGGTATTTGTAATATTACTGGGAGCATCTCCATTGAATAAATAATTTCACAATTATTAAGATGGAATTAGAATTGCTTCAAGTGCAAGCATTGGCCTCAGAAATATTGTGTTTCAGGGCTAGAGAGATGGCTCAGCAATTGAGAGAAATATTGTGTTTTAGACAGAACAAAAAGAAGACTAAACTTACTTGTTTTCACTTGTGTTACATAAATGTAACACACATTTATGATGGCTTCTCCATAATAAGCTTCTGCTTCAATTGTGTGAGTATCAATATGTATTCTTAACCCAGTTCTTAGAATTTTATCCCACACCTTCCCACTATTTGCAAATGTCCAGCAGTCTTCACAGAACAGATATAGATTACATATATTTGGCACCTCTAAAATATGTTTATCTTCAGTTAGCATGCCAATATGCTTATTGCCAAATCTGCTCTGTCTAGAAAAGGAAAGTACAATACTCATTTTACTGGTTTTTTTTTCTCACCTACCAAAGTAAATAATACAAGAAATTTCATGGGAAATCCATAGAGGAAATCATTTGTATTTGGATGAATATTTCTTTCTACTTATGTTCCAAAATCTAATCTTTGAGAACAGGGACATTTATACCAATTACAGTTTTAGTTTAGGCAGAAATAATGCTGTGTGTATTATTCACATGATGGTGATCTGAAACTGAAATAGTGTGAAAAGCTGCAGGGAACATTTACTTACAGAAAGAACCCTCTTTGCTTCTTTTCCTGTTGCTGTGATAACATACTCTGACAAAAGCAACTTAAGGCAGAAATGCCTTACTCTTGCTACAGTTCAAGGGTATGGTCTATCAGAACAGAGGAAACAAGATAGCAGAAGCCTGAAGCAGCTGATCTCATCCCATCCACAATCAATCAGGAAGCACAGAGTGATGAATGTATGCAGGCTCATACTCGGTTGGCTTTTTCAGCTCATCCACAGTACAGGATCACCACTTAGACAACATCCTACCCATGGTGGGCAGACCTTCCAGCCTCAGTTAACCTGATTAACATAATCTCCTACCTGCATGCCAAGAGGCTAATCAAACCTGGATAATCCCTCACTCTGTGTAGCGACAGGCTTTTCTCTTAGGTGATTCTAAAGCCTGTCAAATTGAGCCACTATCACAAGACAAATTTTATAAATTATAAATTCCTAGAAGGTAGAGAGAATGGCAGATATTTGCTGTTTCTTGAGTATATATCACTGAGAACAAAGGCTGATGAATGGATTGTCACTTTATCAGTGAGAAAGTAGAGTGTAAGCATGCTAAAGATTCTGGTCAGTATTCAAAAGAAACAGAATGAAGAAAAGGGGAAATTTACATTTTCTGACTGTATTAGTCTCTTTTCTGTTGCTGTGATAATACCACCACGACCAAGTCAACTTATGAAAGGAAGAGTTTATTTGAGCTTGTGATTGACAGCTCCAGGGAATTGGAGTCCATTGTGGCAGGGAAGCATTGTGACAGGAGCTGGAGCAAAAAGTTGAGGTTCATACATGCACGCAAAGATGGCTCTTATGACTTGTATTCATTTTAGCATTAAAATGAAGCTCCATAGCTAAATACCAGTACATTCTAACATTGAGACAACTTTTTTAAAGTAGCAGTATACAATAATCACAGCTTTAGTATTTGGTAACAAGAATACCAATCCCACATGCCTCCTGTCATGAAGTCATACACTGTCATAAATGACTTGAGCATTGTTGAATCTTGGTGCCGTGGATTGTGTGCAGTTTACACGGAAACACCTACTTGTCCTTGTAATTTAAAAATTTTTTTATTAATTTTATTTATTTCTGTATGTGTATGAATGTACTGTCTGCATGCAAGTCTGTGCACCTGTGTCGTGCAATGCCCCGGAGGTCAGAAGAGGGTGTCAGATTCCCCTGGAACTGGAGTTCTCCTGGAATTGAGTTTCAGACGGTTCTCGGCCGCCATGTGGGTGCTGGAGATCAAACCCGGGTCCTCTGTAAGAGCGGTCGGCGCTCTCAACCACTAGGCCATCTCTCCAGCCCCCGTCCTTGCAATTTTTAATCCTTGACAGGAAAGCTGATGGTGATACTAATTTATGAATAATTGCATTATTTTCCCTACTACAAAACCAGTAAAGACCCAGAACCATGTAATTTTTGAGCTCTTGACTTCAGGGTAGTTAGAAACTTTTGCCTAGAAAAATCACAGAAGCATCAGAACTAGGGAAATCAGATGGATTAAACCAGAAGTCGTTTCCATGATAGAAAGGAAGGAAACAAATGATGGGGACTGTAGTAGTCACTTTTCTGTGATAAAACGCCATGACCAAGGAACTTATAAAAGGAAGAGTTTATCTGAGCTTACGATTGATGGTTCCAGGGAATTAGAGTCCATTGTGGTAGGAGGCATGGCGGCTGGAGACTGGAGCAGCAAACCGAGGGTCACATCTGTCAATGAGCACAGGAAGCAGAGAGAGAGCAACTGGAGACCATGAGGCTTGTTAAACTCACTAAGCCTGCCCCCAATAACATACTTCCTCTAGCATGGCCACACCTTCTAAGACCTCCAAAAACAGTGCCACCAACTGGAGACAAATATCTGAATACTTACAGCCTATGGGGGGCACTCATTCAGGGACCAAGTGGGGGCAAGATTTGCCAAGTGGAGATCAAAGTTCCACAGCCATGTGGTGGAGGTAGATGATCTGTCTCAATGGAAGGTCTGGCTTCTAGAGTTAGGACTCCCTGATCCAAGCTCAGACTTGGGGCAGAGCCACACAACTTCTGGAGGACCACAGATCTTTGATTAGAAGCATCTCAGGTATGTCAGAGGTGTCATTCCATCTTACTGGACATCATAGAGTTCCCAGGGCACAACAGCCTGCAGATTGGTTCTGCACGAGGGATGCTTGTACTCACGGATTATCACTTATAGCTAAAAAATGAAGAAAAAAAAAATACATTCCTAAGGTTGAATAACTGCAGTGGGGTCAGGAACCAGATTTGATATGAGTTCTTAAAGAAATATAATCATTTTTTTACACCCAGATCAATTTATTTCCTGATTTATTTTCAGTTTGTCTTCTCTGGGAAAATAATGTTACTTTCGGTGGCTGCCATCTAGCAGAGGCATCTGGCCAGTCCCAGTTACACTGGCCAGTCTTTAGTAGGATCTTGAGTTTTAGCTTGAATCTAGAGCAAAGCCATAAGCCAAGAATGATATAGAATAAAGAGATTTCTATAGCCTACGATGCTTAACTGCTCTAATAAGCCTCCCTTGCTTATGATTGTATGAATAAATCCTTTATGGGACATAATGAAACCTATGACAAAGAACACCTGACCCGCAGGATTTCTCTGTGTACTATTGCCACCTACTTCATGAGCTACTGATTGGGAGTGGTCTTCAGAATGCCTTTCACAACCTGAAGAATGCTTTGTTCATAAAGGCACCTTTTAGACTTTATTTAAAGTATGATTTCATCCCCAGAAGGAATTACCTCCAGACATAGAGAAGAAAACAGTCCCCTTTATCCTAATCTACTTTTCCTCAGAGTTAGAATGTTTGAGTTGTTTGGTGCTTTGCAATAGCTTTGTCAGAAATTCTCTGAGTCAGCTTCTGTTTCTATTGCAGCCAGTGCATGTTAATGCTGAAATGAATTACACGGATGGAAAGAGAAGAGGAAAATCTTCATGGAGTTTTCTTAAAAAAAGGGGGGGTGTAGTATAGAAACATCTACCAAGGATAATAAGGAATGCTGGGTCATCAGTATTGGAATTTAAAAGCCATGTGGCCTCCTGTGGCTCCACATTTGAAATCTTCCAGGTTAGGTAATTGGGGAATGTGATTGGTTGAAACAACTGAGGAGTTTGGGTCCAATAATATTCTCTGGGACATACATTCTTTTTGTTGTGCTAGTTTATAGAAATGTAGAAATAGGTGCTAGAAAGATGGCTCAGCTGTTCAGAGCACTGACTGCTCTACAGAGGACCCAGATTCGAATCCCAGCATCCACATAGCAGCTAAGGACCATCCATAACTCCAGTTACTGGAGATCAAATACCATCCTCTGACCTCCATGGGCATTGCATGACATGGATATATTTATACACAGGAAGGCATTATATTCATACTCATAAACAAAAATATTTAGAAATATTGAAGATTAAAGGGTGAAAATGTAAATTAGAACAGTCTGTGACTCTGCTTCATTTCTCCAAATGTAATGGTTTTATAGAAATAAAGTTTGAGGTTGTGGGGCAGACTCAGTAAACACAATTACATGTTTTCCCTTGTCACCTGTGTGAAACCACTGGCAACCGAACTGCATAAACCCGAAAAATAGAGTATGTGCAGTAGACATTCGCAGTCATTCAACGCATGTCAAATTAAGTGGAATCTATTTTTAATTAATTCCATTATTTAGAAATGAATAAAATAAGTAGAATATTAGTTTTGTTATTAACATTAGTTTTCTTATTAGTCTTGTTTCTAGTAACAGCAAAAGTCCAAGAGAGAGGAGGATGACCTAACTAGGTTTAAATGAAGAAAGGCTGGCTTAAAAAGAAAAATCAAAGCCGGACGTGGTGGCGCATGCCTTTAATCCCAGCACTTGGTGGGCAGAGGCAGGCAGATCTCTTTGAGTCTAAGGCCAGCCTAGTCTACAGAGTGAGCTCCAGGCCAACTGGGACTAAAAGGGAGACCCTGTCTCAAAAAAAAAAAAAAAAAAAAAAAAAAAATCATAGAACCATACAGTCAGATGCTATGTAGACATTTGAAAACATTGAAGGAAAGTATAAATGAGATGAAAATATATTGCAAATATAGAAGAAAGTTTCAAAACATTCCACAACATACTATGCCTGAAAAAGACTATTTTCCTCACCAGATCTAGGTGTCATGTACTGGTCACTCAGTAAATATGTTTCTATATGTTACATATTTGTCTCCTCTCATAGTAAGATTTACTGAGGTCTGTTATCATTAATTTGATAAAAGATTATTTTTTAATTTAAAAAAAAGAGCATGTGCCGGGCATGGTGGCGCATGCCTTTAATCCTAGCACTTGGGAGGCAGAGGCAGGCAGATCTTTGTGAGTTCAAGGCCAGCCTGGTCTACAGAGTGAGTTCCAGGACAGCTGGGGCTACAGGGAGACCCTGTCTCGAAAAAGACCAAAAAAATAAATAAAAAATAAAGAGTATGCAACACTTTCATAAATACAAGGTATGTTAGCCATACGTCCAAGGTATGTTAGATAATCACAGAATTCTCTTTCTCTTAGTAATTAGAAGGTAAGTGACCAACTCAAGTCAGATTGGATTTCCAGTATGTGGAGTGGAAAGGCAAGCCACACAGCAAGCATAGAGGTCCACTCAAACAAGTGTGCTGTGATCTCACAGCATTTATACTTATTATAACCCCACATCAGTTCCTGGATGCCTCTTCCTTTATATCAGTATTTGCAGAAATTTAAAAAATTAAAGAAAAATGAGTTTTATTTCCTCAGAAAGCTTCCAGATGAGATATTTGAATATTTGGCAGTGACGTCTTGTGTTATATTTTTAAAAGTCAAGTCCATTGCTTTCTTGCACCCATTTTAAATGTTCAGTGAAGTTAAACTATTGTGTGATCATCATCATGCAACTAACAGCACAGTCAAGATTTAAGACACATCAGCTCCAAACTCTCTCGTCTTCTTTCACACTCCATCTCTCCTCTCTTCTCTCTGCCAGGCATCCTTTCCTCATTGGCTTTTCATACTTAGACCTTCAGTATATTCTATTCTTAAGTACTATCAAAGTGGAATCAAACAATCTGTACTGCTTTGAATCTGACCTCTCCTTCAATCTGTTTACATTGCTGCATATATCAATAGCGTTAGTTTGTCACACTTCATTGCTATGTAACATTTCATTGTGCAGATAGCCATTATTTTCTGTTATTAATTTATATTTTATGGACTATTGAGTTGTTTCCATTTGGAGGCAATTATTAATAGCATCTGTATAAAATTTTCGATACAGATTTATGTGGGAATTTTTTCATTTCTCCTGCATGAATATAAATAGCTAAAAAAATTTGCTGAGTAGGATATTATTTTATAAGAAGCACCCAGTTTTCTAGGGTGCACTTAACATAGATATTCTAATAGTAGGCAAGTTCCAGTTATTCAACTTTCTTACCAAAATGTGATATAGTCTTTTAAACTATACCATTTTATTTTTTATTTTTTCCTGAACTAGGTCCTTCCCTGTAGCAGGCTATCTATTAGATCTTGTCAGCCTCTTATTTTGGCCTCCCAAGGACTGTTGTTACAGGCACACCTGACAAAGTATAGCAATACAGTATTATCTGAGGTGATTTTAATTTGTGTCAGTTAAATGTGCAAGTGTTCCTCTTTATTGTTAATACAGTGAATCATATCAGTTTATCTGTAAATATTTAACTTTGTACTCCCAAGTAAATCTCCATTTATTAGTTAGTTATTTTCTGTTTAATATATTGTCAGATTGCCCTTGGTCAAAAGTTTTCATATCTAGTATAACGTTCATAACATTATACTAAAGCATCTCGTCTCAGTTTCTTTGATAAATCTAGCCTGTTAAATAAACACAGAGTTCTCTATGTACAAGCAATCCCTGTTGGAGTAGAAGCTATTCATGAGTGAAGCTATTTAGGTCTGAGTTAGTTTTTGTAGTCAACATAGGCTATGTGGGTGTTCTTTTAATATTTACAAGGCCTAGCAGGCCTGCTGGGGTAGCATGCAGTCTTAGATACACAAGAGCCTGAGGCAGTTGACCTGTGTGAAGTCAAAGCCTGCTTAGGCTTCCAAATGAGTTTATGCCAGCCTAAGCACTTAAGAGGGAGAGGGAGCAGGCTGCTCCAAGTTTGTAGCCAGCCTGGTCTGTACAGACAGAGATACGTAGTAAGACCATTCTCAGGAAAATAGAAGTTCGATCTGCCTAGGTAACTTAGTGAGGCTTTGTCTCAAAATAAATAACAGCAAAAGTCTGGGGGTGGCAAGTGGAGGGGGCTGAGGATAATCCTGAGTAGTAGAGCACTTCCTGTGCCACTCATAAGACCCTAGATTCAGCACTGAGTATCACAAAACAAACCTAAAAAAATAATACTAATAGTCACAAGATCTATAGTGTTAAATATCTTATATTACAGATTTTATCTTTCTTTTTCAGTTATAAATAAAACTAGAAACATTTTAACTTTATTGATCTTTTGTAAAAATTGTAATTAACTTTTGTGAATTTCATACAATATATTTTTATCATATTTAGAGCCCCTCCCATATCTGCACACACACACCTTACAACCCCCTGCCTCACCAAAGTTCCTGTACTGTAATATACATATAAAGACCTATATAGTCAAACCTGTGTCCCCAAATGTCCTTCTTCCACTGGAGCCTGGTCAACTTACTAGCAGTCTCATCCTTAAATAAGACTGGATTTGCCTTCCCAGCAGCCATCAGTTGTCAGCAGTGACTCAACTAGGACTGGGCTTTCTTACTCACTTTCTGTGCTGGGATTCTGTCTGGCTTGAGCTAACATGGGGCCTTTTCATATTGTCACCTTTGCTGTGAGTTCATATATGAGTAACTGACAGGAGGGCTACTGTCATTGCCCTTGATTGCCTTCTAGAACCTGAAGATAAGAATCTATTGCTGAAGACATCACACACTTAGGTCACAAGACTCGTAGGTATCGGTATCGAGCTGCTACTGACCTGGAAGCCTCTTTCCTGGAGGATAGCTCTCACATTATTGGGAAATGCTCTGCAACTGCCAAGGTAGAAAAATTATCAACAGTTCTACCCAGCTGTGAAAAGTCTGTAAACCTCCATGATGACCAGCCTGGAAAGTTCTCATTTCTCTCTCTCCTCTTCTCTCCTCTCCTCTCCTCTCCTCTCCTCTCCTCTCCTCTCCTCTCCCTTTCTCCCTCCTTCACAGTTTAAATTGTTGTTATTCTCACTTCCTTGGGTCATTTAGACCTTTAAATCTTTTTAATCCATAATTTAAAGTTATTTATTTTCCAGCTTAATTTCTTCACATAACTTTCTAAGTATGTGCACACATGTTTGAATGAATACATGTAGGTACATCCGTACATCTCTGTGGATGGGTAGGAATACATATGGGGGGGGGTGTGTAAAGGCCAGAAATCCACCTCAACTGTTGCTCTTTAGGAGTTTCCACCTTGTCTTCTGAGACAGCATCTCTCACTGGTCTTGGGCTCCCTGCTGAGTAAGCTTGGCTGTCAACCACCAAGCTCTAGGCATCTTCCTGTCTCCAGCTCCCTAGCATTGGGATTATAAATGCATGCCACTATCCTTGACTTTTTTATGGGAGTTCAGGGGATTAAACTGGGCTCCTCATGCTTGTGTGAAAGGCACTTTATTCTGTTACCTATTGTCATATAAGTTTTGATTGTGTTTATGATTCAGGACAAAACTTTTGCAACTTTCTATATGTTAATTTTCAGACCCATAGTTTACTGAAAACATTGTTTTAATTGACAAGTATTTTGAGATTTTTCAGATTTTTTAAAAGGACAAAAGTCGGGCTGGAGAGATGGCCTAGTGGTTAAGAGTGCCGACCACTCTTACAGAGGACCTGGGTTCGATCCCCAGCACCCACATGGTGGCCGAGAACCATCCCAAACTCCAATTCCAGGAGAACTCCAGCTCCAGGGGAATCCGACACCCTCTTCTGACCTCCGCGGCATTGCACGACACGGTTGCACAGACCTGCATGCAGACAGTACATTCATACACATACAGAAATAAATAAATAAATAATTAAAAGGACAAAAGTCACATGATCATGTCAATAAATGCAGGAAAGGTCTTTGACAAAATCCAACATGCATTCATGTTAAAAGTCCTAGAAGGAATTGGTCTGGAGGGAACATAGCTCAACATAATTAAAGCTATACACAACAAACCCATAGCCAACATCATTCTAAATGGATGAAGACTGAAAGTATTCCCAATATAATTAGCCAGGGCTGTCCACTATTTCTATTCCTTTTCAATATAGTGCTTGAAATTATTGCCAGAGCAATAAGACAAAAGAAGGAAATTGGAGTACCAATTGGAAAAGAAGAGGTCAAAATATCACTATTTGCAGATGATATGATATATATAAAAGAACCCAAATCTCCCACCAGTAAACTCATACAAATGATTAATACTTAGGGTAAAGTCACAGATTACAAAATCAACTTACAAGAATCAGTAGCCTTTCTATATACCAAAAACAAGCAATCAGAAAAAGCATTCAAGGAAACCCACGCTCATGGATTGGCAAAATCAATAATCTGAAAATGACCCTCTTATCAAAAGCAATCTATAGATTCAATCTAATGCTAATCAAAATACCCACGACATTCTTCAAAAAGCTAGAAAAGAAATCATACTAAAATTCGTATGGAATCCCTGGGAGGATCACCATACCAGATCTCAGATTATATTACAGAGCTATAGTCATAAAAACAGCATTGTACTAGCACAAAAACAGACACCTAGATCAATGGGACACAACAGAAGACTCAAACATGAGTACACGCAAATTCGGCCACCTGACATTCAACAAAGGTACCAAGAACACAAAGAGGAGAAAGGACAGCACCTTCAACAAATGGTGCTGGCAAAACTGAATCTCCACCTGTAGAAGAATGAAATTGGAACTTTTCTTTCATCCTGCACAAAAGTCAACTGCAAATGAGTTAAAGACCTCAATATAAAATTGGAAACTCTAAAATTGCTAGAAGAAAATATGGGTAATATCCTCTGAGATATAGGTGTAGGAAAGGAGTTTTTAAATCAGACATCACCTGTTCAGGCATTATGGTCAATAATCAATAAGTGGGATTTCATTAAGCTACAAAGCTTCTGTACAGTTAAAGAAGAAACCAAAAAAGGAAAGAGGAAAGCCACTGAGTGGGAGAAAATCTTTACAAGCTACCTATCTGACAGGATTAATATCCAGAATATATAAAGAACTCAGAAAACACAGAAACAAGAAAATAAATAATCTAATAAAAAAATATATGGGTTCTAGACCTGAACAGAGAATTCTCAAACAAACAAAAATGACTAAGAAAATGCCTTAAAAATTGTTCAACGTCTCAACATCCTTAGTAATTAGAGAAATGCAGATAAAACCACTTTAAAATTCCATCCTACCCCAGTCAGACTGGCTAAGAACAAGAGAACAAAAGACACCAAATGCTGGTGAGCATGTAGACAAGGGAACGCTTGCTCAATGCTGGTGGGAATGCAAACTCATACAACCAGTATGGAAAGCAGTGTGGGGAACTCTGAAAAAAATGAAAATGAATCTACTATATGATCCAGTTATAGCACTCCTTGACACAGAGCCAAAGGACTCTTCCTACTGTGGAGATACCAGGGCATCCTGTTTGTTGCTGATCTGTTTGAAATAGCTAAGAAATGGAAACAAACTAAGTGTCCTTCAACTGCTCCAAATGACAAATGGATAATGAAAATGTGATACATTTACATAAGAGTTCTACTCATCAGTAAGAAGAGATGAAGTTATGAAATTTGCAGGTAAATGGATGGAACTAGAGTGTTTTACTAAGTGAAGTAACACAAACACAGAAAAGCAAGTGACATATATACTCCCTCATCTGTACATTGTAGCACCAATACATTATACATGAGTATATATCCTGATGTAACACCAGGAGCCAAGAAAATGGAAAGGATGCACAGAGGTAGAAGAAAAAGAAGGAAGCTGAAAGAAGGAGATAGTAGGGAGCAGATGTTACCAAGGGAAGGAGGTGGGGAAAGTTGGAGTGTTCCGCTGGGAAGGGAGGATACAGGGACGTCCAGGAAGCCATGGGGGGGGGTAAGGATACACAAGGGGGCTGATGGGAGGCAGGTGATATTGTGGGAAGGGTGGAGGATGGGGACAATGGGAGAAGTAGACCAAGGAGTGGGGAAGGAGGTTGGTTAGGAGGAAGAGAGAGTAGAAATTAATGGATCTTGGCGGGGGGGGGGGGGCGTTTCAGGAATCCAGAGGGAAACGTGTTGCCCTGACACTCCCTGATAAATGTAAGTAAAGTGTCTGAACCATAGTGTATATGTGCATCTGGGGTGGGGGGTGTATGACAAGGAACACAGTGCCAAATAGGAGAGACCTCCCTTTGTGTGGTCGGTCTGTGGCAGTGGTCCAAGAGACTTACAAAATGACACAGCCTGTTGCCAGAGCTATTGGTTCTTTCTCAGAAGTAGAAAAAAAATCCTACTGCAGAAGACAGGATATAATTCAGATACAGGTCTTGGAGCAATGGAGCAGGAACTGACCTGGAAGCCTACCTAAAATTTAGCTGTCATAAAGCTAGATGATAATATGTAAGATACTAAAGGATAAAATCAATCAATGGTTCAACCCAAACCTAAAGCCTAATAATCATAATGACCAACATGTGCAGAAGTGGCACTGTTATCTGGGAGGTAATCAACAGTTACCTAAGAGGACTTAAAGCTCTCTCAGTTGGATTGAACTCATGGGCATCACTATATACTTAGCCAAGTGCACATGGCTGGAGAGGACATAGATACTGGAGAAAACCCTATCTCTGTCATATCTCTAGACAAACAGAATTTCCTAACATATGCTAAATATTGATCCTTATATTTACTGACAAGTATAACATGCACCACTCATCAAAGAAGCTTCTTTTTTCAGCAGATGGAGGCTCTTTCAGGATCTCATGACTGGTCAGACACAGAGAATAAATCTCTGAGAGATGCCCAGTCCTAGGTGACATATCAACAGCTGAAACTATACTAAGGCTCATGGAACATAGCAGAACAAGAGGTAGAGAGAAAATTAATGCATTCCTCAACTCTCATCAGTGAAGCTTCTTTATACAACAGAGTGTGATGCACACAGAAGTACACGAGTGGACAAGTTTTAAAGAATAAGACACTGCAGAGTGAGTGTACCTGGATAAGATTCTTATATTAAGCCTCACCTGCCCACAACTCAGAGATCATTGCAGAAGAGGGGGTGGAAAGATTTTAAGAGACAAGGCTGGTTCATGAACTTGGGGAAGCAAGGGCTTTCAGGCCACTGGAAGCTTGCATATGTGAATTTGTGGCAATGCTGCTATTGAACTCGGACCCATGCCAGCTTAATCAGACAAAGGAGTGAAGCAAGAAAAAGAGAAATTGGTGCAGACCAGCCTTAGACTGGGAACTATCGAGAGTAATTACTGTGGGACACAGTTTTGGGTTTAAGCTGCACTGCATGTGTGGGTGGGCACATGCCTGAGATGGAACTCTGGATTCTAAAATCAAAAAAGAAAAAAAAAAATTGTTAAAACCACCAGGCCCACCCTGCCTCTCCTCCCCACCCCCCAACATGCATGCAAAACCAGTGTTGGGCAGCTGGCAGTTGGAGCCCAGGCTCTTTTTGTGATGCTAACTCCTCCCTGGGCTTGCTCAGGTTTCCTGCCCTTTCCTCTTTCAGATAGAAATTGGGAATCTTCCAAATTTCAAAAGGGACCTAATTTTCTCCTTTGTTGTTTCTCCGAATTTCCAAAGAAGCTTGTACATGGAATGTTATAGACTTCTTTTTACAACTCTCAGAAATAAATCACAGGTTAATGTTTTTCTTTACTACTAGTGTAACAGAGGCCCACAGTAACCTTATTTTGAGTATAGCCACCATTTTAAGCAGTTACTGGGAACTGCCCAATTTGGGGAAAGGGTCAATTGTTCAAGGTTTGTTGGCAACTGACCTTTTCAGGGATGAGGTCAGTTGCTTGAGGCCTCAAGAACAGCTAATAAAACTTAAACTTGTTGAAGATAACTGTTGGTATGTGAGGGCAGGTGGACTGACCCAACATTTCCTCATTACAGTTGCAGGATTATGTCTAAAGATAACTGTTGGTATGTTGGGGCAGGTGAACTGATCTTACCATGAGCTGTAACCCTTCTATTATCCAATAAGGCTAGAAGTTACCCAAACCCCACTAAGATTCCCCTAGACCTGTATAAAAGGCCTGGGAGCCAAGTTATCAGGGTTGGACCTCCCCCCCGCCAGCATGCTGGTTTACTTGTCCTGAAATAAAGTCTTGGTTTTCCATCCTTCAGTGTGCCTGGTGTGGATTCTCGGACCCTAACACTAGAAGCTGTAAATTGGGCTATGCCCTAGAGTCATGGGTCCCTCACCCTTTTGGGGTGAAAACTGAGGAGTAGGGCAATTCTGGAATGCTGAGCCCAGGCTATTATAATGCAAATTAGCAAATTAAGGACTTTTCACAGCCAACTCTGCAACAAGAAACCAATTTTTTTTTCACACAAATTTATTTATTTATTTATTTTTAACAAATCTAGACCCGTGTTCCCGCCCATTCCACCAATATTTTTTTAAAAACACACCAACCTACATGCAGACAGTACACTCATACACATAAAAAATAAGTAAATACAAATTTAAAAAGACGTATTTTTCTCTAAGCTAAAAGTTAAAAAATGTTATTGTAACTAACCTTTTTACAATGTGTTTTGGTTTTCATTTTAGAAAGTTTATCATTGTTTCAACCTGTTTCTGGATAGAGTTATTTTACACTTCATCTTCTTGTGAAACTTATAGGTCTTTGGATTTCAACTCTGCCCATGTAACATTTGCCTATTTCTACATAATTATTTTAGATTTTGGCTTCTTTTATATACTATATTTTATATAATTCTTATCAATTCCCAGTTCTCTCTATCCTTTAAAATTTAATTCATGTCTTAAAAAAAAATTTCCTTATCAAGTCATGTTCTTATATGTTTCCAGGTATTAGAATCTAATATACTTCCATGCAAAGAAATATCACACAATTATATTGTCTTATGTATTACTTTAAATTATGGCCATTATTCTTGTTATAAAAAAATCTATTAAGTTTAAATTTCATCTTGGCATGCCTAATCAAAAAATAATATTTTTGTTTATAAACCCTGGTACGCTAAGCATCTTTTAAGGAAATATATGTGTGTGCTTAATTAAAAAGTCCTAGGCATCGAAATTTATTCTACTCCTTTAAATTTGTTTCACCTTAAAGACTACTCAGGAGTTAACCTTAATGCATTAATAAACCTATTGGGGGGAGGAAAATAAAACCTGGGAAAAGGAAATGTTTTTGACTTGCAGACTTCCTGGCCTCATGTGACCTGTGAGCTGTACCTGCTGTGTGTACACCAAGCTGCACACTCAAAGCAGCTTTCAGCACACTTGTCCTAGAACAAACATTTCATCTTAAACCTCATGTTTTAAATCTACTTTGAACTGTATTTGGAGACTAACTTGGCAACACAGGTTTCTAATTCCAGCCCTTGGGAGGCAGAGGCAAGTGGACTTTGATCGGAGTTTGAAGTCAGCCTCACCTGCATATCAAATTTCAAGACAGCTACTGCAAAATACTCCTAGCTCACATGAACTGCCTCTTGCTAGCTATTAGTAGAAATTCTCATTAACAATGTAAACTAAAAATTTTGATCTAATTTAATGGAGATTTTTGGAAATTGTTTTGTCTTTCTCCTTGAGTATTAAGCAATAATGTAATTTCCTCCCTACAGGTCAGCTTGAAAATGATCTGTGCATGTGCATGTGGATGTGTGTTTATATTTTAATGCCTAACAATTTTCTAGGTTTCTGTCTATTAAAGAGTCAATTATAAACAACTATGGATAAATCTAGCTCATAAAAGCTATTTGCTTCATGCTTTTAGTATTATCAATTTTAATTGGTCTTATATAAATTATTAATATATGTTCACATACTGTTTGGGGGTCACTAAAATGTTAATTCTGGGATGGAATTTGGCCCTTCTGCTCCAGACACAGGTCTGTTAATATAATCAAACCGCTAAGGGATAAACTAATTTCAACAAAGGTCATCGTTGTTTATTTATATTTTATTTGTCTATATTAAAGGTAACTAATAGAATTACAAATGTATAATACCAATTGAATATTTTACTGTGTATACTGTGTATACTGTGTATACAGTAGTATAACTACTGGTTATACTTCTTCAACACATGAGGCAAAAAATTTTAAGTAATCCCTAGTAGCTTCTTGTGTAAACTAAAGCTGTTAAATTACAATAGAATTCTTAGTCTTTAAGGATATAAGTTAATTTTAAGAAATGATTACTTCTATTCTAGGATGCTAGTCATGTCTATATTTAAATATGTTTTACATGTAAGACATCTAACCACTAAACAAAACAACTTTAGAGCAAAGAGACAGTTTTGTTCCAAGCCTAGTTAAAACATCTCTAAACATTTAGGGAGAATTGGTCATTTAGTACTTGCTCCAAAACATGGTAAGACATCTTAAAGTTTGTACTTTAGAATGATGTGCTTAAAATAACCATTCCATCTTCATATATGGAAATATTTTAGTATAGATTTATATAGAGATAATAAGATAGTCTATACAAGTAATAAAGGTCTAAAGGGATTTCTTATGACAGGTAAAGAATAAGTCTATGTAGATAACCTTAATTTCTTTAAGGTCATGGTTCACTCAAGTAGTTTAAAAAACAAAATGTATATCTGGTCAAGGTTTTTAAAGGAGCAGTAAAAAAATAAAATGCCTGTATTAAATAAAATTGGCCAAATATTTTCAATATAAAAATAGTAACACACATAAGCTAATTAGAGATACAAAATTGTTATTACTAATTGACCTACTCCTAACTTCTACTAAATTCCCAGTGATAGCTTTGGGATTATATGTACATAAGTCTTCTCTGTATTTCTCTGTGTTGTACAAATATTACCTGTTACATTTTTGTTACCTATAAAGATAATTTGATTCAAGAAAGATTATGTTTTACCTCCTTAAACCAACAGTATACAGTCCAATAGAAGACAATTTGGATGGACTTAGCAGACTTTTACAACATGGTTCCTGTCTATGGGCTTATAATACAACTACCTTTTAAAAAATTATAGATCAAAATATAGGAGTCTAGAAAACAAAGACTGTTCTGTTCATGGTACAGAAAACAGAAAGGGAGAGAGAAATATGCCTCCCTCTTAGATGCAGTTTGCAGAAGCACTTTTTACTCTGAACTTTTTGTTGATTTTTCAATTTTGAAATCAGAAATTACAAGTGCAATCAACAAACATTGGAGCCCTCTGACTGGCCATGATAGATGCCATTGGTGCTATGACAGAGTACAAGGTTGGGACAACAACAACAACAAAAAAACCAAATCCACTACTAACTATAGGAAAAGGGTTTGTTTTCATCTTCCCACAGATGGAGCCCCCATCTGGGTTTCAGCAAGAAACATTCAAGATATGGATCAGGGCCCCACCAGCAGGGGAGTTGACTTGTCTAAACCTCCAGAAGATACAGTAACATGGATTTTTGTGCTTGTCCCTTTGGATTAATGCCCTACTTCTAAATTTTGTTCTGTGATCAGGTGAGATGTGTTGGTAAATGAAATCTTTTAGTTCCAACTGTGGGCTATATTTACCAAGGAGCAGTTAGCTTCAGGGGCTTTAAAAGCTCCCCCCCAAAAAAGGCTATTTTCCTGTAATGTTGGGGAACATGCAAATAAAAAGGATGGTAAGACCCTACTGCCAAAGACAACATGGTGTTAGTAAGAAAAGGAAAAATTATATTGAGACCTTGCACTGCAAATGGACAGCTGACCTTCATATGCCAGAGAGCATTATGCAGACCTCTGGAAGGAAATGGTCTCTAGAGTTACTGCAAAATTCTTTTTTTTTTTTTTTTTTTATCTTTCGAGACAGGGGTTTTCCCTGTAGCTCCTGCTGTCCTGGAACTCACTCTGTAGACCAGGCTGGCCTTGACCTCACAAACATCTGCGTGCCTAAACTCTTAAGCTATACCTCACTTGCCTATGAAGACTATACATAGTGGCAGCCTAATATTGGTACCCCCCAAATTATAATTGGATTCATAGCCCTCTCCTTGGTGTGTTTGTTGGGGGGGGGTAGCATACAACTGATACTGTAAGCTTGCCACCCTCTAGTGGCTAAAGACATTATAAGCCCCAACAGGAATCTATTACCATCCCTTTGCACAATAGGCCACAGGTCTTAGATAAAAATACCACCCAAACATTTGTGTCTATGCCCGTAATGTAACTTGTCATGATAGTCAATGTTTGTTTGCCTACACTTCTTGCCATTTGTGTTTTATTATTAGAATTAAAAAGTCTGCTGGATGAGCCCCCAGCTTGTTGGAAGCAAACCTTGGACAGACCCAAGGGTCTGAGGTGTCACTTAAAAAAATGGATCATTTTACTTCTCAGCCTCCCTTGCCCCCCTTCTCCAAGGCCCAGGGACCACTGATGGAAGAGGGGGCACACAAGATTCTAAGGGATGAAGACGGGGGTGGTGAACTACGAGATCACAGGAAATACAGACTGGACCTTCATTTTGTCAGCAAGACTGTATGTGCAGGACTTTCCAAGCAGACTTGAGACTATGGGAAACAACCAAATTCCCTATCTGTGTAAAATTAGGCATAGATGTTTGCTAATTGGGTTTGTGTGAATGTTGCTTGTATTTACTGGCTGGTTTTCTCTGTATTAAGTTTTTATTTGGAAATTGATTAGTCTTAGGGTTTTTACAGAGCAGTCATGGCCATTCAGGCCAGAGAAAGGTAATTGACCACCTCTTCTATAGTTCTTTTTATGAGTTTGTAGGGGCAAAATCAAAAAGGGGGAGATGTAGGATGCAGTCTTGGTTCAAGCTGCATTTCACATGTGCAAGCAGGCATGTGCCTGATGCCATGAGCCGATCCACTCACCCACACATCCCTTCCTTAACCTGCCTCACGGGAATAACATGTGATGCAAAAGGTCTGGTATTGGTGTGATGTCACACTGCCTGTATAAATGACATGTTGCATTTGAATAAATCAGCATTGTACATGGAATTGCACTTTGTCATGTGTCCTCAGGCTGTTACTGAAGTGCTCCCATGTGAGTAATTTCTCCATGGCCTGTTCCACCATGGAACTGCTTATATTCCCACAGATTACTACTGACTGAGAGAGAGTATGCCTTACTATGATCTCTAGATAGGTTAACTAGACTCATGGTGGATGAATTTGCACCAAAGGACATCTGGGTACAAGTGTTTGACTGAATAGAACTAAATATGTATGGCAGAATACATGAGATCTGGTGAGGGGCTGAGGAATATGAATGGGGAGGAGGCCTCAATTTGACTTAGAACTATTGTATGAAATGTACAAAACCTCAATAAAAAATTCAGAAACTGTTTCTTATTTAATACTATTGTGATCTAGCATATGTTCTGCATTCCAGCCTTTTGAAATCTGTTTATTTTATCGTTCAGCAAATTGCCTGTCTTAATTGATCCATGTACACTGATAGCCATGTGTTATTTATGTTGCTGGGTGGAGTGTTCTGTAAATGTCACTGAAGTCCAGCTGGTCAGCAATGGCAGCATTGTCTAAGATTTAATGTACCTCCTGATTTTTCTTCTAACCACCCTAACAATGACACTGGAATGGATGGTGAAATCTTCCTTCAATCCTGTGGACGTAGTTTCCTCCAGTCTCTCATGTTTTATTCCATTTACACTGATGCATTTACTTTAGGTGTATACATGCTTAAATTGTTTTGTCTTGATGAGAACATTATGAAATGTCCTTATTTACCATGGATAGTATTTCTTTGCCTGAGTTCTGTTTTGTGTAGTGTTAATACAATTCCTTCATCTTTTCTTTTCTCTCACTCTCTGCGAAATCTCACAATCCTCCTGCCTCAGCCTCTAGAGTTCTAGGATTACAGCTATGCTTTCATTTGAGTGAACTGTTTCTTCAATGCGTGTTTCTTATACATAGTATATAACTGGTTTTTGCTTTTCTTGTTTGGTCTATAAACGTGTGTCTGCTAGAGTGCTTAGACTTCATTCATCCAGTAGTTATACAAGCATGATTTATTTCAAGAGTGTATCTTGCCATGTGTCTTACTACATTTTACTCTCTGACATTTTTTGATCAATTTAGTACTTTTTAGGATTTCCTTTCCTTTGATGTTGTTATGGTCTGGGTATTAGAAGCCCCCACCTCCACAACAAAGACTGTTATCTTGGTCCTCATCTCAGTGTTCAGAGATGGAGCTTTGGGCACATGGTTAAATGATGAGGCTATGCCCTCATGAATAGTACAATCCATAAGAGAGGTGCAATATTTATGTCATTACTGGAAAGTGGAAATTTGGAGGTGGTCCTCCTTGAGGGAAGTGTGTCCTGTGGAAAGAAATTTTGAAGGTATACCTGACTTTCCACAGCCTTCCTCCCTTTCTCTGCTTTCCAGGGGTCATAAACTGAGAAGCATTGTCCCAGCACAAGGAGCCTCTTAGGAAGTTTTAACTCATCATGGCTAAGGAATTATAGAGCCAAATAATCATGGACTGAAACCTGTGTACATGTGTGACTGTGAATCAAAGTAAATATTTTCCCTTTCTCCCTTTTAAATTAATTTTCTCATGAATTTGTCATAAAAATTCTGACTTGCCACATCTGATTACTTGACACAGGTATGACTCATTATATATTTTCTATTGTCTATTCTGGGGTATACAATCTATTCCTTTAACTTATCACTACCTGCATTCAAATGATAACACACCACTTACTAAGCAGCTTCTAACAGACTTTCCTTTTCTCCATTTCAAACTTTGTTTTGTCATTTTAATATATCTTAATTCACATGTTACAAACTGCAATATATTGCTGATTTTCTTTGTAATGGTTTAAAAATATTTTTAAAGTAAGACTATTTCCCTATGCTTACACATCTATTGACTATTTCTGATATGCTCTACTCCTTTATATACATTCAAGTTTCCATTTAATAATATCATTTTCCTTTAGTTCAAAAACTTCTATTAACCTTTCTTTCAGGAAGTTCTTCCAAGATTAAAACAAATAAAAGTCTCTACCTTTCATTGGTTAAGAAGAGTCTTTATTTGGGGTCTGAATGTTCTTCCCATTACATTGTTGCATGTTTGAGTTTCTTTATTTGCCTTTACAAATAGTGCCTTTGTTTGGAGTGCTGTGTAATTTACCAGGATTATCTTTTCAAGGCTTCTTTTTTATGTTTTGTAGGGATGATCTGGCAGTCTTTATTTTATAGGACTCTACAACTTTAATTTTTGAGCTTTAAAACTAAGATCTAATCCTTTTGTATGTTCTGAATATTCAGCTAAGTGTCTTTCTTCTGGACAGCTGCAAATTGAAGGTATATCATCCCTTACCGAGCTTGGTTCTGTCTAACATTGTAGAGTATGTCTACATATGCACAACTTAATGTTCAACAAAAGAATCAGGAGGTCACATATACATCACAATTTCTTGTTTTCTATGAACTCTGTACTGTGAATTTTGGTTCCCTTAAAAAAAACCTCTTGAAATTTGAAACTGTTTCCTCAATACAAGGAGAAATCCGGGCAGTATTTGAATTTTCTCTTCCTGAACTACTCCCACTTATAAAACTAAGTATATTCGTTTTCTGGCAATATTATAAAATGCCTGCATCTTTCTACAGAGTAATTTATTTGGTACTGTATCAGCTTGGCTCCAGCTCCTTGGCAATAGAATCATAAAGGTGGCAGAGAATGTGAGTGAGAGAGATAAGATAGTAGCATAGAAAGCAGAAGCACAGGGAAGAGCCATTGTTATGACTATCTCTGAGTCCCTTACTTAAAGGATCCACCACTCTCACATAGCCACACTGGGGTCCAAGCCTTCAGTACATGAACCTTTCGGGGGCCCATTCAAGCTATATCCAAACCAGAATACAGAAGTAACCCACAACTTACTTCACTTGATCTCCTCAGAGACCACAGTCCCATACTAAATGTGTGTTGTGTCCAAAATTTACTATTTTGTATATTTTATCGAATTTTTATATTGTTTACAGAGGGCAGTGTGAACCAAGTATCTGTGGTTCTGTCATGGTGGAAGGGGAAGTTTGACCTCTGCTCTCTTTTCCCAAGTTAGACCTGCTAAGAAGCAACCCTGACAAGATTTGGCAATGGAAAGTCAACTCACTTTGCTTAGGAAGGTAAAGAGTTAGCTGGTGTAGCCCTTGAGAGGCCATGAAGACAGTATACGGAGCATGACATGACAAGGGGAATTCTATGTTAGGATCAGAAGGGAACTGAGAAGCCATGTGGTAATTATCATGTTACCAAAGAGCAAACTGCAGTTTGATTTACTCATTAGCACAGGAATATTTAGTGTCAGAATATTCTAAATCTTGCTCCAAAACTCAACTACCAAGATCTCCAACAGCAGAACCCTTAGCAAGAAACCACATTAATTCCATCCTAAGAAACTTCTGGGGAAATTTTGGCCTACCTGTTTCAGATCTACTTTAGTCTAGGCAGGCCCACCCAGCTTTGTCAGTCAGTGAATATTTGCGTGACAGAGGGCAAGATGATGCAATGTATCAATTCAAATAGAAAGACTGGGAGTAATCTCAACCTATGTATGCCTCGTGACTTTAACAATGGGACTCAGATTCATTCATATTTCTGCTGCCTTATTTGCTTGCCAAAAGGGAAAGTAGATAAAGAACAAGGTCAGGAGGATTTAAGGGCTTGTGTTCTGTGACAGGAACAGTCAAGGGGCTTTGGAGTAGTTTGATTTGGCTCAAATATAAGGTTAAAATAAAGTAAAAAGTGAGGTGGAGTAGGCTGTTTCTCTTGCAAGTCTTTGAATAAACAGAATCGAAATCCTTCTGGATTCATCCTGCTCGCCCTCAATGGCAGTGCTTAGACAGGTTGAAAACCCTTTGTATCTAGAATCTGTGACCTGATCTATATTCAACTTTTGAACTTCCAGTCCTGACCTTTTTTTCTGTCTCCCTCACACCTATGTCATCTCCTGGTCTTTATCTGCCTCCTTCAACAATCTAGCATCAATATTGCTGCTATTAAGTTAGCTTGTCAGTCAGTGCTCAAGAACCCCATGAGAATTCCCATTGTGTGCAAGATTATATCTTAATTCCATTTTAAGTCCTTCAGAATCTCTCTCCCACTGACAATATATCCCATGCCCCAGCTTTGAAAGCCCTTTTCCCAAAGTGGTGTGCCCAGTCCTTTGCTCTGTCCTTTGTTCCTCTGTCCACGAAGCCTGTTTGTTCTGTTTCATAAGGTTTGTTTTCAAGATCATTAGGTTCCACATTTCCTCAGTGAGACTTGCCTCAGCTTCCCAAACAAAAACACTGTTTATTAGAACTCAAATAATTCCTAAACTGTGAGAAGACTTGCCCTGAACTGGTGCTCAGTGGGCCTGTCCACATTCTACGTATTTTTGTGACCTTGCCACCCAGCACAGAAGTAACCAATACAGTCTATTTAAATTAAATTTCATAGGCATTCATAATTAAGGTAGGTAATTGTCTAAAATGAGTATAATTGATTCCCCAGAACCATAGATATGTATCAAACTACAGAAGAATTGTGAGAGTACTTTAGTGATACAGTTAATCAGAGAGTTGTGCAGGTAAGGTCTAATGTGTGTGGAGGTGAATCTTTTCCTTAACTAGGATTATTATGAACTGTTATACTAAATATGGTTTGAAAAAAAATCATCTCATCTAAGAAAGAGAAATAAATTCCAATTCTCATGCCTATTTAATAATGTTTAGTAGAAAGTGTATTATCTCTAGAGGGTGGGCAGGGTGGATAAAAAAAATAAAAGTTAAGTGTATTGTCTCCACATCAGAGCTTCTGAGCCTATGAACACAGAATAAAATTCCTGATAGACAGGAAACTATCAGGTGGAAACATAGCTCACACCTCAAAGGCAGGTTATTCTGAAGCCATGAATGACCATGGCCCAGAAACATGGATTCAGATTCCCCCATGCTGCAATATGGTAACAGTTTCATGAAGGTTTTATAGTTGCAGAATAAAAGAAAGACATTAATCAAGGCACTTTCAAAATACAATGGAAGAAACATTAGAGAGACTGGTTATAGCGACAATGGAAGTCTCTGCTGTAGGCTTCACATACAAGCTGGTAACAGGCTTAGCTTTTGGCCTAGTGGAAGCTATGTCTGTTAGCATATCCCAAACTGTGTCAGGTGGTAGTCATGAGGATGTTAGGTCAGACACCAAGGTGGGCCATGAATCCTATTAATGGGGCTAAAGATAACCCAGGAGGGGCTGGAAAGACAGCAGTTACAAGCACTCGATGCTCTTGCAGAGGACCTGGGTTTGGTTCCCACCACCCACATGGCAACTAACAATTCTCTGTAACTCCATTTCCAGGGGATCCAACACCCTCTTCTGACATCTATGGGCATTGTAAAACATGGGTGCACTTGAATACATGTAGGCAATATACACATACACATAAAATAAAAGTAATAAATAAAAAAGAAAAAACATGAAGATCGAGAAAGAATGCTTGACACTGTGTGTATGAGATATTCTAGAGTCAAGGATGAAAAGGTGGGATGGTTGGACAAGGGTGGATCCTAGCTTATACTTCCCCAATTCAAATGGAAGAAACAGTTTTGAATAAAATTGAGGGTGAAGCCTGACTGGAGATGACACTTCCAGAACACATTTTCAGCAGCACATTTCCACAGGAAGTTCCAAGAGACATTGGGGAATGGGTGTCTTCTGAGTTTGATCCCACTCTCAAAAATTAAGTTTAAGAGTCAGGCGGTTTTATTCAGGTACTAACTGTAATGTGGTATGGTAATGCCACAGCTCTCTTTTCCCAAATATATATATGTAAAACATTAGCTATGTGAACTGAATTTTCCAGGGGAAAAAATCCATAGCCATGTTAAAGATTCTACAAGCTTAGCCGGGCATGGTGGCACACACCTTTAATCCTAGCACTTGGGAGGCAAAGGCAGGCAGATCTTTGTGAGTTCAAGGCCAGCCTGGTCTACAGAGTGAGTTGCAGGACAGCTGAGGCTACAGGGAGACCCTGTCTCAAAAAGACCAAAAAAAGAAAAAAGATTCTACAAACTTGATTGACTGGAATCTCCACAATTGTGGAGAGCTAGAACATTGCAGAACCAGAGAGAAATTATTCTGGGTTATCTCTTTCTTTGCAAAAGATTTTAGTATTTTTATTTTATGTGTATGAGTATATTGCCTGCATGTATGTAAGTGCACCCATGTTTTACAATGCCCATAGATGTCAGAAGAGAGTGTTGGATCCCCTGGAAATGGAGTTACAGAGAATTGTAATGTACCTGTAAATGTACCTGCATCATGCAATGCCCACAAAGCACAGAGGAGAGTACCAGATCCCCTGCAGCTGGAGTTATGGACAATTATTAGTTGGCATATGAGTGCTGGGATTCAAACTCAAGTCTTCTGCAAGAGCAGGCAGTTTTCTTAACCTCTGAGCCATCTCTCCAGCCCTCAGTCTTCATGTTTTTAATGAAGATGTACATGCTGCCTTTTAGCACTTTGATAAGTTAATTCTCAAGCATAGGCACATTGGTTCATTATCTTTCAGGGTGGAATAGCAAATTGAGGTTCCCAGGAAACAAAATAGGTACTTAGGACACAGAGCACATGGTTCAGTGAGTTTATTAATTAAAAATTATTAATTAAAAATTAATTAAAGCTGGGCGTGGTGGTGCACACCTTTAATCCTAGCACTTGGGAGGCAGAGGCATGCAGATCTTTGTGAGTTCAAGGCCAGCCTGGTCTACACAGTGAGTTCCAGGACAGCTGGGGCTACAGGGAAACCCTATCTTGAAAAGACCAAAAAGTTTTTTTAAGTTATTAGTCCATACTATGTCCATTTTATAAGTTATTCCTATAACAGGGGAGAGTCCATACTATGTCCATTTTATAAGTTATTCCTATAACAGGGGAGAGGGAAATACTAGTGTATGAACCTTATAGTTATCAGCCACTAATGACGAGTCTATATGCTCCTATATGGCCCTAATTTCTTCCTCTTTCTCTTTATTGTTTTTTTAAGACAGGCTCATCCTATACCCCCCAGGGGACTTGAAGTTCTCTGCCTCACCCCATGAAGTGCTGGGATTAGAGGCTTGTACCAATAAGCTTGGTCTACTGGTCTCTGTCTCTACTACACTTTAAAGAACACACAAATACACATGCATGAGTCTTTCATATGTAACTATTACATGTGAGGACTTGTGTCACATTTAATTTATAACTTCATGATATAAGTTAACCAAGCCTCTTCTAAATCAGTCTTTTGGAGAATCTGCAAACCTGTGTTACCATTCATATAGGAGTTCCTACAAGCCAGAAGGACAGTGTTATATTTACCTCGCATCCATCCTCCATCCATCATATACTGAGCAAGGCACTATGTTAGATTGTCATTTCCAGTATGGATTGGCTCCTTTACTCTTTACTCTTCATAATTTATTTCTGTTAACATTACTCGCTATATGGTGATCTTATCACCCTGATACAGCTCTTTGGATTTATAAAATTCATACATAGGCAAAGTTGGAGGCTATTTCTTTTCTTTTCTTTTTTTTTTTTTGGTCTTTTTGAAACAGGGTCTTCCTGCAACTCTCCATGTAGACCAGGCTGGCCTTGAACTCACAGAGATCCACCTACTTCTGCCTCCCAAGTGCTGGGATTAAAGGCATGCACAACCACGTCCGGCCTTTTTTTTTGGGGGGGGGGGCTGGGGGGAGGCTATTTCTTAAATGTAGTAATACAAATTATAATGGGAAGATACCACACTAAGACAGATCAGTCTAACTAAGCAGAGCCTGGAGAGGAAGCTTGTGCTCTCAGACCCTCTGATTATAGCTGTGCGAGCTTATGACTCATGACCAGCACCACAACAGTGAGGGCCGTTCCTGGAACAACCTGTGCTTTGTGACATCTGCGACAATGGGTAACAGCTCTTGGTTTCTTTTGTCTAACATCATTTCTGCCAATACTACTCTGTGGTTTTGAGAATCTGCTACTCTTTTAGCACTGCCTCTTCTTTGACACTGGAAAGCCTAATAAATGTAGTCTCAGTGTGAATCTGCTGTGTATACACAATAGACTTCTAGTGCTCTACTTAGCACACAAAAATGTTTCAACCTCACATCCAAAAAAAAAAACAACCTTCTGGTTTCATCATGGTCTGTCCCTCCTCTTACAGTAAAGATCAAAAGAACATTGTCGCTTGGTTTTTGCCTCTTCCACTCTCTCTTTATAATAATATCCTTTAACCATGATCTTTGCAATAGAAATGCTAATGCTTTTCCTTTGGAGAATTCCAATTGCTTCTCACCATACCCCACCTATCTAAAAATGGGAAAACACAAAGCACTCTCAAACCATTCCATAACACCAAGCTATAATCCATGGCTCCTCTCTACTAGTTCTTCAATGGGTTGGTTTCTAATCTGTGCATGTTTGTTGCATCCAAACAATATATATTTGCCACTAAATCCTTTGCCATTATTTACACAAACTACATCCATACCACCAGGTTGGGTGGGTAACAGAATGAACCAAGAGTTTGGTAAAATAGAGGAGGCAAATGACACAGAAGCAATGGAACCAAGGTCAACCATGATGTCAGTCATCCCTTATTGCAGGAACCCTTCAGCCTCCCCATCATGTGTTCAACCCACTTGGTATGTGTATTAGAATGTTTCCTTGCCTCCTCCCTCTTCTCTGAGCTCTGCCCTTTTTCCCATTAAGATTCACTCCTTCCTGTCTCTCCCTGATGTAGATACTATGCTACTTAGGATTTCATCACTGTAACAAATACCTAAGATAAAACTAATTAAAAATAAAAAGGTTGAGACAGTGCGATGGCTCAGCAGTGAAGACTCTTGGCACAGTTTGACACGCTGAGCCCCTGGGCCCAACATGGTAGAAGGAGAGAACCAACACCTACAGGTTGTCCTTAGTAGCATGACATGCATCCCCACGGGACACACACATGTAAATAAATAAATCTAAAACAAACAGGGAGGCTCAAGGTTTTGGAGGTTTCAGTCCATGTCTGAACGGCCTGCTTGCTTTGGACCTCTGCTGTATCACTGTGGGGGCACATGGCTGACAGGGTCCCTCCCTCTGTCCCTGTTCTCAGGACAGAAGATAAAGAGGAAGGGGCTGAAGCTCTCCAGTTCCCTTTTGTGTGTGTGTGTATGAGTGTACTGTCTGCATGTAGGTTTTTGCACCCATGTCATGCAATGCTGCGGAGGTCAGAAGAGGGTCTTGGATTCCCCTGGAACTGGAGTTCTCCTGGAATTGGAGTTACAGATGGTTCTTAGCCTCCATGTGGGTGCTGGGGATTTAACCCAGGTCCTCTGCAAGAGCAGTCGGCCCTCTTAACCGCTAGTCCCCTTTAAACACACACACACAACACACACACACTCCCCTCGGACTCTCTTAAAGGTTCTGCTCTTGCCTCACAGCACCAGGCTGCAGAATAAGCCTTTAACACATGGGTATTTGAGGAACATTCCAGAACCTATAGTACAACAGATAGAAAATTCTTCTCTTTACATTTGGTAGTCATTCAGCACTTTCCAAGCATTACTTGTCAACCTAGATTAAGCCTGCCAAATGAATGAACCTTGGCAGGCCGTGGCTAGAGGAAAGAAAGGCCTTGTTTCCAAAGCAAGGGGTGCTTTCCGTGATGTTCTCCATTATGTCTTGAACTCTACATAACTTCTCACATTTTGACCACTTCCTCTCTCAAAGCCTTTCCTTTAGTACTACCTGAAGTTTTCTATTTTGAAGGTTTCTCTTGATCTGCATTTTTTTTTTTTTTTGAGACAGGGTCCTTACAGCCCCAGCTGGTCTGGAACTCACTATGTAGATGAGGCTGGCCCTGATTGCACAGAGATCCACTTGCCTCTGGCTCCTAAATGTTGGGATTAATGATGTTAGTCACCACGCCCACCTGTACATTTTTTCAAAGCTTGTTCTCACTTTGACTAGTGAATTTTAACTCCAGAGACTGTCTGATCAGATAGAAACACAACTCAAATAAAATCTGTAACTTTAAATTGTCTGCTAGTCTCATTCAAAAGGTGAAAACAAAGGGATAAAATTCATTTTAATAAAACATGTTTTCAACCCAAATAGCCAAAGTCATTCATTCTATCTTCAAATTTTTAATTGATACTTATAACATGTCTGCATTTAGATGCTAAATTTTCATCAGACTATTTTATTTGTCCCTGAATGTCACAAACATTGTAGTTAAGCTAGAATTTTATACCTGAAATGTTGCAATGTTGAGATGACAGATTCTCCAATGGTTGAATAAGAACCTAAGACTCTCCATTATTCCCAGAGAGTGGACAGGACTCAGAAGCAAAAGCTTGACTGATAAACCTGCTGACTCCTTCATCAACTCAATTGCTAACATCAAGGCCAAAGAAATACTACACAGACTGAAAAGCAGTCCCACATCTGGCAACATCAACAGATCTTTCTAGTAATTCCTGAAGTCACTGTGTATAATTCTTACAATTTCAATTAAACCATATACCAATATAGATTCATGATAAAAAGTATTTACAATCTGTATTTTGTTTTTCATATAAAGTTTCAACTTCAATGTAAATTTTCAAACCTTTCTTAGCCAGGGATAAATAAGTGTATTTTTCCCTTGGCACTTCAAATTTAGTTCATTTATACCCAGTATGATGTCAGTGAGAAAATGCAAATCATCCTGACATAGTTTGAGTTTGATCATGTGGCAAACATGGTGGTGTGTATGGCGGCTGAGTAACATACATGTGGTTTATGCAGCTGAAGCTGTGTGAAATAGTTTTCTGATATACATCTTTATTCTCTTGGTAAAATCACTTTGTGAGAGCCATCCCAACATGCAAAACACCATGAAAAATAGAGTTCATGCTGTCTGTATGTATCATCTCTTATTCCAGTTTCTATACACTGAGGTATCCTATGATATATTTGCCTGAATAAGTTACCTCTTGAACACAAGTTACTGTGACATCTGTGGAAATAAAAATTCATAAAATAGGGACTGGGGAGATGGCTCAGTGGTTAAGAGTGCTGACTGCTCTTGCAGAGGACCCAGGTTCGATTCCCAGCACCCACATGGTGGCTAAGAACTGTCTTTAACTCCAGTTCCAGGGGAATCCAACGCCCTCTTCTGACCTCCGAGGCATTGCATGACACGGGTGCACCAACTTACATGCAGACAGTACACTCATACACATAAAAATAATAATAAATAAATACAAAAGTTTAAAAATGCTTAAAAATTCCTAAAATACTTCACTGCAAAATTTATTAAAACATTTTTCTTGCTTCCTTATTTACCCCTTAAGAAGCCTCTGCTATTTAGGCTTGACTGAGATTCTCTTTTGACCAAAGTGTTGGACAGGCTCCTTTGAATCTTCAGGTTAACAATGCTTGAACTTAGGCCACCTATATCCTTGTGAAGCCACTTGAAATCCCAATAAATCAATTTGGTAAAAATTCCAGACCCTGGGCATCTGAACACCTCAATATCCTACTACTTTAGACTGCCTTCTGTAATAATTCCATCAAGTCCGTTCATGAGTAAAGAGCTTATCTTCACTCTTGTGTCCTAGTATTTTCCATCCAATGTCTACACACTGCTCCTTGGTTATAAATTCTCACCTATACTTGTTGGAGTCTGAGTTGAGGCCAGTCTCTTTCTCTTCCTATAAGAACCCATTTCTCCATGTCCTGAAGTGCTTCAACATCTTTAACAAGCAGTTGGATAACATTTTCCTTTACCAGGCTGCATGAGCATCATCACCTTCTGCTCTGATTTCTAATGCTTGGCACAGTACACTACACAGAATTGGTTTTCTGTCAGCGTTTGGGGACTAAATAGTCCATCAGGCACCTTTTCCTTCCCATTCCCTCTCTGGCTGACTTCAGTAGAGAAGCATAATAGATGCTTTACATATGGCCCATCTTGGAAGGCAGCTTACTGAGAGTAAAAGCAATTCTACAAACTTTTTCTCATTGTGTCTCTTAAAAACTTTGAGGTCAAGTAATCAGAGCACTCTGTGGAAAGATCAGAAAAGGGTCATCTTTAATTGTTGTTTTTGTATGTTTATTGTGAAAAGAACTCCACAGGATCAAAACAATAAGTTGTTTTTACTTTTCTGGTCATGATTAGAGGCCTTCAAACATGAGTCCCTGCCTTTGCAGCAGTGCAACCCCTGGTAAGCTATTTCATCTCTGTAAACCTCAGTTTCCTCAAGGAAGATTACCAAAAATACTATTTGTCATCTCCTGAGGTCACTGCAGACATCTAGAATTATTGACAAGCTAGGATAAGGCTGCTAAAAAGCAAGACCTTCAGGTACCTTAGTGATTTTTATTATGATAATGGAAAATGAGAAAACTGTATTAGCCAGTATACCTGTAAGAATCAGAAATAGTTTTGCATTGATGTGAACAAAAATGAAGGAGGTTATGTGGCTGGGGAGATGGCTTTGTCTATAAAGTGTTTGGTGTTCAAGCACGAGTAGTCAAGATCAGATCTCCAGCATCCTCATAAAAGCCAGGACTGCTGGTGCTACTCTGTATCCCCGGTGCTAGGGTGCAGAACCTGGTGGATCCCTGGAACCCACTTGCAAGCCAGCCTAGCCAAATCAATGAGCTCCAGACAGTGGCAGACTGTCTCAAAAAATCAGATAGAAAGCGAGTGAGGATGTGTCAATCTACGGCCTCCGCACAGGTGCACACCTGCACACATGTTGCCCACCCAGACTTACATACGGTGCACAGGCACACACACACACACACACACACACACACACACACACACACACACGGGGAGGTTAGAGAGGAAATAAAGCAGCAAACAACTGAAAGAAATGGATGTGAGGCAGTTCTTAGAACTTTCATTTGTGAATTAAAAAGAAAAATTCTTCAAGTTGCCATGAATGGAATGATTCAGCACCAGTGATTTCTCTACCTTGTGCTTTTCCATAAATCTATTAGTGTCTGATGCAAATTTTGAGAAGAAAGTCTGATTATCCTCACACAGATTTTTGCACCAATTACTCGGCTTACTTGTGGATCTGCCACAACTTGATTGACACTTCTTCTAAGAGCATATTTAAAAGGATGTAGATTATCCCTTGGGGAAAAACTGAAGCAGTCCTATCTAAACATGCAGTATGGAATGCTTTGCACGTGGAAACAGCAGATGTGCTGTACACATAATTTTATTATAAGCTATGAGTTGCACAGGATATAGATAAGCTTCTATTATTTGCTAGTTCCTTCCTGTGAGATAAGTGAATGGCAGGGAAAGCTGCTTGCTGAGCACTATCCGAGACAAGAGTTCCTAGTTCCTGAACTGGGAGGGCTGCTTTTCTCAAAGCAATCACCAACATTTGAGTTTGCAAGAAAGTCTGGCTTGGCATGGGAGTGGGGTACTTAATACTCTGTCAGGAGACCTAAGCTTTGAACTCTAAAGTAGAACAGGAGAAAGGAGAAGAAGCAGAGATTAGAGACTGGGCAACAGAGAGCAGTGCACTGGGTTTGAGGTGGAGCATCCAGTTCAGTGTGAAGGCCGTGATGGGGAAGGAGTGGTGTTTCGCATTCTTCTGGCTCCAGATGTATTTCCAACTGCATAAGATGGGTGCCTGGAGAAATCATGGAAAGATGTTCTGCAGTTCTGCAGAGTTCTCGCTGCTGAGGCTCCAGCAAGCAAGAAGGATCACTTGGCCACACAAGGCTGTTAAACTGCTTTTTATATCTTCTATCAGAGAATTGCTCCATCTTCTTAAACTAGGGCTTCCCAAATGCTGGCTGCAGGCCATGCTAACCTGCAACAGTACTCTCATTCATCTGCCAGGCAATTAAAGGTTAAGATTTCTGGAGCAAAGTTTTATAAAAGCTAAATTTATTTATTTCAGGTGACTGAAACCAGTGTTTCGCGCATGCTGAACTATCGTTTCAGTCCTTAAATATATTCACTTTAATGGGCTTTATTCTAAAATTATATAGTTCTTACACATTTTGGTGTTAAAATATCCTTTGTACAGAAAAGTGATGAAAATGGATAACAGATTTTTTTTTAATTTTTATTGATGCTTTGTGCATTTCATACATTATTTTCCAATTCAGTTCAGGCAAATTTCCCTTTCCCTTCCCCCCCACCCCCACCCCATCCCAAATCATGCATTCTGCCATAACTGTCCTGCATCTTTCTCTCAGTTTTTTTCATTTTTTGGCTATAAGTGATAATCCATGAGTACAAGCATCCTTCGTGCAAAACCAATCTGCAGGCTGTTGTGCCCAAACCCCCACAACCCCACCATCCAGTGGGGGGTGACGGGTTGTTTGTTCAATCAAGTTGATCAAATGAATGTCCAGACTACATTGCTGTAGTTTCACCATTCACCCCAATCGCAGCCCTTACATTCTACCACGCCCCCTCTTCCGCAGATTGTTCCCTAGGCTTAGAAAAGGGGCACAGGTGGATGAGAAGCAAAACAGTCCACTCTCTCTGGAGCTGTTGTCTTGGACTCTGGTCAATTCTGGCTGTTTCCTTTCATGGGCTGACAGTTTGTCCAGGAATAACCTTTCAATCCTAAAACTGGTTAATTGGAGCTAGCCTCCACAGATAAGGATAACATTCATCGTTTGTATTTCTGGGATGTGTTACTTCCACTCAAGCAGATGTCCCTCTAGCTCCAGCCCAATTTTCCGCAAAGCTCGATGATGTGTTGTCTTTCTTTACTGCGCATAAGGAATCCATTGTCTGTAGATAGTACCACATTTTTCTCTTATCACCGCAGTTGAGGGGCAATTCTTAGGTTGGATCAGCTCTTGCTATGTGAAGAGAGCGCAATCAGAACATGGCCGTGAATTGATCTCTGTGGTGGCCGTAAGCTGTGACGGGTACATATGCCCAGGAGTAGGATATCGCCGAGATCGAGTGGCACAGCTTCATTCCAAGTCCTATCCAAGGAGTGACTCACACACTGACGTTTACCACTAGTGGCTGTACAACGATTACATTCCTACCAGAGGTGGATGAGAGTGTTCCCCTTTCCCACAACCTCTCCAAGCACTTGAATACATTGTTTTCTTGATCCCTAGCCAGTCTTATCAGAAATGATATCTTAAAGTTGTTTATATTTGCATTTCCTATAATGATTACTTGATGTTGAGCAGTAATCTTGAAGGTGTTTCCGAGACACTCGTCAATCCTCGACTTGATTGACAGTGCTAGCCTGTTCAGTATCTGTTGCTTCCATACATCTGAGGGCTCATATTGTTTTTATTTTCTTTAGTTTTTTGAGTAGTTATATTATTCTTGGAAATCAATGCTTGTCAGATGTATCCTGCAGTGAAGGCTTTCCTCCCATTCTGTGGATTTTCTTCACGTCCTTGATTATTTATTTTAGATGTCAGAACCTTATATGAGTCTTGATAGAGGTCCCATTTGTCACATTGTCGACCTTAACTGTGCAAGCGCGTCGTGATTAGGAGTCATTTTCTACGCCATGTCGGTAGTCTGCTTGCTAAATATTTTCTTCTATCACCTTCAGCAGTTCGGGTTTCACATTGATATCTTTAATCATCTGAGTGAATTATGTACAGGGGAGAAGGAGGGGTATAAAATATTCATCTCTACAAGTGGTGATCAAGTCTTGCCAACACCACTTGCTGAAGATAGCTGTCTTTATCATCACATTGTGGTTTCCGTTTGGCCCCCTTGATCAGAACTTTTAGAAGATGGCTAGAGAATTATGCTGGTCTCAGACTTGGATCTTCGGTATTGTTCCATTGGTCAACAAGCAGCGGCTTTTTTGTGCCAGTACCAGCTGATGTGATGTATAATGACTAATAGCCCTAATTAGTTTATAGTTTATTAATAATAGAATAAAGAGATCCCTCCTGTGTAGATCTTTTCACTCAGGATTGATTTAGCTATTCAGGGTCTTTTGTTTTTCCAAATGAATTTAAGAACTTTTGTTTCCAAGCCTGTGAAGAAACTCTTGGGGATTTTGATTGGGATTGCATTAAATCTATACAAGAGTTTTGGTAAAATGGACATTTTTACAATGTTAATTTTCCCAATCCATGAGCATGGGAGATTTTTCCATCTTCTGAGGTCTACTTCAATTTTTAAAATAGCTTTGCTTGTTACAGTGAATGCTAGGTACTCTATATTAGTTCTCTCTTCTTGTCTTGAAAATAAATGTTAGCTTATAAGCTGTGACTCACAGAAGCCCTGGATCTAACTGCCCCATAGTGTCCCACCATTTGCTCCTGACTGGGTTCCCACTGGGGCAGAGGAGCAGAGGCCAAAATTCAAACCCTGCTTCTCTCTTACTAGTTTCTGGCGAGAAACAGGTTCATTCTAACTGTAAAAGGGCAGACAACACAAGTTCAGTTCATAATGGTTTATATGGAATCTTCAATACATACTTATTAAAACACTGACCTTTATTATAAATTTGGGGAAGGCATGGTGTGTATATATGTGCGTATCCATGCATGCACACATCCATACATCCACATGTGTCTCTAAAATTTAATTTATCTGAGTGCAGGCTTTAAGGACTGGGTCTTTTCAACCAAATCCCTATATTTTGAAATACTACCCAAATCATACTGGGCTAAAATTTTAACTGATGGGTCCTCTCCATTTGGACTCAAGAACACTCACTACATGAAGAACTGTGATTCTGTGCTAGGAGGGGCCCTGAAAGCCTGGTAAGGGGCAGGGCCAGGGTGGGGCCGTCTGAGTGTAGAGCACCTGCACAGTGACGGCTCTAGATTCTATTTTTTCTTTTTCTTTTTTTGGTCTTTTCGAGACAGGCTCTCCCTGTAGCTGGCCTAGAACTCACTCTGTAGACCAGGCTGGCCTTGAACTCACAAAGATCTGCCTTCCTCTGCCTCCCAAGTGCTAGGATTAAAGGCATGCGCCACCACGAACGGCATTCTAGATTCTATTCTTGGTAACCAAATTAAAAGAAAAAAAATGGTGTTCTAATACTTGACAAGCTCACATACAAAGGGAAACCCATCAGAATTACAACTGACTTCTTTTTTTTATTAATTTTATTTATTTCCGTATGTGTATGAATGTACTGTCTGCATGCAAGTTTGTGCACCCGTGTCGTGCAATGACGCGGAGGTCAGAAGAGGGTCTTTCGGATTCCCCTGGAACTGGAGTTCTCCTAGAATTGGAGTTTCAGATGGTTCTTGGCCGTCATGTGGATGCTGAGGATCGAACCCGGGTCCTCTGTAAGAGCGGTCGGCACTCTTAACCACTAGGCCATCTCTCCAGCCCCACAACTGACTTCTTGGCACAAACCATGAAAGCAAGAAGAACATGGAGCAAAGCATTCCCAGTGTTAAAGGACTATGGATGCCAACCCAGAATACTTTACCCAGCAAAAATGTCAATTATAGTTGAAGGAGACAGAAAAATCTTCCATGACATAAACAAGATGATAGAATACATGTCTGGAAATCCAACTCTCATAAATACTTGAACCAATTCAAAGGGCAGAAGAGAGGAGCAACTATCCTCAAGCACCTAGGAAAAGAAACTAATAAAAACATAACCGTGGGAGTAGAATCAGAGACTAATGGATAATAAGGTGAAAGGAAGCAACATCCAACTTTCAATTATAACTTTAAATATTAATGGGCTAAACTCCCCAATCAAAAGGCATAGACTGGAAGAATGGATTAGGAAACAAAATCCATCTATATGCTGTCTACAAGAAACCCATCTCAATTTCAAGGATAGGTACCAACTTAAGGTTAAGGGATGGAAGAAAGTATTCCAAGCAAATGATACCAAAAAGAAAACAGGTTTTGCTATTCTAATATCAGACAAAATAGACTTCGAAGCAAAAGAAATCAAAAGAGACAAAGAGGGCCATTACATCTTTATTAAAGGAACAATTGATGATGAAGATCTCACAATCATGAATATATATGCACCAAACTCCAGTGCACCAAACTTTTTAAAGACAATTCCTCAGGATCTCAAGGCACAGATTAAACCCAGCACACTAATAGTAGGGGACTTCAATACCCCACTAAGTCCTTTAGACAGATCAACAGGACAAAGAATAAACAGAGAGACATCTGAGCTGAATGATACAATACACCTAATGGACCTCACAGACATCTATTGAATATTTCACCCAAACACCAGAGAATACACTTTCTACTCAGCACCCCACAGAACATTCTCCAAAATAGACCACATACGGGGATAAAGGAAAAATCTCAACAAATACAAAACCATTGAAATAATCTCATGCATTCTTATCAGACCATAGTGTAATAAAACTCAATATCAACACCAGGATAAATCCTACAACCTACAAGAACACATGGAGACTAAACAACATTCTCCTGAATAATGAATGGGTCAAGGAAGAAATAAATAAAGAAATAAAAACATTCCTGGAACTGAATGACAATGATAATACATGACAGCAAAACCTATGGGACAATAAAAACAGTCCTAAGAGGGAAGTTTATACCTCTAAGTGCCTACGTTAAAAAAAAAAAACAGAAAGAGCACAAGTGAATGATCTAACACTACAGCTAAAAGCACTTGAGAGGCAACAACAGATGAACCCTAAACGCAACAGACAGGAAGAAATAACAAAAATCAGAGCAGAAATCAATGAAATAGAAACAAAGAAAACAATACAAAAAATCAATGAAGCCAAAAGTTGGTTCTTTGAAAGAATAAACAAGATAGACAGACCTCTAGCCCAGTTAACCAAAAGAAAAAAGGAACAACTCCAAATCAATAGAAGCTGTGATGAAAGGGGAAATATTACAACAGACAATGAAAAGATCCAGACAATCTTATGGGAATACTTCAAAAACCTGTACTCTACTAAGTTTGAAAACCTAGAAGAAATGGATGAATATCTGAAATCCTGGGAATCACCAAAGCTCAACCAAGAAGAGACCAATAATATATGAAGAAACTGAAGATGTAATAAGAAGACTCCCAACCAAAAAATGCCCAAGCCCAGGTGGTTTCATGGCAGAATTCTATAAAATATTTCAAAAATACTTAAAACCATTACTACTCAAGTTGTTTAGAAGGATACAAATGGAGGGACTTCTCTCAGATTCCTTCTATGAAGCCAGCATCATGCTATTACCAAAACCAGTCAAAGATACAACCAAAAAGAAGAACTATAGACCTATCTCCCTAATGAACACAGATGCCAAAATTCTAAACAGGATACTGGCACATCACATACAGACCCACATCAAGAAGATCATCCATCATGACCAAGCTGGATTCATACCAGAGATGCAGGGATGGTTCAACATATAAAAATCAATAAACATCATCAAACACATAAACGGGATCAAAGACAAAAACCACACCATCATCTCAATTGATGCAGAGAAAGCCTTTGAAAAAATCCAGCATCCCTTCATGCTTAAAGTCCTACAGGGAATTGTATTGGAGGGATCATTCCTCAATGTAATCAAAGGCATATACAGGAAACCCACAGCCAATATCATCATAAATGGGGAAACGACAGAATCATTCCCCTTAAAAGTAGGAACTTGACAAGGCTACCCCCTGTCACCACTCCTTTTCAATACAGTGCTTGAAACCCTCGTAGGGCAATAGGCAAGAAAAGGAAATTAAAGGAGTTCTAATTGGAAAAGAGGAAGTCAAGCTATCCCTTTTTGGTGATGATATTGTCTACTTAAGGGATGCTAAGAACTCCACCAGAAAACTCCTAGAAACGATTAAGAACTTCATTAAAGTGGCAGGATACAAAATAAATCTAGAAAAATCAGTAGCTTTTTTACACCAAAAACAAGCAACTGAAGAAGGAATACAAGGAGACCTTCCCACTCACAATAGCCTTGAAAACAATAAAATACCCAGGAACAAACCTAACCAAAGACACCAAGGATCTCGACAACAAAAATTTTAATCCCCTGTAGAAGACATCAGAAGATGGACAAAACTCCCATGCTCATGGATTAGGAAAATATAGTAAAAATGTCCATTCTACCCAAATTCTTGTACAGATTTAAATGCAATTCCAATAAAAATTCCCAAGAGTTTCTTCACAGGCTTGGAAAAAAAAAATCCTCAATTTCATTTGGAAAAACAAAAGACCTGGAATAGCCAAAGCAACCCTGAGCGAAAAGAACAATACAGGGGGAATCTCTATACCAGACTTCAAACTATACTACAGGGCTAAAGTCATAAAAACAGCTTGGTACTGGCACAGAAACAGACAAGTTGACCAATGGAAGAAAACTCAAGTTCTGGGCTGGAGAGATGGCTTAGCGGTTAAGAGCGCCGACCGCTCTTACAGAGGACCCGGGTTGGATCCCCAGCACCCACATGGCGGCCAAGAACCATCTGTAACTCCAATTCCAGGAGAACTCCAGTTCCAGGGGAATCCGACGCCCTCTTCTGACCTCCGCGGCATTGCATGACATGGGTGCACAAACTTGCATGCAGACAGTACATTCANATGGATTGTTATTTTCACAATATTATTTCTTCTAATCCATGAGCATAGGACATCTTTCCATCTCCTGCTATCTTCCTCAATCCCTTCAAATATTTTAAAATTTTAGGGTAGAGATCTTTTTTTTTTTTCTTTTGGTCTTTTCGAGACAGGGTCTCCCTATAGCCCCAGCTGTCCTGGAACTCACTCTGTAGACCAGGCTGGACTTGAACTCACAAAGATCCACCTGCCTCTGCCTCCCAAGTGCTAGGATTAAGGTGTGCGCCACCACGCCCGGTTAGGGTAGAGATCTTTAAAGTCTTTGGTCGAGTTTATTCCTAGAGATTTTTTTGAGACAATTATGAATGGGAGGGTATATATGTACTCTTTCTCTAATTGCTTGTTATTGGTATATACACAAGCTACTGATTTTTGCAGATTGATTTTGTAACCTGCCACTTTGCTGAAAGTATTAATCACTTCTAGGCATTTTCTGGAAGAATTTGTGGGATCACTTATGTATAATATCATGTCATCTGCAATAGGGATTGCAATTAGTACTCCTTTAATTTCCTTCTCTTGTCTTATTGCTCTAGCAAGAGTTCAAGCAACTATATTAAAAAAGAGGAGATAGTGGGCAACCTTGTCTTATTCCTGATTTTAATGTGAATGCTTCCACTTTTTCTCCATTTAGAATGATGTTTCCCCTGGATTTGTTGAATATAGCTTTAATAATGCTGAGGTATGTTCCCTTCAGTCCAATTCCTTCTAGGATTTTTAACATAAATGCATGTTGAATTTTGTCAAAGGGATTTTCTGCATCTATTGAAATGACCATATGTTTTTGGCTTTGAACTCATTGATCTCATTTATAAAATTTCTTGACTTACATATATTGAAACATCCCTGTATCTCTGGAAAGCTGACTTGATCATGGTAGATGATCTTTTTAATGTGTGTCTGTATGCGGTTTGCAAGTATTTTGTTTAGAATTTTTGCATTTATGTTCCTTAAGGATGTGGGTCTATAGTTTTCTTTTTTGATTGTGTTTTTACTTGGTTTTGGTATTAGAGTGATATTGGCTCCATAGAATTAGTTTGAGAGTTCTCCCAACTCTACAAGTATTACTTGTAGATCTTCTTTTAAATGTCTGGTAGAATTCTGCTGTGAATCTATCTGGGCCTGGGCTTATTTCAGTCAGGAGGTTTTTTTATTACTTATTTCAATTTCCTTATTGCTATGGGTCTGTTTAAGCTCTTGATATATTCTTGGTTTAGCTTTGGTGGTTCCCATGAATCTAGATATTCATATATTTCTCATAGTTCTTAAAATTTAATAGAGTATAGGTTTTTTAAATTTTATTTATTCTTTATGTGTATGAATGTACTCTCTGCACGCAGGTCTGTGCACCCATGTTGTGCAATGCCACAGAGGTCAGAAGAGGGCATCTGATTCCTCTGGAACTGGAGTTAAAGATGGCTCTCAGCTGCCATGTGGGTGCTGGGGATCGAACCCGGCTCCTCTGCAAGAGCAGCCGGTGCTCTTAACTGCTAGGCCATCTCTCCAGCCCCTAGAGTATAGGTTTTTAAAGCATTCCATTATAATGTTCTGGATCTTTTTTGTCTGTTTGATGTTTCTCCTTTCATGTCTTATTTTGTTGGTTTGGATTTGCTCTTTCTTTCTTTTGGTTAGCTGGGCTATGGATCTGTCTATTTTGTTTATCTTTTCAAAGAATCAGCTCTTAGATTCATCGAATCTTTGTATTGTTTTCTTTGTTTCTATTTCATTAGTTTCTGCTGTGATTTTTGTTATTTCTTCTTGTCTGCCGGGTTTGGGTTTCACTTGTTCTTGCCTTTCCAGAGTCTTGAGTTGTAATGTTAAGTCGGTCATTTGTGGTCTTTCTGATTTTTTAATGTAGGCACTTAGAGCTATAAACTTCCTTCTTAGAACTTTAAATTATCCCAGAGGTTTTATTTTGTTACATTATCATTTTCATTTAGTTCCAGGAATACTTACTTTTTCTTAATGTTTACTTTGACCCATTTATCATTCATTAATGTGTTATTTAATCTCTATGAATTCATGTAGTTACTAGAGCTTCTTTTGTTGTTGATTTTAAGCTGTATTGTATTGTGGTTTTATAGAATGCATGGAATTTGTTGAGGTTTATTTTGTGCCCCAGTATGTGATCTTTAGAGAAAATGCTATGGGCTTCTGAATATAAAGTGTATTCTTTGGTGCTTGGATGGAATATTTGGTAGATATCTGCTAGGTCCTTTTGATGTATGGATGTATTGTAACATTTAATCCATATGTGTTTCTCTATTTTTTTTCCAGTTGACCTGTCTATAGGAGATAGTGAGATTTTGACATCCCCTACTATTACTGAGTTGGGGTTAGTCTGTGTCTTTTTTTTTGTTTTTTTTTTTTTTTTTGTCTTTTCGAGACAGGGTCCCCCTGTAGCCCCAGCTGTCCTGGAACTCACTCTGTAGACCAGGTTGGCCTTGAACTCACAAAGATCCGCCTGCCTCTGCCTCCCAAGTGCTAGGATTAAAGGCATGCGCCACCACGCCTGGCTTAGTCTGTGTCTTAAAGTCCAGTAGTACTGTTTCTTTTTGTTGTTGTTTTGTTTTGTTTTTTGGGGTTTTTTTTTTGGTCTTTTTGAAACAAGGTTTCCCTGTAGCCCCAGCTGTCCTGGAACTCGCTCTGTAGACCAGGCTGGCCTTGAACTCACAGAGATCTGCCTGCCTCTGCCTCCCAAGTGCTAGGATTAAAGGTGTGCCCCACCATGCCCGGCTCTAGTAGTACTGTTTTTATGAAATTGGGTGCATCAGAGTTTGGTGCATAAATGTTCACGATTGTAATATCTTCTTGGTCAATTGTTCCTTTGGTCAGAATGAAGTGACCTTCTTGATCTCTTCTGATTAGTTTAAGTTGACGTCTATTTTGTCAGATATTAGAATTAGAACCCCCACTTGTTTCTTAGTACCATTTTTTTTGGAATATTTTTTTCCACCCTTTCACCTTAAGGTAGTGCCTATCCTTGATAGTGAGATGAGTTTCTTTCAGGCAATAAAAAGATGGATTTTGAAGTTTGGGCTTTTTAATTTTTATTTTGAATTTTAATCCATTCAATGAATGTTTTGATTGGGGAGTTCAGACCATTGATATTTAATGTTTTTATTGAAAGATGTGTATTAGTTTCCATAATTTTAATTTGTTTGTATTCTTGGTCTAATTTTGTATTTCCACAATTATGACTTTATTTAGTTTCTTTCTGTTGCCTCTTGGGTATACTTATTCCTTTCTTCAGTCCTGTGCATTGCTTTGAGTATTCTCTGAATGGCTGGTTTTGTGGACATATGAATTCTTCTAGCCTTTTCATGTCATGGAAGATTTTTCTTTTCCCTTCAACTATAATAGACAGTTTTGCTCAGTAACTATTCTGGGTTGGCATCTATGGTCATTTAGAACTGAAACTATTTTGGTCCAATTTCATAGCTTCAACTGAAAAGTCAGCTGTAATTCTAATGGGTTTTCCTTTAGATGTGACTTCTTGTTTTTCTCTTGCAGCTTTCAGTATTCTCTCTTTGTTCTGTACATTTAATGTTTTTATTATGATATGCCTTGCTGAATTTCTTTTCTGGTTCTGTCTATTTGGTGGTCTATGTACTTCTTGTACTTGTATGGGCATATCCTTCCTTAATTTGGGGAATATTTCTTCCACAATCCTGTTAAAAATCTGAACAATATCATTTGCCTAAGATTCTTCTCCTTTCTCTATTCCTATAGTGCATAAATTTGGACTTTTCATGGTGTCTCATATTTCCTGCATATCCCATTCTGGTTTTATTTTAACTTTTCATATTCTTTGCTTGAGCAGTCCAGTTCTTTAACTTTATCATCCAATATTTATATTCTGTTTTCCATTTCATTCATTCTATTGGTGAGGCTTTCTCTTGTTTCAAATTGGCTTATTGAGTTTTCCAGTTCCTTCTTTATTTCAGCCTGAGTTTTCTACATTTTTTGTGAATTCAGTCACAGGTTTGTCCCTATTTTCTTTTAGTTCTTTGAGTTACTGTGTGTTCTTTAAATTTGTTGAATTATTTTATCATGCTTATGATTGTTCTTTTAAATTCTGGGTCTTAGGTTATTTCTAGGGAGTTCTCATCATAGAACTCATCTATAGGACTGGTGGTGTTTGGTGGGAATATATTATTTTGGTTTTTCATATTATTTTTTCATTGTGGTTTTGGCTTGTGGATTTCTTTTATTGTTTGTGATTCTGGTATGAAATTCAAGCCTTCCTTTGTTAAGTTGAAGTTTGATTATATTTGTATTATTAATGTACCTTAGTTGCTTTCCCATTGGGTATGAAAAGCTGGTTAATCTAGGCTTCAGTTTCTCTCTTTTGATTGTGTATTGGAGAGACCAGATGGCTCCAGTCAGGCTACACAGGAGCTCTCCAGAAGGGCAAATAAGCTCTGGTCAGTTAGTAGCACTTCAGAAGCCTCAGACTGATACTGCCAAGGTCCAAGGTGAGGAGATGGAAGTGCTAGTCCCTACCAGTCAGCAGGGAGCCTCAGCCCTGGGTCAGTGGGAAGGACTGCAGATGGTCCCAAAGTGGGGGATGGGGATGGTGCAATTTGGGGAGCTCACCTCTGTGGAGGCCCAAGTCAGGCGAGTCAAATAAAATATTTTTTTAAAAAAGGCATTGAATGAGTAGAAAATATGCTATAAAAATTTCAAATCAGGCTGGAGACATGGCCTAGTGGTTAAGAGCGCTGACTGCTCTTACAGAGGACCCAGGTTCGATCCCCAGCACCCACATGGCAGATGAGGACCATCTGAAACTCCAATTCCAGGAGAACTCCAGTTCCAGGGGAATCCAACACCCTCTTCTGACCTCCTCGGCATCGCACAACACGGGTGCACAGACCTACATGCAGACAGTACTTTCATACATATACAGAAATAAAAAAAAAATTCAAATCGCCGGGGGTGGTGGCACCTGCCTTTAATCCCAGCACTAGGGAGGCAGAGGCAGGGGCAGGCGAATCTCTGTGAGTTCAAGGCCAGCCTGACTACAGAGCAAGCTCCAGGCCAGCATGTAATTATATATAATATATATTATATTATATATATATAATATATATATATATATATATATAATCATGGGCTGGAGAGATGGCTCAGTAGTTAAGAGCACGCTGCCTTACACAAGACCAGGGTTCCTGGTACCCATATGTGGTGGCTAACAACTGTCTGTAACTCCAGTTCCAGGGGAATTGGATGCCCTCTTCTGACCTCCATGGACATTGCACAGCATGGGTTCACTTACATACATGCAGTCAATACAATCATATGTATAAAATTAAAAAAAGAAAAAAACCTCAAATCATTAATAGACCACATAAAGAAACCTCCATCTAAGAGACACACCACCTTCACAATAACCTCCACTCCTGGACCAGCCTCATAGAGTTGAGCTCGGAAGTACTTGGGCCTGGAGTTCAGTCTCTCTGCCATGTTGAGACATCCCCCCCCCCCACACACACACACTGTTTTTGCTGAGTCATGAACTGTGGAGCTAGGATTCTGTGCAACTCAGTTGACAAGCTGGCCCTCTTCTTCACTCTGGTTTGGCTGCCTGATCTCTAGTGCCCCTGGCTTCTTCCTTCCTTACATTTCCCTATTGCCCAGGATGTGGAGGTTGGTCAGGTGATGTTTCCCCAAAGCCCAAGTCTTCAAAGTTCCCAGGAAGTAGGAACTTAACCACGCTTATCCTCCTTCACCATCCTCTTCTCTTCTCACTCTTTTTTTTTTTTGTATGTGTATGAATGTATTGTCTGCATGCAGGTCTGTGCACCCGTGTCGTGCAATGCCGCGGAGGTCAGAAGAGGTTCTCGGATTCCCCTGGAACTGGAGTTCTCCTGGAATTGGAGTTACAGACGGTTCTTAGCCGCCATGTGGGCGCTGGGGATCGAACCCGGGTCCTCTGTAAGAGCGTCGGTGCTCTTAACCGCTAGGCTATCTCTCCAGCCCCCTCTTCTCACTCTTGTCTCTCTGGGCCCCAAATCCCATCCTGTTCTAGTCTCCTAGAACCTTTCTGCCAGCCCAGCTCTTTGCTCTTAAATCCTAGCTCTGCCCCCAAACCACTCATAGCAACATCTGAGAAGACTCAGGACTTGACCTTTAATTTCGGAGACTTAGGAAAGGTGGATGACCCACACTCCAGGGTGTTAGGTTCAGTCTGCCCTCAGCCTGTGCCTGGAAACCTTGCTTTCACTTACTGTCCCTGGGAATCTGGCTCAGTTGTACTTTAAGCCTTGGCTAAAAGGTGACTTCCTGGGCAAAGTCTTTCCTGAATTCTCCCATACTGGTTAGCCAACCCTCCCTCAGCTGGGTTATAGCACTTAACCTGCCAGGCTCAGGGCGGTGATTCACCTGTCTGTGGTCTCCCTCTTCTCAAAACATCAGCTTATGGAGGACAGACGGCATCACTATCAACTTTTATAGCCTCTGTAACCAACACTGCTTCCGGCCTCCTGTAAGCACTCAAATATTTATTGCTGTATGTGTCAGTGGCAGGATACAGCTGCCACAGGCATAGACAATGAGTGCAGCCTTCATTTCTGTCCAATGGACCATACAGGTGGGAGGGAAGCTAGGCATTTGCATAACTACAGTGTAAGGTAAGACAGGGATGCTGGGCAGGACTACAACAGCAGGTGGAAGGTTCATTGGCAGGGAACTTTGAATTTACTCAACAACTGCTCATTACTGGTATTTATGTTAAGAACCAGGCTCTTAACAGGCTATTTTTATTTCCTGAAGCTACTGTATCAAAGAATTACAAACTGGGAGCCTTAAAGCAGCAGAAAAATGCTTTCTTGTTTTGGAGGCCAGAAGTTCAAAATCAAAGGAAGCCCAGATCCAAGTTGTGTCTGAAGGCTCCAGGGAGAAATCCTTGTCTAACCCAGCTTCCAAGGTCTCCAGTGATTCCAGCATTCTTAGCCTATGGCTCACTGCACAGTCTGCTGCCTTTGCCCTACGTCCTTGTGTGTCTGCTCATCTTTGTGCCTCCTCCTCCTCTTCCTCCTCCTCCTCTTCCTCTTCCTCCTCCTCTTCCTCCTCCTCCTCTTCCTTCTCCTCCTCTTCCCCTCCTCCTCTTCCTCTTCCTCCTCCTCTTCTTCCTCCTCCTCTTCTTCTTCCTCCTCTTCCTCTTCCTTCTCCTCCTCTTCCCCCTCCTCCTCTTCCTCTTCCTCCTCCTCTTCCTCCTCCTCCTCTTCTTCTTCCTCCTCCTCTTCCTCCTCCTCCTTTTCCTCTTCCTCCTCCTCTTCCTCTTCCTCCTCCTCCTCTTCCTCCTCCTCTTCCTCTTCCTCCTCCTCCTCTTCCTCCTCCTCTTCCTCTTCCTCCTCCTCCTCTTCCTCCTCCTCTTCCTCCTCCTCTTCCTGTTTTATTAGTTACTGGGATGTCTATTTAATGGTGGATGCCTTAAGTATTTCTAAACGTTGTATAAATTTTATACTAATTATTTTAATATGGATGTCAGAGTAGCAAAAGCCAGTAAGATTAATTGGTCAAAAAATAAAGCCTCTAGCCAGTCTGTTCACAGACCCATCCTTCCTGTCCCACTGACCTGTCTGTTCGCAGACCCATCCTTCCTGTCTCACTGACCTGTCTGTTCACAGAACCATCCTTCCTGTCTCACTGGCCATCACCTGGTCATAGAGCAGAACACCTCACATGTTGATGAGATAGTGAGCTTTCCTGCCAGGGCCTCCTAGAGCAGACGTGTAGCTCTCTATAAGTCTGCCTGCTCTGAATTCTTCAGAAAAGTGTAGTCTCTCCTCCTCTTCTTCTTCATATCCCTTTTCCAAACCTGCTTCCTTAATGCTTTGGGCTGCCCTAGCATCTTGTATGTCCTACTCTTCCCCTACAGCTTCCTTCTCGCCACCATGTGGCAGCCAGGGGGCCAAGTGTCTGACCTCCATGCAGACTCTAAACCAGCATGGTGGCATGGTTTCTCCTTTCTGCCTTCCATTCTCCTCCTCAAGGTAGCTGCTGAGAGTTCCAGCTTGCCTGCCCCAGGGATTTTTAAAATTCTAATGCAATTGTCCTAAAGCTTCTGTTTGAGTCCATTCTTAAATTCTTTTATGAATGAGACAAAGAACCTTCTAGAAGACCCTGTTTCTCCCTATATCATTGGTATAGAATTCTATCAGAGAAATGCCCTATATTATCATCCATATTAGTGACCTTTAATTAAAAAAATAATTTTCAGAATTACAAATAATGCCGAATATATATAAATATAAATAATGCTGCATATAAAATATATGAATATTAATATGAATAAAATTAATAAATATAATGTGGTTTTCCTCACATTTTAGATTATCACTTGAGACTGTAAAATTTGATGGAATTAGGATATCAGTGAACATGTTTATGAAGTACTGCTTTTTTACAGAATTTTTATTAGTATGTTAATTATGCATAATGAGGTTCATCCTGGCATGTTCTTGTGTGTGTGTGTGTGTGTGTGTATATATATATACACACATATGTGTATATATATATATAATGTATCTGATCATATTCTTGCCACATCACTCTTTCTTGTCCCCACCCACTCCCGCTGCTCTGCCTATCTCCTTTCTCTTCCCTACTGCCTCTTCTCCTACAGTCATTATTTTAAAGACCTCCTGAGTTCCATGAAGGCTACTCACTGGAGGATGGGCGAGGGGTTATTCACAGGAGTCTGAGCATGTTAGCAGTGACTCCACTATTGAAGAATGATCCTCCTTCTTCATATTATCACCTCCTCTTAGGGCACTAGTGGCTGGACCTAGGGCACATCTTAACTGATTTCATCTGTTGAGACCACATTTCCCAATAAAGTGTGGGAATGAAACTTTGTGTGTGGCTTGAGGCAAGAACTTATAAGACCTGTCCCATAAGATCTCTGGTTATCTGATATCTCTATGGGCATTCAGTCGCCTCTCTGAGTTATCTGTAGATCCCTGGAAGGTTCAGGATATTACAATGTTTCTTGCTTCGCCTAATCTCTGCAAAGTTCCAGGACCGGATGGCCCCTTCCCTTGAGACATTGAGCAAAATGTCACACCTCTAGTTACCTGTTGCACAAACAGGAGCTCTGCAGCCCCCCCAATTAGAGCCAAGGTGGCTCACCCCTCCCTTCCGCCTGCTCCCCACTTCCTTGCCCAGAGCACAGTAACTTTTGGTGCATAAGCACACTGCTGGCATCAATAAAGAGAGACTCTATTCTCCCGGACCTTGCCCTCTGAGTCCGTGTCTGTATCTTTCCTTGTCTTTCTATTGGGGTAACTCTCCTGCAGTCCCCTCCCCCCTCCTTGCCAGAGCCAAGCAGAGAGATTGTCTGCCTGCAGGCAAGAGCCAGCCTTGGAAAACGCAAGAAGGGAAGAACACCATGTGGATGCTGGCCACGCATGACTAAAGGACTATTCAGATGATTGTTAAACTCCCACAATAAGGAAGAACTGGAGAGATGGCTCAGTGGGTCAGAGGGCTTACTGCAGAAGCACAAGGACCTGAGTTTGGAGCCCAGCATCCACATAAATAGCCAGGTGTGTCATACGTGCACTGGGGTGGGGTGGGGAGACAGGAGTCTGGTCATAGAGCAGGGGGCTTATTGGTACCAGCTTCGCTCCAGGATCAGTGAGAAGCCCCGTCTCAAGGAAATAAGACAGAGAGTGAGAGAGGATGCCCAGTGTCCTCCTCTGGCCTTTGCACACCGTGGACAGGCCCATGCACCCCCCCTAATGACACATGTGCTTTCACCACACACATACACCACACAGACACATGTATACACACACCCCAAAATAAAATGAAATAAAATAAAATAAAATAAAATAAAGTGCATTAATAAAGTAAATGAGGAAGTATCTTGACATTCCAGGTGCACATAATCTTGGCGAGATGCTAACTGTGCATGTGCTCTGTGGTTCAATTCTCACTGCTATTGTAGGGAGTGGGTGTTGATATAATCCCCATTAAAAATCTTTCTTGGTGTATTTATTTGTATTTTGTATGAGTGTTTTACCTGCTTTCTGTAGGAGCACCTGTGTGCACAATGCCCATGGAGGTCAGGAAAGGGCATCAGATCCCTTGAAAATGGAATGACAGATGGGTGTTAGCTACCACCTGGGTGCTGGGAACCAAACCCAGGTTTTCAGCAAGAGTAGCCAGTGCTTTTAACTTCTGAGCCTTCTCTCCAGCCCTGTATAATCCACCCCCATTTTATACATGAAGAAATGGAAGTGTAGAGGACATTATGCAGCTACCCAGGGAAAAGTACAGGGTAATGCCAGGGATTCAGGTATCTGGGCAATTGACTGTGCTCCACCCCTTCCCCGGCACACACCTGTAATCCCACCACTCGGGAGGCAGAGGCAGGAGGATCTCTGTGAGTTCAAAGCTAGACTGGTCTACATAGTTGTAAGAAGATCCAGTTTGACTTGGGGGCTAGTTCTCAGCTAGCATCCCTCAGGGCACCATGTGGCTGAGAGTCTGACCCTGCCCCAAGGAGGAGCAAACAACGTGGCCTAGCTAGGTGATGCTGGGTGGGGCAATGGTGTGCAGTGACAGGGAGTTGGGGGGGCTATAATTGGATCTGGGAACTAACGTCATTTGGTTTATAAAAACAGGCTGTAGCAAGGAGTAAATTTGAATTTCCTTGTAACGTTATCATGGAATTCCTGGCTGTCATTTTTTAAATTATTGCATGCATACAGGCCAACGTAGGCCTGCATTTTTTTCAGGTGGCCAGTGGGTTGGAAAGAGATCCCAGTGTGGACCACCAATCTGGGTAGCCGGTGTTGTGAGTGGACATAGGCTGAAGATAGGCCAACAGCCATCGGCCTGGAAATTCCTGTCCAGGGTTCAGCAGTCTCTGGTCAGGTGAGAAGTCATAGCCAAGAGTGGAACACGTGTCTCGTGGTTCCAGGCTAAGGGCCTGAGTTGGAAGTACCACCCAGGCCAGGCTACAGGAAGTAGCTGGCTGTCTCTGAAAGGCCAGCTCCCTACAGCAACTGCCGAGAGGTCTCTGTTTGGCACAAAAAGAAAGCTTCCTACACATAGTGAGTTCTAGGTCAGCTGGGACTAAAGGGAGACCCTGTCTCAAAAAAAGACCAAAAAAAAAAAAAAAAAAGGTAAGCTTTGTCCTTTTGGAAATTAAATGTACACATAAGGGCTATTAATAACCAGAACACCCTTGCTTATCACATGACTTAAATCCTAATCCTGCCTCATTTTTTTTGTGCGCAGGGAGAAGCTAAGGTCACTCCCTGCCACTGTCTGAGTGGGCATCAGATTTTTGTATTAAAATTTACTCCTCACTAGAGTAATTTCTGCTCCTATAAAGTGAGGCCTTTGGAGAGCTGATTCAGTCCCAGGATCCATTTCACAGTTCAGTTCGGAGAACCAGCTTGTATTAGTCAGGGTTCTCTGAAGAAACAGAAGCAACAGGATGAATATATAGCTACATACAATTTATTGATTTGCTTATGTGACAGAGCTCAAGTAGTCCAACAATAGCCATGCCCCACTGGAGAGGCTGAGAATCCAGGGAACTGCTCAGTCTGCAAGGCTGGATGTCTCAGTAGTCCCAATCTGGTGCTGGAGGCCAGATGGATTCCAGGAGATCTGCCGGTCTCCGGTACACGCTGGGATCCGTAGGGTTGATCACAGCAGCAAGACAAACTCACCAGTGAGAGAGAGGCAAGCTGCAGGAAAAAAGGGACCAGCTCCCTCTGCCATGGCCTTTATTTTTTATTTTTTATTAATTTTATTTATTTCTGTATATGTATGAATGTACTGTGTGCATGCAAGTTTGTGCACCCATGTCGTGCAATGCCGCAGAAGTCAGAAGAGGGTGTCGGATTCCCCTGGAACTGGAGTTCTCCTGGAATTGGAGTTTCAGACGGTTCTCGGCCGCCATGTGGGTGCTGGGGATCGAACCCGGGTCCTCTGTAAGAGCGGTCAGCGCTCTTAACTGCTAGGCCATCTCTCCAGCCCCATGGCCTTTAATACTGCCTGCCAGTAGAAGGTAACACCCACATATAGGGTGGGCCATCTGGGTTGAGGTAGTCCAATCCGAATATCCTTTTCTCTTATTTGTTCCTTAGTCCAGTCAAGTTGACACCCAGGATTAACCATCACACAGCTCAAGCCTCTCTTTTCACACACCATGTGCCAACACTGTGTTAGTCTTCACTAGAGGACACAGCAACAAGACGCCTTATTAGAATCAGAGATGCTTGCTGGGGCCTCCATATTGCATTCAGAACTTACAGAAGAGTGAAGAAATAAATTTCTGTTCATTATAAATAACCAAGCCCAGGGTATTTTGTTACAGCAGCACAATCTGACTAAAGTACTTCCCACTAAGGTTTAGGGAGGCTTATTTCCCTCTTAGAGTTTGCTTCCCAAAGAATCTGCTCTTTGACTATGAATACCAGCAGTGTTCCAGAAAATAGACTTAAGAGGGATTTTAGAGATAGATGATCCCACCAGCTGGGGAAGTATGTACAGCAACAATACTTGGGGGGGGTGGTTTGTTCATGGTACTGGACTTAAGGAAAAGGCTGGAAGAGTTCGGGATATATTTAGTGTTTTCAGGATGTTCAAGTTTTTTGTTTTTCTGTCTCTGTAATAAAACCCTTTGATCAAAAGAGGCCTGGGCAGGAAAAAGGTTTCCTTCATCATACACTTCCAGGTCACAGCCCATCATGGAGGGAAGGGAAGTGAAGGCAAGAACCCAAGGCAGGAGCCTGTAGCAGACACTGCCAAGGACGCCTCATGCTGGTTGCTCCCTGGCTTACTTTCTCACACATAAGCCAAGGCCAACATCCCAAGGACAGTGCCACCCACAGCAGACTGGGGCCTCCAAACTCAAATAATAATCAAGACAACCCCCCACAGACATGCCCAGAAACCAATCTGATCTAGGTGAGACCTCAATTGAGGCTTCTCTTGGCAGATGATTCTGGGCTGTATCAAGTTGACAATTAAAGGTATCTAGGCCCCAGGAATCTCTACCTAATTAGATATTTGTGGTAGGGAAAAGACAGGATGTTAAGGTGACTAATAATGGACTTACATGTGCTAATGAATGCCCAAGGCTCAGTGGCTTAGCACAAAAGAGAGCTTATGTCTAGCTCGTATTATATTTCCACATGTTGTTGGTATGAGGTAGGTGGGTAGGGGGAGGGGTGCTGTGTTCCCCACAGTCACTCAGGCACCCAGGTAGATGGTGCTCTTTCTTCCTGTGGCAGTGACATTCAGAACATGCTGGTTCTGTTTCTGCTGCATCACACGGCCTCTCCTTGACCTCAAGGGAGGCTAGAAAATACATTTGGTGAAACATAGACTATTATCTCTGCTCCAGAAGTGAATCTATGTTTCGTGCTTGTTGCATGACTATATTCCTGGGGAGACGTGAACAGATATCTACTTATTCTAGATAGGGAACTAATAACAGATCAAAGTCCAGTTCTGATACACTTATGTGCAATAAGGAATTCTGTGAAAACCCAGTCATGATACATGCACAGAAAAATATCCTGCAAAAAATATAAAGATTGGCACGGCTTGTAAGGACAGTGGAAACAGGCTCTTGGGATTGTGGCTAGTCCCGTGTCATCTGTACAACTGGTGTCTCCAGGCTGGAGAGGCCTTTGTGTTTTAGAGAAGGAGAGAAAGGGAGTATTGGACGTCTAAGGAATTTTCAGTGCTAAATTTCCCCCACCTCCATTGTGCGTGTGTGTGTGTGTGTGTGTGTGTGTGTTTGTGTGCAGGTACATGCTTGTGTAAGACAGAGGTCAACATCTGGTGTCTTCTTCAGCTTCTTCTGTCATTCTCCATTTTATTTATTTTGAGACAGCATCTCTCAGTGAACCTGAAGCTCACTGAGGCTAGACTACTGTGGGCAGCCAGCTTCAGGGAGCTTCTTCTGTATGCCTCCCAGTGTTAGAATTACATGTGCATACAGCCATGCCGCACATTTTACGTGGGTGCTGGGGCTTAAACTCATATCCTCATGCTCATACTATGTAACCAACGCTTTGTCTCTGAGTTATCTCCTCAGCCCCTCAGGCTAATATTTCTAAAAGAACTCGAAGCTAGTTTTAATAATTACAAATGTAGGGAGGTGGAGAGATGGCTTGGAAGTTAAGAGTATCTGCTATTCTGGCAGAGGAACTGAGTTCAGTTTTGAGCACGTACATTGGGTAGCTCACAACTACCTATAATTCCAGCTCCAGGGGTATCTTACGCCATCTTCTGGATTTGCTGGGCACCTACACTCATGTTTGCATACACACACACACACACACACAATAAAAATAAATCTTAAAAAATTAAAATTACAGATGCAAAGCAGGTATGGCCATACATATATCTGACCCCAGCACTTGGGAGACTGAGACAGGAGGATTCTGAGTTTGAGAGCAGCCTGGGAAACCCTGCCTCAAAAAAACAAAAACTAATGTGACACATGACCATTCGAATAGAATAAAAAGGACAACAAATAAAAATTGATTTGCCTTATGCCATCTGGGATGGTTCGCTTTAATTATCAACATAACCCAGAATCTCCTGAAGAGAGAGTTTCAATGGAAGAATGATCTAGATCAGGTTGGCCTGTGGCATCTCTGTGGGGAATTGTCTGGATTATTCACTGATGTAGGAAGACCTGCCCACCATGGGCAGCACCACTCCCTAGGCAAGGGGCCCAGAACTGGATAAGACCAGAGATGCCCAGATGAGAAGATGTAACCAATGATCTATTTGTTTCTCTAGTCTTGTGATCATGGATGTGATGTGAGTGCTGCCTCAGTTTCCCCAAAGTGCTGGGTTATAACCTGGAATTGTAAGCCAAATAAAGTCTTTCTTCCCTAACAACTTTTTTTCTATTAATTTGTTACTGAGATTTTTTTTAAGTATTTTTAAAAATTTTGCACAAGGATTAATCATTCCTAATAGATTAATTATTTAATTAGGAATTAATCATTCCTAATCTAAAGATTATCCTTTCACTAGATTTTGAAATTTTTATTTATTTTGTATGTGTATGAATGTACTGTCTGCATGTAGGTTTGTGCACCTGTGTGGTGCAATGCCTCAGAGGTCAGAAGAGGACGTCGGACTCCCTTGGAACTGGAGTTAAAGATGATTCTCAGCTGCCATGTGGGTGCTGGGGATTGAACATGGGTCCTCTGTAAGAGCAGTCGGCGCTCTCAACCGCTAGGCCATCTCTCCAGCCCTGATTGTTTTTTTTTCTTTTTTGGTCTTTTCGAGACAGGGTCTCTCTGTAGCCCAGCTGTCCTGGAACTCACTCTGTAAACCAGTCTGGCCTTGAACTCACAAAGATCCGCCTGCCTCTGCCTCCCAAGTGCTAGGACTAAAGGCATGCGCCACCATGCCCAGCCTTAAGCACTTTTAATCAAGGTATTTGTCACAGCAACAGAAATAAAACCACATCACCCAACAACCCAAAGATAGCCATGTGAGTGGTTTCTTACACATCCTTCCAGAGTTTTTTTCATGTAGGTCAATATTGAAAATGTTTATTTCCACAAATTTTGTATGTATTAAATACAATTATGTGGTTATTAAACTTGTTTTAGTAAGTATTTATTATACATTTAGTAGTATAATTAACTTTGCATTTTATTTCAACATACAATTTGTTTATTTACTTATATTATGTGTATAAGTGTTTTGCCTGTGAATACAATGTCATGGAGGCCAGAAGAGGGTTTTGGATCCCTGGAATGGGAGCTACTGACTATTACTAGCTGCCTCCTTGGTGCTGGGAACTAAACCTGGTCCTTTGCAAAAGCAGCCAGTGCTGTTAACATCAAGGCCATTTCTCCAGCCCGTTTATTCTTTTTTGATAGCTACATAGTAGTCTTTTCAGAATACTTTACATTTATTGATGAATATTCAAATTGTATCCTGAGTTTTTAAAAATTATTATTATTTTATGTTTATGAGTATATTGCCTGCATTTGTATAAGTGCACCCATGCCTATGGCGTCAGAAGAAGGGGTTGGATTCCCCTGGAACTGGAGTTATGGACAGTTTAGCTGCTACATGGATGCTAGGAATCAAACCCTGGTCCTCTGCAAGAGCAGCTGGTACTCTTACTGTTGAGCCATCTCTCCAGCCCACATCCTGATTTTTTTTTTTAATATCCTGATTTTTTTTAAAGTTATAATGCTGCAGTGAAAATTCTCTTGCATGTATGTTTCATGTATGTTTCATATATGTTGTATTATAAATTTATCCACAGAATCAATCCCTAGAAATGAAGTTACTGTCAGATTGTGTGAATATTTTATAGACATTACCAGTTGCTCTCCACAGAGTTTAAATATTTGAGTAATAGCCTGTGAAAGGAATTACATCTCTACGTCCTCATCTGACCTGCACTTAGCTAAAAATTTCAGTCTTTCCAGTTCGTATGTAAAGGAAAAAAAAACCCATGGATTTTTGTTTAAATTTGTCTTCCTTCCATAGGGATTTCAGTTTCAAATATTAGAAAAAAATGTAGTGCTAGAGAGAGATGACTCAGTGATTAAGAGTACTGGCTGCACTTCTAGAGGACCTAGGTTCAGTTCCCAGTAGCAACAAGGTGGCTAATAACACTCCAATCCCAGGGGTCTAATGCCCTCTTCTGTTCTCCATGAGCATGGCACAACATGGGTGCACTTACATACTGGCAGGCAAAACACTCATATACATAAAATAAAAGTAAAAATAAAAAGTTTATATATATATATAAAATGTAAAACATTGTGCTAATTTGAGTTCAACTGAAGACAAAACATTTGGGTTCAACCACATCTTGTATAAAGTGGCTGTTAACCTAGTCCTGTCATGAGCTGGTAGCCTTGGAGCAGATCCAGCAAGGTAGAGTAAGGACGGTTCTCTTGCAAATCTCATTCAACATGCTTCTCTGGTTCAACCACCCAGCAGGGAGCTGGGGACAGCAGGAATATGCTCTGGTCCCTACACTAATAGCAGTGGGCCCTTGGCAAAAGCAGGCCACGTGACAGGCACACAACTCCAGCTGGGCAGCCCTCCATAATCCACTATCGGCTATTTAGAGACTCCTTGATAAGGCGTGGGCTCATCTTCAGCTCGTTTTCCTTATCTTGTCATGCCTGTCTCTCAAGTGAACTATTGAGTGTCACAGCAGTGTGGAGGCGGCAGATCGGGGGGATGGGAGGCCAGTCTGCCAATCTGAGCGCAGGTTTCCAGCAGCTCCTGTTGTACAGCAATCTCCTCCTGGATAAGAGATTTCCCTTCTTGGAGGGAAGCTCCTTAAATTCAAGAAGTAAACAACTCAATAGCTTCAGGAAGTCCCTGAAACTGACCAGATTCACTAGGCCCTTCCCTCCCCCAGCATATAGAAAAAAGCCCTAAGGACTGCTGAGGGACACTGTCCGACTAGCTGAACATCCTGGATGGGACACTCACCAGCTTGTCCAGCTGCCTGCAGGCTGTGCAGTGCACTCCCGTGCTTTCATGGACTGTCACCCACACTGGGGTGGGCTTTTGTGATGTTACTGTCTGTGAGTCATTTCTGTTCTTGCAAGTGACTCCTCACCCATACTCCTGTAAGTATTCTCTCACTGATACTACTGTAAGTAACCCCTCACCCATACTCCTGTAAGTAACCCCAGTTAAACTCACTGTTCACCGAGTTGAACTTAATGGTACCTTCACATTGGTATGTCACCAGTTTCCTGTCTGGGAAAATCGGATGTTCACATCTCCTCAGGATCAGTGCCAACAACGGTTCTCCACATCCCTTCGTTACTGTTGGTGGTTTCATTCACTTCTGTCCATGAGACAGAGCCCTAGGCATGGACTTGCTCACTCTTATGCCTCTACCTGTACCTTGGCAATAGTTTCATTCATTCATTCATTCATTCATTTATTCATTCATTCATTTTGTAGTACTAGGGAGTACTAGGTGAGCACTCAGTTTAAAGGCTGCCCATCAGGGGATCTCAGCACTAAGCAGCTCAGGCCACTGAAGGGTGGGTACACTGGGTGCAGAAGCACCTTAGTAGCCCCCTTTTCCTTTCCCAGCACCTCATGCAAAGGTTGCTGTGCAGTTAGCCAATGCTCAGGCTCAGGGATCTGATGATAGTCGAGGGGCTAATCTCAGCTTGTGTAATTATTTGCATTAGCCAACCTCATGGCCAAATTACCACAGAGACAAGTGAGCCTCCAGTCATCCTGCTATGGAGGATCTGCGCCCCCTGCCAGCTCTGGTGACTGTGAACTAACAACTCCAGGCTTCATGAGAAGTCAGTTCTTTTCATCACATTGCTTAGCTGGTCGTCTGGCTTACTACCTTGCTCACGTCTCACGACCAGATGCACTTTTTAGTAGCAGACTCTGGAGGGGTAGGTTGATACAGCATGCCGAGGACAATGCATACTCAGAGCCGGGGGAACCCAGGAACTGCACATGGAAACACCTCTGTGGATTCTTTAGGTCACCATCAGGCATGGTCGTAGTGATGGGGCTGCCGTATTCATGGAGCAGCTTGGTGTTAATGGTGTTTTGCTGTGAGAACAGGGTGTGGGGGAAATCCTCTGCCCACTGGGAAGGATCTGCTAGAAAAAGAGAGTCAGGTAGACTGTTCTTCAGTATCTAATATTCCATTTTAGCCAAGTGGCAAGTGTTAATTTGTGTCTGTGTAATGAGACAGGAGCCAGGAAGGATCAACACTGCGTTCCAGTGATTCCTGCAGTGCGCCTCAGGGGCAAGATGGTTTATTTCTAACAGAGGCCTTCTGTCTGTGCCATTAATTCCCTCCAGAGGCAGGTAACAACAATGTGTGTGCTCAACAAATAAACCATAAATCCCAAAGAGTTATGGGATCTGGGGATGTGACCATGGGACTCTGGCCTTCTAAAAGAACAAGTTCAAGGCCATGGAAGGGTAAGGAGTGTGTGTGCCCCTGACAAACAATTTATAGGAAGCAGGGCAGAGAAGTCGAGGGACAAGGAGATAAACATATGCAGATGCCTGGATATGGGACATTCTGTATGAAAGCTAGCCTGGACCCATTTATTTATTTATTTATTTATTTATTTATTTATTTATTATTTTTTAACTTTTTTTTTCTGTATGTGTATGAATGTACTGTCTGCATGTAGGTCTGTGCACCCGTGTCGCGCAATGCCTCCGAGATCAGAAGAGGGTGTCGGATTCCCCTGGAACTGGAGTTCTCCTGGAACTGGAGTTTCAGATGGTTCTCAGTCGCCATGCAGGTGCTGGGGATCGAACCTGGGTCCTCTGTAAGAGCGGTTGGCGCTCTTAACCGCTAGGCCATCTCTCCAGCCCGCCTGGACCCCTTTAAAAGGAGAAAATGGAGACTCAAAACATGGTGCAAACTTGAACTGCTGTATTCACGGAGCAGCCTGGTGTTAATGGTGTTTCGCTGTGAGAACAGGGTGTGGGGAAATCCTCTGCCCACTGGCAAGGATCAGTCCAAAGGGCAAAGAGACACAGACACAGAAGACACGGGAAAACTGTGGCTACTCAAGCATGGGTGATAGAAAGGGATTATCACTAGTCCTTTCAGACATGATAGAGTCGAATGGGGTCAACAGAGGAAGGTGCTGCGTCTTGGAGAGGCTTATTACAATTACTAGGAATAAAGCATTCTGCTTCATGCAGCTCTTTTAGAATTTTCTGAAAAAGAGAGAAGGAGGGAGGGAAGCAGAGAAAGAATTTGTATCTACGTGGAGGTGATGGTTCTAGGTTGAATCTAAGTAGAAGATGTGGAGGTACTCATCGTACTGTTTTTCAACTTTTCAAGTTTGAAATTCTATATACAGGCTATGAAGTAGGGGGAGGAGAAATATGTAGATCCAGAAGCTGGTGGGTAAACTGAATAGGCTTCTCGTAGAGGAAGCAGCAGATCTCTGGGCATCAACATGCACCTCTGAGCTGAGGACGCCTTACTGAGGCACGAGTTTCTTTGGACACAGGACTCTGAAACCCTTCAGCTTGTAGCAGGAACTTCCCAGCCCTACTCACTGTCCTTCCATCTTGACTTAATGCAGAATAGAAGATCTGTTCCTCTCCTTACCCTATTGCCAAACAGAAAATATAGTTGTGAAAGACTTAAAGGGCAAATTTTACATACCAGCGTCAAACCTCATCACTGCCCAGCTGTCACCAGTTCTGCCTACCCTTGTGGTCAGTATTCAGAGCTCAAGTTCATCTCAAATGTCTGAGAAGTAGCTCAAATATTCTGGTCATCTTGTGTCTTAGATGCCATTAACCAGAGTAATTAAATCTAGAGACAGAATCCTCCCATATTGGGACTTCTAAGCATAGGATAGTCTGTAGAGGGACCTTTCAAAGAAGAAGACCCATTCGAGCAGATTGAATGAGATTGTTTTGAACCAGAGGGCAGATTTCTTGCCAAAAGATAAGAAAGCATTCTTCATAGTGGGATACTCTGTATAGATAGCCCTATGGTAGACTGCAGTGGAAACCAGTGACCGAGGCTCTGTTGGAAGAAGAGAGTGATTCTCAGTCTTTAGTAGGTGATAAAATATTCATGAGAAAAAAGGGGACTCTTGCATATCATTGGAGGGAATATTACTTACTTTTCATATTGCTGTGACAAAATACCAAGGAAAGCAACTTAAGGAAGAAGGTGTTTATTCCAGCTCACAGTTCGAGGGCACAGTCCATTATGGTGGGGAAGCACGACAGCAAGAGCGTGAGGCAGACAGTGACTTGCACCCTCAGTTGGTAAGCAGAGAGATGAATGGGAAGCCCCCTCACAGGGGTTGTCTAGTAGGTGGTTGTAGATCCTGTTGAGGTGGCAATCAGCATTAACCATCACAGTGGGAATGTAAACTAGTGAGGCCAGTGTGGAAATAGAATGGGATTTCTGGAACAAAAAAATAATCCTCTAAAAGTAGAGTTGTCATCTGGTAAAGCAGTCTCAGTTTTAAGATGATTTACCAAAAGATTTGAAATCAATATACAGAGGAGACATCTGCATGGCCATGTTCAGCTCAGCACCACTCACAAGAACTGTGTCCATCAATGGTTAAGAAAAGATAGGGTGTGTGTACATGCTAGAATGACTTTTGAAAAGAAAGGAATTCCAACATGGATGGAATTGGAGGATGCTGGGCTTCGTGAAAACAACCAGATACGGAAAGATAGATTTTGCCTGTTCTTACTTCCACATGGACTCTGAAACAATCAAACTAAAGGGGAGAGCAGAGTGGTATTTACTAAAGTCTGGGACCCAGGGAAGATGGAGAGGCAGTAACCATGGGATAGGAAGCCTCAGTTAAAGAGGAGAAGCAAAGCTGATTGTTAAAAATTGTTTTGTTGGGCTGGAGAGATGGCCTAGCGGTTAAGAGCGCCGACCTCTCTTACAGAGGACCCGGGTTCCATCCCCAGCACCCACATGGCGGCTAAGAACCGTCTGAAACTCCAATTCCAGGAGAACTCCAGTTCCAGGGGAATCCGACACCCTCTTCTGACCTCCGCGGCATTGCACGACATGGGTGCACAGACCTACATGCAGGCAGTACATTCATACACATACAGAAATAAATAAAATTAAAAAAAATTGTTTTGTTAAATTTATTCATTCTCTCTCTCTCTCTCTCTCTCTCTCTCTCTCTCTCTCTCTCTCCCTCTCTCCCTCTTGTGTGTGTGTGTGTGTGTGTGTGTGTGTGTGTGTTGGTCTTGTGGAAGTTGGTTTTCTCCTTCTACCACATGGGTTCTGGGTAATGAACTCAGCTCATCACACTTGGTGGCAAACAACTTCACCCATTGAGCCTCTCTCCAGCCCCAAGTTTGATTTTTTTTTTTTTTTGACGTCTGCTGTGTTGGGTGGTGATGTAGCTATTAGTTGGGGGTGTTTCACTGTCCCTCAAGGGTAGATGGAGAATGTTCTTATAGAGGATGCCAAATGTTTCAGGCAGTGGGATGGGTTGGTTGACTTGCTTTGGTCATTCCACATTGCATTAAAGAGAAAATATTGCTTCGTGCTCTAAGAATATGGGCATCTATAACTTGTCGAAGCATAATTTTTATATGTATGAAATTGTTCCTACTTATTCTCTTTTTTCCAAGCCAATTTTTATTGAAGCTTTGTGCATTTCATACACTATTTCCCAATCAAATGTAGACCTACTCCCCCTTCTTTGCCCCTCCTAACCCCCCCCCAGCTCATGCATTCTCCATACATGATTCTCATCTTTTTTTTCTCAGTCTTTTAAAAAATTTTCGATGTAGAAGTTTACTATTTTGGGCAGAAGTTCACTGTTTCAGTCAGTTCTTTGACCCAGTCTTTTTTGTTGTTGTTGTTCGTTCCAATTTGCATCACTCCAAAATATATGCATGCCACACACATATCAAGATTATGATGTCATAGGTTTTAGCATCATCAGCTTATGATTTCTTTAAAAATTTTTTTTCTTTATTAGGCTGAAAGAAATCATATTTTCCTTAAGGGATTGTTTGAAGGCTCCTCCTTGGCAAGCCCAAACAACCATCAGTCCTACCCCGTGCTCTGCACTGGGGTCTTCCCTTCCTGTGGTCACCAAATGAAGTTCAGTAAGCACTGTGTCCTGTCTTGATCTTCCTGTACTGGTCTCCATGATACAGCCTGGGTAGTCCAACAATGGCAGTCTATACTCTGAAGAGGCTGAAACCATAGTAGTTGCTCAGTCCACAAGCTGGATGTCTCAGCAGTCCCCATCTGGCACTGAAGGTTTGGAGGATTCTTGGAAAGACATGAGTCTCGGTCCATATTGGAAGGATGAAAAGCTGTGTCTCATGTCTTTGAAGGATGGCAAAAGCAGTGGCAGCCACAGGGTAGCTGCACTTGCCAGTAAGAATTGAAGACAGGCAAAACAATGGTGCTTTTTTTTTTTTTTCTGGTTACATGTTCCTTTTGGATGTTTAAGGCCACACAGCTAGCCCAGATTAACCAAGGTTTTGTCAAAGCATAATTTTAAGAGGAGGAGCACTATATTAGTTACTTTTCTTTTTAAAATTTTTATTTCTTATTCTTATTTTATGTATATGAATGTATTGCTTGCATGTATGTAAGTGCATCTGTGTCGTGCAATTCCTTTGGAAGTCAGAAGAAGGTCAAATTCCCCAAGAACTAGAGTTATGGTTGGATGTTAGCCACCATGTGGGCTCTGCAATAGAAAAGAATTGTACTCAGAGCTGGAGAGTTGGCTCGGCAGTTAGGAGCACTGGCTGATCTTGCAGAGGACCCGGGTTTGATGTATCAGCACCTGCATGGTGGTAGTGGATAACAATCATCTGTAACTCCAGTTCCAGGGGAATCAGGTGCCCTCTTCTGACCTCCACAGGCATTGCACAACACAGGCACACTTACATACATGCAGACAGTACACTCATACACATAAAATAAGTAATAAAATATTTTTAAAAATAAATAAAAATAGGGGCTGGAGAGATAGCCTAGTGGTTAAGAGCACCGACTGCTCTTGCAGAGGACCCGGGTTCGATCCCCAACACCCACATGGCGGCTAAGAACCATCTGTAACTCCAATTCTAGGAGAACTCCAGTTCCAGGGGAATCCGAGACCCTCTTCTGACCAACGCAGCATTGCACGACATGGGTGCACAGGCCTACATGCAGACAGTACATTCATATACATACAAAAATAAATAAAATTAAAAAAAAAATAAAAATAAATTGCTCATGTTTTACAATGGCCATAAGCAGCCAGGATGTGTCTGTAAGCCACATTCTACTGCTGGAGCTGCTGCTTAGTGCCTTATCTAAGCCCATTTTTCACTTTACCTGAAGCCTGGGCCTCCCAAGTGGACTCCTGTTGAATCAGCAAATTATTTTTCAGTGGACTTGACTTGCAAACTCGTCCTCATCTGAACCTTTTTGGCTACACCAGTTTGAGGAAACCTAGAATTTACAAATCAGAAATCACTTCCTGCCTTCTTCAGACATCAAAGTTTCCTTTCAATCAAATGCATATGGATTCCAAATAAAATATATTCCAGAGCAAAACTGGGGATGGTATGTGTTAATTCTGGAGAAAAACATTCATAGACAGATGCGGAAAATCCAATAACAGCGACTGGAGTCTCTGAATCCTTAGAAAGTGAAATGGACGTAGGATGAAGACACACATTTCTAGGGAGGACAAATGGGATGGAAATGTCTAGACAAAGGAGTGGGTCTGGCATCAGGACAGCCTTAGGTCCAGCAAGTGGCTGGGGGTCCCAGGCAGCAGGACTTCAGGGGAGCAGCCCACAGAAGAGCAACCAGGAGGAAGTCGGCTCCTTCCAGGCTCCTCTTCTACGGGCACAACAATATCTACTTCGGAGCTCCCAATTTTCTGGTGGCTGTGCCCCAGAACTCAGGCTCCAGTCCTTTTCTACATCTGAAAGTAGAGGGGCCTGGGGGAGAGGGAAAGAGTGGGATAGAGGAAGGGAGAGGGAGGGGAAGAGAGACCCTAAAGAGGTTTGTGTCCCAAACAATCACTAGCTATCATTTCTTAATAACTAGTAAGCCCCTACCTGATACTCAGAATTTTTGATGCAGTACCAGTTAGAGCATCTGGTAACATGATAATATTCAGGTCTCAGAGATCCTTAATGAAGGACTCAGTAAGCAAACATGGAAACACTTAAACCCAGCTGCAGAGACAGCTGTAGCCTAGAAAGACCCACAGGTGATGAACTCAAGAATTGTGCTGAGGTGGAAGACACTGATAATCAATCACTCCTGTTCGAGGGTCCATAAGGACAAGAACATGTAAGATTCAAGGTAAAGCATGGCTCATGGGTGACTTTCCCTGGTCTCCATTTGGGTCCCACTAGAAGTCAGTCAGAAGACAAAGACTTGAGTCTTAAGTAGTTTATTGAAGAGAGGACTGAGAGATAATGGAGAATGGGAAATGAAAGGAGAGACTGGGTGTTATTGGCTAAGTGATATCTGGGGGCAATGGTCACAGTACTGCTGAGGACTCTGGGAGCCAGTGTGATACACAGCCAGAGGAACTGCATTCCTGGGGTGGAGCAGGGAGGCGTTCGGGCCTCAGTTACTGCTGGTGGTGCGGTGAAAGCTGGCATTAGTGGGTGTCGAGCCCCCAGAACATCCAGGTTGGTTTTTGGCATCAGGAGATGAACATGTTGTCGGTGGGAATGGTCTGTGGAGGGGGAGGGAGGACAGGTGTGAGTGGGGATGGTGTGTGCAGGGGAGGGAGGACAGGTGTGAGTGGGGATGGTGTGTGCAGGGGAGGGAGGACAGGTGTGAGTGGGGATAGTGTGTGAAGGAGAGGTGAGGGAGGGTGGGTGGTGGGAGAGGTGGTGTGCAGGGGGGGGGACAGTGTGAGTGGGATGGTGTGTGCAGGGGGGATCGGGAGACAGGTGTGCAGTAGGGAGATGGGTGTGTGAGGGGGGGCGGAGGTGGTGGGTGGGGTGGGTTTGTGCAGGAGGAGGAAGGTGTGGGTTGGGGGGTGGTGTGTGAGGGGGAGGGGGGAGGGAGGACAGGTGTGGTGGTGGATGGGTTGTGTGCAGGGAGGGAGGACAGGTGTGAGTGGAGGATGTGTGTGTGTGCAGGGGGAGGGAGGACAGGTGTGGAGTAGTGGATAGTGTGTGTGCAGGGAGGGGAGGACAGGTGGTGATGGTGGGTGGGGGGGCAGGAGAGTGAGAGGGGAAGGAGGAGGGGCAGGGGTGGGTGGGATGGTGCTGGGGAGGGAGGACAGGTGTGGGGGGATGGTGTGTGCAGGGGGAGGGAGGACAGGTGTGCAGTGTGAGAATGGTGTTGTGCAGGGGGGAGGGGGGACATGGAGTGAGTGGCAGATGTTGTTGTGTGCAGGGGGAGGAGGACAGGTGTGTGAGTGTGGAGGCGTGCTGTTGCGGGGAGGGAGGACAGGTGTGAGGGAGAATGGTGTGTGGAGGGGAGGGAGGACAGGTGGTGGAGAGGGGTTCAGGGGGAGGACTAGGTGTGTGCAGGGAGGTGCAGGGAGGACGGTTGTGAGGAGCATGGTGTGTGCAGGGGCGTAGGGGACGTTGGTGCTGTAGGGAGGGGTGCAGGGATGGAGGACAGGTGTGACGGGCGGTGGTCTGTCAGGGAGGGAGGCAGGTGTGAGTGGGACTGGTGTGTGCGGGGGGCGGCGGACACCGGTGTGCGTGTGCGTGTGCAGGGGCGGTGGGAGTGACAGCGTGGTGTGGGGTGGGGCAGATGTGTGGTGGAGAGGTGTGGGACATGTAGGATAGTGCGGTGGAGGGGAGGTGTAGTGTGACAGGGTAGGTAGGGAAGGAGGTGTGAAGTGGAGATGGTCCTGTGGGGGAGGGGAGGGAGGACAAGGTGGCATGGAGAGGTGCTGTGTGCAGGGGGGAGGAAGGACAGGTGTGAGTGTGGATGGTGTCGTGCAGGGAAGGGGACAGTGGGACAGGTGTGAGTGGAGTGGTGTGTGCAGGGGGGGAGGGAGGACAGTGTGTGAGTGGGGATGGTGTGTGCGAGGGGATAAAAAAGGGAGAGAGGGGGAGGACATGGTGTGAGTGCAGCTGGTGTGTGCAGGGGGAGGGAGGACAGGTGTGATAGTGGAGATGGTTGTTGCAGGGAGGGAGACAGGAGACAGTGTGAGTTGCAGGGGGAGGGAGGACAGGTGTGAGTGGAGATGGTGTGTGCGGGGGGAGGGAGGACAGGTGTGAGTGGAGATGGTGTGTGCAGGGGGAGGGAGGACAGGTGTGAGTGGAGATGGTGTGTGCAGGGGGAGGGAGGACAGGTGTGAGTGGAGATGGTGTGTGCAGGGGGAGGGAGGACAGGTGTGAGTGGAGATGGTGTGTGCAGGGGGAGGGAGGACAGGTGTGAGTGGAGATGGTGTGTGCAGGGGGAGGGAGGACAGGTGTGAGTGGAGATGGTGTGTGCAGGGGGAGGGAGGACAGGTGTGAGTGGAGATGGTGTGTGCAGGGGGAGGGAGGACAGGTGTGAGTGGAGATGGTGTGTGCAGGGGGAGGGAGGACAGGTGTGAGTGGAGATGGTGTGTGCAGGGGGAGGGAGGACAGGTGTGAGTGGAGATGGTGTGTGCAGGGGGAGGGAGGACAGGTGTGAGTAGGGATGGTGTGTGCAGGGGGAGGGAGGACAGGTGTGAGTGGAGATGGTGTGTGCAGGGGGAGGGAGGACAGGTGTGAGTGGAGATGGTGTGTGCAGGGGGAGGGAGGACAGGTGTGAGTGTGAGTGTGCAGTGTGAGGGAGCAGTAGCTATGGCACCCACCAAATGAGCCACCTGTCATGATGTAACCCAGTGGACTCAGAAACTATGGTAGTTTGAAGTTAAAAACAAACAAACAGGTCTGATAAGGCTAGCAAGGAACCTGTCACTAGATTCATTGTTTCAAATCCTGTTGAGTGCCTTCTAATATACCCTAGCACTTAGACCGCCTTCTTCTTTGTGAAATTAAACTAAAAAAATAGATAAATATGAAGGGAACTAAAATCAGAAAGCTTTAGAAGATTTGTGTGTGTATTTTTTTAATAACAAGCACATTCCTTAAAAAAACTGCAATAATTTCTGAAGTCAACTAAATCTTGCCACTTACTGATGTTGTAGAGGTGGGCACTTACCGACCTTGTGGAGGTGGGCAGTTATTCAACTGTGTTGACTAAATTTAACCAGCAAAGGAAGTAGACTTAACAGACACACTGAAGCAGACATGGCAGCAGAGCCCCTCAAGTTCAGTTCCAGCAGGTGATACTTGGCATCTTGGTCCAGGGTGCTGCTGGGCAAGCAGCAGGTGTAAAGTGTAGACCCCCCCTGGTTTATGTCCATTCATCTTATTTCACCATAAGCAGCCATGGTTTTAATAAGTGCTGTCTGCTGTGAAAGCCCGGGTGCAGGAGATTCTCCCGCATGTGGCTGGGGTCTGATGCTGCCGTACCTAGAGAGCTCTTATGAGCTTCTCCAACAGGAGCTAGGCGAAGCCCTTTGTCAGTATGGCTTCTGTGGTGTCTGCTGGGGAGGCAAGTCCTGTTTTTTTGATGAGTTATGGCATCAGCTGGCTGATGATTGCGTGTTGATGGCTCTCATCCGGAACTGACGAGGTTTCCACCAGTCTGTCTTTTTTCAGTCTGCCCACCTCTCTGTTACTTCGAATCTCAACTTTATTCCTCTTCTACATTTTCATGAGCATTTCTCTACAATCCTTCAGAATCTTACTATTTAATTATGTTTACATAAAAAAAAAAACCCCTTTAAACCTCTAAGCAAGCAGATACTCAAAAATGTGCAAAGGTTGCCAGTTAAGTGCTTAGAAACAAGTACAAATCTTGTAAACACTTTCATGAGCTAAATTAAGCGGAAAATAGGTGTTGAAGAAAATCTAAATTCAATTTTAAGAAGACAAAACATTTATTTACAAAGTTTCTCTAAAGAATCACTACCCACATGTTTGTAAATTAATGGCCACTGTGGTCCCTGCAGGGAGTCCTTGGTGGGAATGAACCCATGAAGACTTATCTGAATATCAGTATGCATTCCATGCACAAAGTGGCAACATTAATAGTATCTACCTCAGGCTGGAGAGATGGATCAGTGGTTAAGAGCACTGACCACTCTTGCAGAGGACCCGGGTTCGATTCCCAGCACCCACATGGCGGCTAAGAACTGTCTTTAACTCCAGTTCTAGGGGAATCCGACGCCTTCTTCTGACCTCCACGACGTTGCATGACACGGGTGCACCAACCTACATGCAGACAGTACACTCATACATATAATAAAATAAAATAAAGAAATGTTGTATGAAATGTGCACAATAAAAATTTAAAAAATAATATTAAAAAATAATATCTACCTTACAAGCATGCTCAAGATGTTGGGTGTGGAAAGCTTAGGGCTCAGTTACCACAGGCAATAAATTAGCAATTATTATGTAACATGTGCTTACTCCTGTTTAGAATCATAATGAAAGAGCTCAGACAAACAACCCAAAGCCAAGCTGGTCACCCACTGCTCTGACGGGACTGCTGAGACAGATGCTATGTCAGTTCTGCTGTTGAAGAGGACTCGGGGCCTTTGTGGACCCAGATACTTATGTTCCAACAGGCCCTCTTGCTCTTCAATGAAGGGTTGAGGAAAGAGCCAACAGTCAGGCCCTAGTCTGGGTTGCACAGGTCACCTTGGTTCTTGGGCACCCTGTCCCCGATCCCCTGCCCAAGATAGCTGATTGAGATAGTTAGACACTATATTTAATTTTTTTTTTGGTCTTTTTGAGACAGGGTCTCCCTGTAGCCCCAGCTGTCCTGGAATTTACTCTGTAGACCAGGCTGGCCTTGAACTCACAAAGATCCGCCTGCCTCTGCCTCCCGAATGCTAGGATTAAAGGCGTACACCACCGTACCCGACTAAATTTAATTTTTATTGCTCTGACAAACACCTAAGAAAGGAAATGATTTGGATTTACTACTCCAGAAGTTTCAGTCCATGGCCAGGGATTTCTGATGTTTCTAGGCTGCATCAGGGTGGAAGCATGTGGAAGAATAAATCTGTTTGACTCTTTGCCTTTTATAAAGCATATACACAACAAACCAAAATTACTAATATGAACAGAATAGATGCCACAGTATGAAAAAAGGTCACTGGTAGGAAAGGGAAACATGATACTCAACTATCCAAAAATAGACACAGGAAACAGGGTAATGGGCTCTAGAGTGGACCTAGGAAGCAAGCGGAGTTTCCTGTTAGTGAAAGAGCTGCAGAAAGAACTTCTGAATGTTTGAAAATATCCTTCATCCTGGATGAACTCCAGGAAGGCAGTGGGAGAGTTGTTCAGTTCTTTTCTGATTGACATGGAAAAAAAAATCATTCTTTTCTCTTTCTTGGGTCCTTTTGTGGTTCTGAAACCAGGCAACTCAACTGCAACTTGACTGCTTCTAAAAAGTCATATACAAGTTATTTTTCAAGACACAGGAGCAGAATCCTGGGATATCCCACAGGAACTTGCTGTTTGGTGGAAGCAAGCATCTTCAACACACACAGAATCTAAAGAACGAGAACAGAGCCTTGTGGACCTAGACTGGACAGGAAGGTGCTGTCAGTAGCTGCAGGATGGATCAGAATCCAGATGCTTCCCCCAAACCATGTATCCAGTAGCACAGTTCTGACAGCCGACTTCAGTCATGGAGAGAGATGTGCCCTGGCATGTTTAGTTACAGAACCAGCAAGAGGCTGTCTGCCAAGGGTAGGCATGTCTCCGTCATTAGTCAATCAATCCTATTGGAATGCAAAATGGGCCTTATTCCCTCCCTCCCTCCCTCCATTCCTCCCTCCCTCCCTCCCCCTTCCCTCCTTCCTTCCTTCCTTCCTTCCCTCCCTCCCTGCCTCCTTTCTTTCCTTCCTTTGTGATCCTGGAGCTAGAACCCAGGACCTTGTACATGCCAGGCAGGTAATCAACCAACCACTAAGGTACATTCCCAGTCCCTTTTCATTTTTAATTACAGAAATTTTCAAACAGACATAAAAACAAAACTCAAAAATAAAGACTGTTCTATGGTGTTTGTCCAGGCCCATACCCTCCTCCACTGGTTGGCAAACTCATCCCGACCTGCTTTCTCCTTTTTTCTCCTTTTATTCTCTTCTTCTGTAGCATTCTAAAGCAAGTTCCAAATAGCATGTTATCCCTGTGAGCTCACGGCTCCACCTAATAACATTTACTGAAGAATTTTTTCATCTCATTTAATAAACAGCAAATGACAGAACAAGCATCAGAGACACCTTTTAAAATATTTTACTTGGGCTGGAGAGATAGCCTAGCGGTTAAGAGCACCGACTGCTCTTGCAGAGGACCCGGGTTCGATCCCCAGCACCCACATGGCGGCTGAGAACCGTCTGTAACTCCAATTCCAGGAGAACTCCAGTTCCAGGGGAATCCGAGACCCTCTTCTGACCTCCGCGGCATTGCACGACACGGGTGCACAAACCTACATGCAGACAGTACATTCATACACATTCAAAAATAAATAAAAATTAAAAAAAAATAAATAAAATATTTTACTTGTTTTATTTTTATTTTTTTATGTATTTGAGTGTATTACCTGCATGTGTGTAAGTCCATCTGTGTCCTGCAATGCCCATGGAGGTCAGAAGAAGGCATCAGATCCCCCGGAACTGGAGTTACAGATGGTTGTTAGCTGACATGTGGGTTCTGGGAATTGAACCTGGGTCCTCTGCGAGAGCAGTCAGTGATCATTATCACTGAGCAAACTGTCTAGCCCTAATAGATATGACTTTTTTTTTTAATCTTTTTGAGCAGGGTCTCCCTTTAGCCCCAGCTGGCCTGGAACTCACTATGTAGACCAAGCTGGCCTTGAACTCACAGAGATCCTCCTGCTTCTGCCTCCCGAGTACTGGGATTAAAGGTCTGCGCCAGCACACTTGGCAACACCACTTTTTAAACTCACAAGAAAGCTGAGGCTCAAAGACAAAAGTGATGGTCACCAGCTCTAAGAGCTGGGTTCCTCTGCCCACAAAGCCTGTGTCCCACCTCTCACTATCACTTCTAAATTGCAGAAGTGGGGTTTAAAGCCATAGGCCTCAGAGGTAAGATCCAGCTGGTGTTGCTCAGCAGGTAACAGTGCAGCTGCAACCCTTTGTTCTTTGTTAGGCTTTGTTTAAATCTTTCCCAGAATCAACCCAAGTTGTGTATTGTAGACAGAACCCAGGACCCCTGCTGCTTAGCCTCCCAGCAACCATACTGCATGCTGGGACAGTGTGAGACCCTCAGAGAGACTCAGTCAGACTGACAACAGTTAATGGGGCTGAAGGACTCCGTGTGGCATCCTCTGGAAGCTGGGACTGGCGGATCTCTGTCAGGGAAAAGTGGGATGTCTAGATGAGGTGAAGGAGGAGCCGGACTTGCAAAAGTTTCCCTGAGGAGCATCAAGATGTGGGGCTGACCCAGCTCCCTCCCAGCACTGCTAATGGCTTGTCAGACCCTGTCCGCTGCTCAGAGCCCCCAGCTCCGTTTGTGTGCCCTGCTCTCTGTGTACCTGCTGTGACTGTTTTTGAACAAGGCAGCTGTGGGGAGGCGTCCTCGTCCTCCAGACAGCCGATGATGCACGTTAAAATAGCAGAAAACGAGGTGGTAGATAAATGTCACTGCATAAGAGAAGGAGACAGTTTAGGGGGAAGAACAAAAGAAGGCAGGATGGGGGCCACCACAGTGGAATCCTCATCCTGGAACGGCGTTTATTTTAGTTTCCTGAATCATCAGTTCCCAGGCTTTGCAGCTGGAAGGCTGTGTCACTCCTGAAGGGGACATGCAGCGGGGAGGCAGGAAACATCACAACAGAGGGACGGTGGCTTTTAAGTGACACTGGCCAACCAAGCTAAGTAGATCATGGGGTCAGGATTCAGCCACCAGGAGGTTCGAGATCAAAAGACACTGCAGAGTCCTAGAAAGTCAAATGCAGAGTGTCAGCTGAAGGAGGGTGATCTTAGGCTCCAATGGTGTGCTTTGCATTTTTTGCTAAGGGAAAAAAAAAGCCAACCCACAGTGTTTTTTTAATCTTAATTATTATTATATAGATTTTTTTCGTATTTATTTATTATTTATTATTCGTGTGTTTGGGTACACACGTGACGACACGGCTAAGAACCGTCTGTAACTCCAATTCCAGGAGAACTCCAGTTCCAGGAGAATCCGACACCCTCTTCTGACCTCCGCGGCATTGCACGGCACGGGTGCACAAACCTACATGCAGACAGTACATTCATACACATACGAAAATAATAATAAATAAAAATTAAAAAAAAAGAAAAAGAAATACCTAGAACATAATTATCTACAGTCACCTAACTGTGTAACGATAGCACACCAGAACCTGTACTCTCATGTCATTGTAACTGAGCACCACTGACAGGAAGATGTTGACCAATTCATGGCTGATATTGACCATTTTACCAGATGTAGGGGGTAGGGCTGAAGCTCAGTGGTAGAGCACTTGCCTAGCAGGTACAAGGCCCTGAGCTCCATCCTTGGCACAACACGAGCACCAACATCATCTCCCCCCCCCAACACACTCACAAATTTAGTGTCTACATATTGTTCTTTACAACAAACACAAATATGTACATATCTGTATTATTTTATGTGTATCAAAGATTATAGAAAAGTGTTATATGTTGAAAAAGCACACTTTTCCTTATTCCCCACATGTCCTGTTGAACTCCTTGGATGTTACATACAGAACCTTGGAGGGGCAGGAGGCTGGCAGGTTGGGGACTTCAGGAACTATGGAACAGCCCTGAGCTCTCCACACATCTGTCACACACCCACGCAGAGGCCGAAGATGCCAATGGGCACAGAGGAGGAAAGCTCAGCAGAAGAGCATTCTCCTGCTTTGGGAAGGGCTGGGCTCGTGACACAGGAGGCCTGAAGGCAGTGGCGACGTTTTGCTCCAGTCGAGCATGTTAGAAAAATTAGCGAGCCAACTGCACCGTGCTGAGCAGATGGGAACCTGGACTTCTGCTCCATCTCCACCTGGCAATAGTGAGGGGGTCCCCTCTGCTCTGCTGGGGTGGCATGAGCTACAGGAGAGACAGGACTGTCCCTCCTACCCAGAGGTGGAAATGCCACAGGCTGTGGTATCCCTGGAGGCCACACAGAGTAAAGAGAGATCCCACTCTCGGAAGGGAGACACCCTTGTGAGGCTAGTTTGGAGTCATAAACCCCATCTCTACAAGACCGAGGACCCCACTTGGGGCATCAAGAAAGGCTCAGTGGGTGTTCTAGTTTTGTCTTTGTTGATGTGTAAAGCACCCTGAGAAAAGGCCACTTGGAGAGAAAGGGCTATGTTAGCTCACAATCCCAGGTTACAGTCGGTCATAGCAGGGAAGTCAAGGTGGTAATCATAGTCAAGAACACACAGAGAGAAATCAGTGGAGAACCTGGGCTGCTCTTGTCCCCTGTCAGGAATGAGGTGGTGCCTCTCCTTGTCAGAGATATATGCCTAACATAAACCTAGCATGGCTATCATAGAAAGTCATCTGTAAATTCAGAACCAGAAACATTAACTGAATGAAAAAAAAAAAATAAAGTCAACAAATGGGAGCATTGAGATAAAGAGCTGTTCAAATATATCATCCGATAAAGAGTTGAAGGCAGCCACGGAAGGGGACTGGGAGTGTAGCTCGGTGGTAGAGTCCTTGCCTGGCATTCATGAAGCCTTAGGTTTGATTCCTCCACACTGGGAGGAATCTTCAAAACATTGAAGAAAAGGGACCAGTGAACATGTTCCCACAAGTGATCACAAACACACTAGAAACACATGAAAAACATGAAAAACAAAACAAATGGCAAATCAGGAATCCCCCAGTAGAGATGTAGAAGATCTGGGGCTGGAGAGATGGCTCAGCCGTTAAGAGCACTAGCTCAGTTCCCAGCACCCGAATGCATAGGAGCTAATGAACGTCTGTAACTCTGGTTCCAAGGAATCTGATGCCCTTTTCTGACCTCCATGGACATTGTACAACATGGATGGGTGCATTTATATATATCCACATCAAATATATATCCACATCAAATAAAAAGGAAATGGAAGGTAGAAAGTAAACAAAAAATTTTCAGCCAAATTTATGAACCTATGCAAGGTGGAAAGATAGACTCAAGTGGATAAGTTTGCATCAAAGGACATCTGGGTAAAGTACTTGACAAAGGACTAAAAGGACTTAGCATATATAGCATGAGGCCTGGTGGTGGTGGGGTATGGATGGGGGAGGGGATCTAAATTTGATTAAGAACTGTTGTGTGAAATGTTCAAAAGCTCAATAAAAATATTTTTTAAACAGAGAAAAAAAAATACACTGAGAAATACGACCAGAATCCCAGTGACATGGGGCTAAAACAAAGACCCAATATAGCAGAAGAGGAAAGGCTAAAGACATCGAAGAAGAAGTGATGGTTAAAAATAGCTCAAGCTTGAATCACTGAGCTCCAAGTCAGTGAGAGACCCTGCCTCAAAAGACACAGTGGAGATTAATTAAAGACAACACCTAATGTTGACCTCTGGCCTCTACACACATGAAGATTTACATCCCCTCCCCCGAACATACACATGAACAGGTAGACACATGGACTACTGACACACAAAAACAAAACAGAAAAGAAAAAAGTAAAAGTAACTTCAAATATACCACTACAGATAACATGCAAATATGCATGGAGAGGCCGAGAGAAAGCAGAGGCTAAGTGTGTGGGCATTTGGGAGGCCAAAGCAGGAGGACCGAGAGAGAGAGAGAAAGAGAGAGAGAGAGAGAGAGAGAGAGAGAGAGAGAGAGAGAGAGAGAGAGAGAGAAACCAAAAAAAAACCAAAGTCAGAAAAAGCCAACTTTCAACAACCCTGCTTGTAACCATACAAAACAGCAAAGCTGGAGAATTAACCAGCACACGCAGACAGAAAAGAAGACAGAGGAATCCACTCTGGTGTTTTCGTGCTTTTCCGTCTTCCTTCCTCAGGACAGCAGAGGGAACATCAGCAGGGACCGGGAAGAGCCAGTCTTCTCAACCAATCTTGTCTGGTAGTTGTCTGCGGATCCTGGCAGCCAACAACAAACAGCACAGTTATCTATTCCTGAGTGGTTCTGGAACACACACACAGAAAGCCTGTAAAACAAATCTTAACAGATTTAAAAGAAAGAAAGTTATACCAACCATGTTCTTCAACTGTAACAGAGTAAAGAATTGATAACAGAAAAACAAGGCAGTCCCTGAGAGCTTGGAATCTAAACAGTATACTTTTTTCTTTTTTGGTCTTTTCGAGACAGGGTCTCCCTGTAGCCCCAGCTGTCCTGGAATTCGCTCTGTAGACCAGGCTGGCCTTGAACTCACAAAGATCCGTCTGCCTCTGCCTCCCAAGTGCTAGGATAAAAGGCTTGTGCCACCACGTCCAGCTAACAGTATACTTCTATATAATGTATGCATCGAAGAAGAAATCTGAAGGAAATTAAGGAAGGTGTGGGAAATCTGTCAGACACACCAAAGCAGCATAAGAAAGGAAAATTTAAAACTTGGGGCTGGAGAGATAGCCTAGCAGTTAAGAGCACCGACGCTCTTGCAGAGGACCCGGGTTCGATCCCCAGCACCCACATGGCGGCTAAGAACCGTCTGTAACTCCAATTCCAGGAGAATTCCAGTTCCAGGGGAATCCGAGACCCTCTTCTGACCTCCGCGGCATTGCACAACACGGGTGCACAGACCTGCATGCAGACAGTACATTCATACACATACAAAAAAATAAATAAAAAAAAACTTAATTTTACCTTAAAAAGAAGGGCTGTCCTCAGTCCATCGTCTGAACCCTTATTCTAATAATCTAGGAAAAAGGCAGTACCCAACACCACCAATGTCTTTCAACTGCCCAGTGGTGAAGCAAACCTGGCGTAGTCACACTGTGAAATATTATGTAGCGATTAAATGTATCAAGTCCTCGGCATTTATAACCTGAACAAACTTGCAGATAACTGTGGAGGGTGAAAAGAATCGCTAATTTCAAATGGCTACATGCTTTATGATTACAGTTTCATGAACATGACAGTAAACAACAGAATTGCAGGTGTGAATAACATATTAGTAGGTGTTAAAGGTTTGTGTTAGTGGTAGCAGTTGGTGGTTGAACACATTAGTGGTTGTTAGACGTTAGTGGGTAGGTGGGAGGAGTGGGCGTGGCTATACAGAGCTGTTCGGGGGTTTTCATGTAATGATGAGACTCTACCTTCTCCCTTTAAGAATATTTATTTTAGGGGGCTGGAGAGATGGCCTAGCAGTTAAGAGCAACGACCGCTCTTACAGAGGACCCGGGTTTGATCCCCAGCACCCACATGGCGGCCAAGAACCGTCTGAAACTCCAATTCCAGAACTCCAGTTCCAGGGGAATCCGACACCCTCTTCTGACCTCCGCAGCATTGCACAACATGGGTGCACAGACTTGCATGCAGACAGTATATTCATACACATACAGAAATAAATAAAATTAATAATAATAAAAAAAGAATATTTATTTTATTACTTTTGAAATGTGTGTGTGTGTGTGTGTGTCTATATGTGTTATATGGGGAGGTACCCAAGGAGGCCAGAAAATTACATCAGATCTCCTGGAGCTGGAGTTAATAAGCAATTGTGAGCCGCCCCACGTGGGTGTTGGGAACCAAACTCAGATTCTCCATCATCGAGCAGCAAAAACTCTTAACTGTTGAGCCACCTCTCCAGGCCCCTGTTCCAGGACTTGACTGCATCCTTATTCATATCTCACTAATGATATTGCATAATAGTTGGCAAAATGTCAACTACTGGGAAAAGCAAGGTCAAGATTAGGTGATATCTCTGTAATAGTTCTTATGATTATACATGGACTGCAAATTGCATGAAAATAACAAGTTTAATATAAAAAAATACATGTATGCCCAAGAAGAAAAAAGTCTTCTGGGATTCTGAAGGTTCAAAAGATCTACCCTCCTTCTCTGGAAATCCTTCAAAGGCCCAGAAGAAGTATGTTGGCATCACGTTCGTGTTTGATTTACTCTTTATATAGAGTAAAGATCTTTCCATCACTCCAGCAGTTGGTAGTCCAAGCTGCAGCACCAGAATCCCCTGGGGTCTTATTGTCCCTCCTTCAAGCACTGCTCACCTGCTCTGCTGTGGTGCTCAGGTATCCAAATCATTTAAAGAGTTTCAGAAATCTGTAGATGTAGAAAGAAATAAGCAGTTCTAGTTCACAAGCCAATGAGTTTTCCCATTGAGCTTTGGCCTGGAGATTTGGATGTGGCTCATTGATTTCATTTGGCAGTTGGCTCACTCACTCAGTCATTCAGCAAACAGGTGCCAGGACTTTGGCTACAGCAGGAAGGAGATGGGTGTGGTCCCACTAATTAAGCATGATTTCCAACACAAATTTCCAGCACCATTTCCAGTAAACATGGTTCGGGGTATTTAGACAAATTGAGCCAGGTGACTGCTCAGTGCTTGGGATTCAGTAACAAAGCTTGGGGGAAGCAGTCCAGCTCCCCAGCAAGGTGATCTCTGGCCCTCGCTTCACCTCCTGACCCTGGTTACCGACCAGGTGAACCTTGTGAACACATGTTTCACTCCTCCTGGTTGGGCATGCTCTTTAGTCTTAGAACAGCTGGTCAGCTCTTCCTCTTTCAGATTCAGCTCCACCCTACTCTCCCTGAAGCTGTCCCTCGTTACCTAAGAAAGCAATTCCTCCCTCTCTTTTTGTCGCCTTGTGTCCGAACAGCAGCCGCCAAGGTCTCCCAGCTGTTCTCAAACTGGGTTCCTTGGACAGCAGCTTGGGTGTCTTGTAGGGACTCACCGAAAGTTCACCCGGTCTGTCAGACCTGGGAATTCAGCTGGGTGTGGTGGCAGGTGGACCTCTGTGAAATTGACGGCAGCCTGGTGTACATAGTGTGTTCCAGGCCAGCTAGGGCTACAGGGAGACTTTCTCTCTCTCTCTCTCTCTCTCTCTCTCTCTCTCTCTCTCTCTCTCTCTCTCTCTCACACACACACACACACACACACACACACAAAACAAACAAACAGAACTGGAAACTCCTGAGGCTCACCATTTCTTGATAATGCCTATCATTTTATAGGTGTACCATCTCAAAAAATGGTTAGTGACTTGAACTAGATAAATGCACACTCCCTCCAGAGGCATCAGGCAAGTGTGATGGGAGTATCTGCAGCTATCACTGGAGTCCAAGACAGAAGTCAGGAGTCTTCCTGGGAATCCCTGAGAAAGGATTATCTCTGGCACCCCCTCCCCCTCCCCACAGCTGACTACAATTCTCTTTGGTAAAAACTGCCCTCATGGTTATGAAATCCGAGACTCGCCCTCCGCTGGGGCTGCTGAGCACGGCCCACACTCTCCATTCTCCTGAGCTGCGTCACTCCCATGATTCACCGCTTTCAGATTGATGGCTGTTCGGAGAGATAATTACCCACAAGTCTGACATGCTCTGTGCTTTGTTTCCCTTGAGGTTGAAGTCTGTTTGGTTTTCTTGGCTATTTAAAAGATATGAAATTTTCTTTTCTTGATATATGTCCAACATGTTTTATTTCTGAAGACCCACCTTAAAAGCATACGAGTGTGTTTGCACGCACCGAGATAGGGACAAAAAAGCAAACAGACAGACAGACAGACAGAAGACAACAAATAAAAGCAGAACTATCTGCCAGGAAGGAATCTCCCGGGCGTGAGGAGACCTTCTGTAGCCCTAGTCTTTCTCGTTTTGGTTTTCTGTGTTCTGGTTTCCCCTTCTGAACTGGGCTGCGTTTCTGTGAAGACGGTTCTTAGTCTCCATTCCTGGTCTGGCCCGTTTTGATGTCTTCCTCCTTGACTGGCACGCATGTACTCATGCAGGTGCGTGCACACACACACACACACACACACACAAGTGGCCCGGAAATAAACATTTAAGTCAGAATGTGTTGAAAGTTCTAATCTCCGGCTGGTTCTTGCATCTAAATGCGTTCTCCTGATAAGGCGGCTCATCATTTAGTAAATCTTATTGGCCACAGGTCAGTCTAATTCACCGTGTTCATGAGCTGAGGTCACATTAGGTACTAAGGTGGGATTTACGCCTTGGGGAATCACAGCTGTGTTAGCAGTGGGAGTGTTTCCAGAGCCTGCCTGTGGGAACCAAAGGGGTCTTCAGCCAAAAGAAATAGAGGTGCTGTAAGTAGGCTCTTCAGGGAGTGCTGCTACCTAGGCCTCAGGATCAGGAACCCCCACTTCAGACTCTGTCACTTAACATGATAATTTCTGAAGTGAAAACCCCACTACCATCACTTCACCTGGGATGCAGACCCTGTAGGGACCACCAGTTTCATGTTGGGATGGAGCTCTTGGGAACCAAACATCTAGTGGCTTTCTAGTGAGACACAGTCCCATGAAGGACTTATCCCTATCATACTTCGCCAGGAAATTCAATTTTAACTTAACCTGCCTTAACTTCCTAAAGATCAATTCCTGACTTTCTGGAAACTGGTTGAGTGTACTCAGGGCAAGGTGAGTCTTAGATAAAAGTTCTAAGGAAAGTCCCTCCTCTATTACCAGTTTGGGCAGAAACAAGATGAAAAGTTGACAAAGAGATTGCCAGTGTTCCCCACCCGTACATAAACCTTACTGCCTTACTTCAAGGGACTTAATAATTTACTACATTTCCATTTCTTGGTGAAACCCCACTAGTGTCCCTCTTCAGGGTCTTCACCAGTGGAACTGGGCTCTTGGGAATTCTTTCTCCTGTTTTACCTACTGTATATGAAACTTGGGTTTCCAAAGCCTTGGCCGACTTAAAACACAGACATTTTATTAAACATACAAATACTATGTCTTTAGGTTCAAAATAACCTCTCTTAAACATACTTATCGATTATCAATGGGGGGAAGTGGTCTGAAGGGCATTACCTTCATCAAATGAACAACAGGTAATGGGACAAATGGAAGCCGTGGACCTCCAACAGGGTGCCACCGAAAACACAGCTGGCTGGGGAAAAGGCTCAGCAGGTCAGAGAACCTGCTACACAAGATTGAGGATCTGAGTTTAAATCCTGAGAACCCATGTAAAAAACCAGGCAGGGCTAGAGAACATTTGTAACCCCAGGACTATCGTTAACTTTAAATTCTAACACAGTACTACCGGCAGCTGGGACAGAAGGAATGCTGGGGCTTGCTGGTTGCCAGCCTGGCTCAAGGACCTGTGAGAGACTCCATCTCAAGACACTAAGGTGGTGAATGAAGGAGCTGAACACCCAAAGTCCTCTCTGGCCTTCACCTGGGCATGTATACTCACCCATGTACACCCCCGACGCACATGCACATTAGGATGACTGGTGGAATTAGAATGGGCCTTAAGATCAGTAGCAGTAATGGACCATTATTATCATTGCCTGCATGGTGTGGTTCTAGACTGATTTGTAAGAAAATCTCCCTGTCCTTATTCTCAGGAGGCATCAGTGAGCAACTTAGTCTAAGATTACATGCACTGGGCTTCTAACTCTTTTTACATTTTTGTTTTATTTATTATTATTGTGCTTCACTATGTATCTTCTGTGTATGTATGTATGTGAAAACAGAGAAAGAGAGAGAGAGAGAGAGAGAGAGAGAGAGAGAGAGAGAGAGAGAGCAGGCATGTACCAAGTAGAGGTCAGAGGACAAGTCTGAGGAATTAGGTTAGTCCTCTCATTTCACCCTGGGTTCCGGGGATAAAACTCAGGTCTTCAGTTTTGTACTGAAAACCTTTTTTTTTTTTTGTCTTTTTGAGACAGGGTCTCCCTGTAGCTCTGGCTGTCCTGGAACTCACTCTGTAGTGGCCTTGAACTCATAGAGATCTGCCTGCCTCTGCCTCTTAAGTGCTGGGATTAAAGGCGTGTGCCACCACGGCTTGTACCGCAAACACTTTATCCACTGAACCGGTTCACCAGCCCACTGCTTGTAACTCTTCTATAAGTTTGATATTACTTCATAGTTTAAAATGTTTACATGTATTCTTTACACATGTACCTTACACGCTAGAAAGTTAGGAAAGAGTTCAGCTTTGTTTTGTTTTTCTTTCCTAATCCAGGAAAGAGTCTCCTTTGCTGACAGATCTTTGTGGAGTAGCCGAGTGCTGCTGTAAACCAGATGCGCCATTTTCAGAGGATGAGCTCAGGATGTAAGCAAAGCAGGCAAACATGAAAACAGTCCACTGTGTGGGTGTTACCGGCTTCTTCAAAAGGAATCTCATGTAGTTCTGTGATTTCAAACCAAGACTGGTTCAGAATCACAGTCAGTGGAACCTTGGCTTCTGTGCTAAGTCTGTGAGAAGCAGCTCACCAGCTCACTAGCAAAGTCTATTTTTGCAGAGAGACAGAGTGAGCAAGAGGAGAGAGAGAGAGAGAGAGAGAGAGAGAGAGAGAGAGAGAGAGACCTGGGCTCCTTTGAAATCTGCCCTTCCACTGTCTCTTCCTAATAAGGCCATTCACAGTCACAGACAGAATTAGCCACATAGTGCCCTTCAAGTTTTTTATGCGTGGCCGGTCCAACAGCACGACAAGCATCTATTTATATGTTTAATGATAATGATGTTTATCTACTGGTCAGTCATTCTTCTTACACGGTGCAATCGAGGTTATGCTTTGGGTGACCAAGCATGGGGAACCAGTTACTGACAATGCTGTTGGTATCACAAAGCACCTTCCAAATTCACCTATTCTTTTGCCATTTTCACACTGAAGAGAAGAGATAGTTAAAATATGAAGCAGATGCTGGAGGTGGTGGTTGCAAAGAGAATGAGGTGAATTTGCCTAGAGGCCTGGCAAATTGTTTGTAGAGTGGCATTTATTACGTTTGAGGTACATTCCCCCACTGGTTTAACCCAAACTAAATTGAGAATGGAATGCACTCTCACACAAACAAAACCCAGCTCGACAATAAAACCCAGGGCCAGGCCTGCTGGGAATGTGTCAGAGCAATGCAGTCAAAGATTTTTTTCTGGAAGAAAAAGCCAGAGTCTTCATTGATGTGTGTGAAGACTAGAGGCTTCTCTAGTCCACAGATCTGTCTCTTCCTGTCCCATCATAACAAGGCCTGCAGAATGGAGGATGGGTTTGCATTCTCTTAGTAATAGAGGCAGGGCTTTGGGGATAGAGTCTGACAAGCTCTCAATGAACAACTCTCAGAGAGAACTCAAGGATCACAGGAGGAAAGACATTGCAGAGAAAAGAAATCCAAAAGGCAGAGACGGATCCCTGGGGAAGGAGCAGGAAGTAGGGGTAGAAGCACTAAGTCTACTTGCATCCCTGTGATCCAGTGACTGACAGAGATGATCAAAAGAGAAAGGATTTATTTTGGCTCATGGTCACAGAGAATTTGGCCCATGGCCAACGTGGCTCTGTGTTTGTGGGCCCTTGGAGAGGCAGAGCATCATGGTGGTGGGAGGAAAGCAGCTCACCGCATGGCTGACAGGAAACAGAGAATGGGAAGGAGACCAAGGACAAGAAAATCCCAGTGACTGCCTTTTCCTTCTAGACTCCACTTCCTGAAGTTTCTAGAACTTCTCCAAATAGAGCCTCTATCTGTGGGAATCTAGGCTTTAACATATAGGCCTGTGAGGGACATTCTATGTTCAGACTATGACAGTCAATAATGTGTCCTGTGGGGCTGTCCGGAAGACAAGCCTTCTACCGAGCTGTCTAGGAGGATTTATTTTGTGGAGTTACAGTCTTACTACGTAGCCCAGGCTGGCCTTGAACTCATGGTCCTCCTGTCTCAGCTTCCCATATGCAAGCATTTGAGAAATATTCTACCAGTCCCAAGATTCATGGTCAGGGACAAGTTTGGGGTTTCTAACCTTAAAAGAGACAGCTGCCTTAGGAGGACTTTGGGGGGAAAATGTCTTATTTCTAATTCCAGGTCATAAAAAGAGTACTTAAGTAGCTGGGTCAGATGGAGGAATCTCCTAGCAGGAAATGATTAAACATAAATCAGGGCCACGACTGCCCTGTGATCTGGACACCATGGGGCAGAACACAGACAGTTGCCTTGTGCATCAAGACCTGTGAGTTCTGGCTGCAGCTTTGAATAACCCAGCCATGTGGGTTAGAAGTCATGTGAGGACTCAGTTTCCTGATCCATGAAATGGGTGGGGCTGTATGCAGCAATATTGAGTGTCTTTCTTGAATCCATACTTTGTGATCCAGGTCAAAGGGGAAAACCCAGCATAGCAAAAGGACATCACTAGCTTTCTGAAAATGGTGCTCAAGGGCCATGCTGGCTGCTGTGGAATGGGGGCAGGGGGCGGGCTCTTCCACACATCACAAAACCCGATGATGCTGTTGGAAGTCAAGGCTCAAAGCCTGTCTTGGCTTCACTGTTGCATCAAAAGCTCAGAAGGAAAAGGCAGTCACGTCTTCCACAGCAGGAGCCAATTCCAACTTGAAGTGATGTTACTACAGTGACGATGATGTCGTTGCTAATGTGATTAGCAGGTAACACTCAGTGGACACTTAGTATGCGAAGAGGGCCTTTCTATGCAGTTTCCATTTATGAACTAGTTTATGCTCTACGATGTTACATGAAATGCTTAGGTAACGGGTTAGATCATGTATCAGTTGCTGGTTAGCTGAACCTTAGTTGTCAATGGCTGCCAATGTAATTCTGCTGTTGCCACCTCTTATATGGAACTTTGGGTATTATTCCTTTACTACCTTTTATTGTTTTATATTATCTTTTGTTCCAAATGTTTAAATGGCTCAACATCTACAAAGAAAATCAAACCTTTGGGCAAAGAGCATCTGGCCCTGCTACCCTGCCAAGTTTCATGGTACTCCACTGTCTGCCTCTGCCTGAGGCTCTAGACATAAGCAATCATTTGCCTTCTCTAGGCCACGCTCCCTGCCTGGCCTGTTTCTTTCACCTGGTAACAGCATCTTCAAATTCCTACTTAGACTGCAGGTCTGGTTCGGGGTCAAATGTCCAGGTAAACCTTCTGACTCTTCCGGGGAGCACAAGTCACTCTCCACTACTCCTCTACATTCTCTTTGCAGCTTGAACATGTCTCTGCAATGGGTTGAACTCCTTGTAGTGGAATACCTGCTTGTCTTGTTTCCCCCTGGACTGGGCATCTTACTATGGCTTATTCATTTCTATATTGCTGGGCACATTGTGGATGTCCAGTAATATCTGCTGGATTATAATGTATTACTAGCTAATTTGGGGTCTGTGAATCTTTCCAAGGCAAAGTTTAGATTAGAAATCTTTGGAAGGTGGGAGTGGTTTCCCCTGTCTGTCTCACGTCCCCGCACTGGAAGGTGGGAATGAGTAAATGTTTCTTAGTCATTAGATAATGAACAAACATTTTCTGATGTGAAATAAATAACAAGGAAATCTTGATAAACTAATCATGAGAAAAATCCATTTTGCAAGTGACACTGTTATACTTTAGGTCTGTTAAATGGTTGATTTCTGGGCCATGCATTTGCAGAGAAATGAAGGAGCCTTAGAGAGGTGGGACCTAATGAGAGTCTCGGGTCTTGGGATGTGTTACGGAAGGGACTTGTGGGACTCTAGACCCTTGGACTGTTTCTTTCAGTTCTATCCACTAGGGATGAGCTGCTCGCTCTGCTGTGTATACCTATCTGATGTCCTGCCCGGGCCCCAACGCAATGGGCCAATCACTAATGGTCTACATCCTTTAAAGCTTGAAGCCAAAGTGAGCCTCTTCTTTTGAAACTGATTAGCCCAGGTATTGATTATAGTAACAGAGTCGATGAAGACAAGCATTCAAAGATACCACCCTGTGAGGCTAAAATGGTGGATGGTAAGAAATGAAGAAATGGTCTGAAGAATGGAAAGCAACTAAAAAGTGGAGTACAGAAGGCTGGGGATATAGCTCAGAACTCGCCTTAGATATAAAAGTTGAGGGGCTGGAGAGATGGCTTATCAGTTAAGAGCACTGGCTGCTCTTGTAGAGGACCCAGGTTCCCAGAATTCACATGGCAGCTAACAACCATCCATAACTCTAGTTCCAGGGGGATGTGACACCCTCATCTGGCCCTGTGGGCATTTCACACATGGGTGCACTTACGTTTATGCAAGAAAAACACTCGTACACACAAAATATAAATAAATAATAAATATTAAAAAAATAAAAGTTGGGTGTCATAGTGTATTCTTGTAATCTCAGCACTGGTGACAGACAGGTGGGTCTTGGCTCACTGACCAGCCATCCTAGCCTACTTTTGAGTTCCAGGTCAAGAAGTTCTAGAGCCTGTCTCAAAACACAAGGACAGAGGCTGAGGAATGACAAGTGCCCCCTCCCCCCATAAGCACATGTACGCAGACACAGACATACACACACACACACACACACACACACACACACACAGAGCTTTAAAAAAGATAGCTTTTAGATCAGAAGGACTTATCAATATAGTGTTAATTCATAATTTGTTAGATGATTAATCTGTCTCCAGTTCTATTTTCTTTTCTCTCTCTCTCTCTTTTTTTTTTTTTTTTTTTTTTTTTTTNAGGGTCTCCCTGTAGTCCCAGCTGTCCTGGAACTCACTCTGTAGACCAGGCTGGCCTTGAACTCACAAAGATCCGCCTGCCTCTGCCTCCCAAGTGCTAGGATTAAAGGCGTGTGCTACCACGCCCGGCACTCTCTCTCTCTCTCTTTTTACGTGAATGAGTATACTGTCTGCATGTAGGTTGGTGCACCCGTGTCGTGCAATGCCACGGAGGTCGGAAGAGGGCGTTGGATTCCTCTGGAACTGGAGTTAAAGATGGTTCTTAGTTGCCATGTGGGAGCTGGGAATCAAACCTGGGTCCTCTGCAAGATCAGTCAGTGCTCTTAACAGCTAGGCCATCTCTCCAGCCCCCAATTCCATTTTCTTCTTAAAGTTGTGCTGTTTACTTGGAAATCCATGCATTACCTAATATTCCCACTATGTGCCAAAAAAGAAATGGAGTATGATGATTTCTAAAGACAAGCTTGTTCCCTTTGCCACCTCTCTTTTCCAGCTATAGCTTTAGAGCTGTGCAGAATGTGAGCTGACCAGGTGCCTAAATGTTCAATCATACATAAAGGAATCTTGGAAAGTTAGCCAAACTGTGGAGGAAAGGACGGGATCCTTTGCTCTCTCCCCCAAAGGACTTAAATGTATCATTTCATAGTTCTTCTTTTCCCATGCGGTGCTAGTGATCAAACCTGTAGCCTCACGTGCTACAGAAGAGCTCTGCTGCTGAGGTAGATCCCTGTCCTCCACCTCCTTTATTTAGAATTTACTCTCAGATAGAGTCTAATGTGCCAAGGCTGGTGTTGACTTGCTGTGTAGCTCAGGCATATTTTAAATCTGTGCTCCTCTTGGTTCAGCCTCCCTAGTAACTGGGATTCAGACCTGCACCACCAGACTCTGCTTTCATTTCATTAATTCGTTTCTATGAAAACTTTATTTATTGTTATTTTGTATGGGGGGGGGACATGTTTGCCACAGTGGGTGTATTATGTGGAGGTCAGAGGACAACTTTTGGAAGTCAGTCCTCTCCTACTGTGAGTTCTGGGGATTGAACCCAGGTTGTCAGGCTTTTGCAGCAAGCTCTTTTACATGCTGAGCCATCTTGCTGACCCTCATTATTCTGATGCTATTCAAAAAGTGGTGAGAATCAAGTTTCCTTAGACAGGTCCTGAGTGGATCTCATCTGTCCTTAGAAATGCCTTACCCTTCGAAGTTCATCTCAAAACTGGCAGGGGAGGTTGTTTTTAGGATGGAAAAACCCTCTGCAGTTCTCTTTCATTCACTCCAGAAGATCCCATCTCTGAGGGAGCAGTAAGCCAATCCAATGTGTGTAAATAGTTCTTTAATTATTTCTGTATGCCTTTCTGGAAAGATGGCATTTCCTGAGAAAGAATAGTCACGAATATTACTGGCAGATAGAATCCATCTGGAAAAGAATAAAAATGACAGAATTCCAGATCCATCAGAGGTTGGTGGTCTGTTCCTACTTCCTCCGATGTGGAAACAGGCCGCTTGGAAGGCCTGAGGAGAAGGTCCCAGATGCTGGCTCAGCAGGGCCGCAATCCAGGTTTCCCGGTGGGGCTGTCCACAATCCTGCAGCATGAACCAGAGCCGCGCTTGGTAAATGTCACTCTGGAGAGAATTGTCAGTCTAAGAAAATCCCTAGGAAGCACGTATGCATTGTTCAGTGTCAGCCAGAGCCACAGGATGAAGTCCAGTAAGCGAGGCACTTGAGTTACATGTGACATTCTCAGAGGCCTTTGGGGCACTGATGCCATGGATTGATGGGTGTGTCCCCCAAGGTGTGTGTGTTGCCAACATGGTACCATTGGGAGGTGGTGGGTCCTTTAAGAAGAGGGGCACCGGGGGAAGCCTTTAGGTCATTGTGGGTATGCCATCAAAGGGGGCCTGGGATCCTGCTCACCCCTCTTCTTTCTCTACCTCTTAGCTCGTAAGGTAAGAAGCTTTTCTCTGTCATTTTGTCATTGGCTTCCACTGCAAGGTCTCACCCTTGCCTGAAGTCTAAAGCCTTGGTTCACATGACCCTGGACAAAAACTTCCTGAACTGTGAGCCCAAACAAAAATTTTCTCTTTGTAAAGAATTATTCAGTTATTTCATTAGAGGAACAAAATATTGATTAGTATACCATTAATTCAAATAAGAGAGAGAGACTGAGACCAATGATCAACAGAAAAATGGTGAGATAATTCTGTTGTTGCTCTTGATGTTCTTTACTTGAAGAAATGAAGACTCTGGTGTTTTATTCAAAAGACGTTTTGAATGAGGCATGAGAGGTACATTTACCCATGGGTGTAAGTATATAGAACACAGTTGTAAGCTATATTGATTTTGAAATGATAGTGGTAGGCTCTCCTCCAGAGTCTTGTGCCCCTACAGCCACGCCTTCTACCATCATCGCAGGCATGAGTTCCCTCGTATTGAGCTGAGCTTGAGTCCATTTAGACAGCTGTTGGTTGCCCTCAAGGTATTCATGCGGTGATTGCGCCATGCCAGGCTGGTCACTGTTGAGGTTCACAGGCTTTACAGCTGGGTAGGACTGTTGATTGTGTTTCCCCTTTGGCACCTTGTACAGCTCCTTCTGATACTATGAGAGCTAGTCCTAAGGGCGGAACCTTCCAGATCAGTACCAGCTCAATTCTTCCTAACCCTGTGTCTGAAGTGTGTGGTGTCTTCAGCAATAGGGTCTTACTATCAGGTTCTGGGCGGCAACCAAGGGCAATGGCGGCAGCCTGTATTGTTTAGGGGACTCTCTTGAACCCCACTGGCCAACTACTGGAAGGGAGTTGTCCCTTCCCTAGACTGGGGATTTTGTCAGATAGTACATGGTAATTCTCTCCTGGGGGAGAATTATTCTCGCCCCTATGGTATAAATCCATTCAAACTAGTATATATGTATGTACGTATGTATACATTATGTACTATATAAGTATTTTAAGTAAAGTTACCAAATAATGTGTTTCCCTATGGCTTTTCAAACACCCTTAGTGCTATTTGTCTCTTCTCCCTCCACACCCTTCTCTCCTCTGCACTAGACTTTCTCACTCCTGTCTTCCCTTTCCCCCTTCCGAGCACCTGTGTCCCACTATCTCCTCTCTCAGGCTCCTTCCCCTTGGTCTCTTTCTACTTTTTTTTTTTCAATTTTTTTTTTATTAATTTTATTTAGCTCTGTATGTGTGTGAATGTACTGCCTGCATGCAAGTCTGTGCACCCGTGTCGTGCAACGCCGCGGAGGTCAGAAGAGGGTCTCGGATTCCCCTGGAGCTGGAGTTCTCCTGGAATTGGAGTTTCAGACGGCTCTCGGCCGCCATGTGGGTGCTGGGGATCGAACCCGGGTCCTCTGTAAGAGCAGTCGGCGCTCTTAACCGCTAGGCCATCTCTCCAGCCCCCGGTCTCTTTCTACTTTTATGGCTTCTGCAGTTACTTCAAATTATATACTCTCAGATAAAGAATTGGAGCTAGGAATCACAAATAAGAGAAAACATGAAGTGTATGTCTTTCTGTATAATATTTTCCAATTCCATCCAGTTACCTAGTTTCATAGTTCATTTTTCTTTACAGCTGAATAGAATTTCATTGTGGATATGAACCACATTTTCATTATCCATTCATCAGTTGAGGGACATTTAGGTTGTTTCCACTTCTTAGCTATTGTGAAAAGAGCAGCAGTGACTGTGGGTGAGCCAGTATCTCTGTAGTAGGATATCAAGTCTGTTGGGTATATGCCAAGGAGTTCTCTTGCTGGGTCATGCGGTAGATCTAATTCCAGCTTTCTGAGGACTCTCTACACTGATTTCCGTAGTGGCTGTACCAGTCTGCAAAAATATATGGAATGCTTCATGAATTTGCCTGTCGTCCTTGCACAGGGGGCATGCTAGCTTTCTCCATACCCTTTCAGTTTTAGTATTTATGCTGCCCAAATAATCATCATTGCTTTATTTTTTGAGACAGAATCTCATGTAGCCCAGGGTGCCTGCTAACTCATTAGGCAGCCGAGGATGACCTTGAAATCTGATCTTCCTGCTTCTACCTCTCAAGAACTGAGATTACAGACCTGTATCACCATGCCTAGCTTCTCCAAGCCTCATTAATCATAGAAAACCACACATAAATCTATCATGAAGTTACTAAGAAGTGATAGAAACTTGGAAATAGTTGCAAGCTAAAGAATGTTCATACCTGATCTGAATCCTGTAGACTTCAATCTTGCAAGACAGTGGAAGGGTTTAAAAGCTTTAGAGATAACAACATGAATAGGCCTAAAAGGCACAGACACCTACTCTAGTAAGAAGAATAGACAGAGGCCTCAGGCACTAGGTACATACTGCTGTGCTCAGTGCTCTCTAGAATGTGCTGCTGATAAAGCCTTGAATAACCTCCGGCATGGAAAGCCCTGTCTGTGTCACTAGATGACCTACCCATGGAAAACAAACTGAAGTCTAATACAGTCACAGTTGCCCCCAAAGAGAATCTACATCCAGCAATTTGAGGCCAAAGGATTTACTCGACAGATATTCTCAGGAATGTACACTAAATGGACTAATCCAAAAAGTTCTAGAACCCAGAACTTTTGAATGGTGACATGAAGCTGGAAGTGGAAAATTCTACACAGTGAACCTGACCCTGACTTAACATACAAATTTATTCAGATTGTATAAAATTGTCTCTAGGCTATGGGTGCAAGGTATATTTGTTTTTGTTTGCTTCTCTTCCTTTTGATTTGCTGAGACAGTATCTCACTCTGCAGTTTAGGCTGGCTTTGAACTATGATCCTCCTACCCCCTGAGTGCTATGATTACAGGATATGCTCTCACACCCTGCACCTTAGGTATATTTAAAATGTAAACAGATAGCCTGGTGTGGTGGCATACACCTTTAATCCCAGCACTGGGGAGGTAGAAGCAGGGGGCTGTCTGTGAGATCCAGGCTAGCCTGATCTACATACATAGTGAGTTCTAGGCCAGCTGGGGCTACAGGGAGACCCCATTCCAAAAAGACAAAAAACTAAAAAATAGATATATTAATTTTTTTATTTTGGTATTTTTGAGACAGGGTCTCCCTGTAGCTGCCCCCCCGCCAAAATTTATATATCTATTTTTTAGTTTTTTGTCTTTTTGAAACGGGGTCTCCCTGTAGTCCAGGGAGAGCTCACTTTGTAGACCAGGCTGGCTTGAACTCACAGAGATCCACCTGCTTCTGCCTCTCAAGTGCTGGGATTAAAGGCATGCACCACCACGCCTGGCTAAAAAAAAAAAAAAAAATGTATGTATATATATATATATTTTAATGTAAAAAGATGCCACTGTGTGTGTGTGTTTGTGTTGCTAGAGATTAAACTCAGAAACCTAAGAATGCTAGGCAAATATTCTTCCATTGAGCTGTATCAAATTTCATGTTTAGATTTTTGTCCCATCCCCAAGATATCTTATCCCATGTATGTAAATGTTCAAAATCTGGAAAAAAATCCAAGATATGAAACACTTTTAGTCCCAAGTAATTTCAATAAGGGACATTTGACCTATATAAAAGGATATATTTCTGTATTATTTTAAAATTTTAAACATTTTAATTTGTGTGTATGAGTACGTATGCATGCATATATGTATGTAAATATGTGTGTGTATGTATGCCTATGCGTATGTATATATGTGTTTATGTGGGTACACCACAGTGCCTCTGAGATTAGAAGACAACTTTCTGGAGTGAGTTCTCCCCTTCCACTATGTGGGTTCTGGGGATGCAACTCAGATTCACCAGGCTTGGGAACAAGTGTCTTTGCCTGCTCAGCCATGTCACCAGCTTGTGCTGTAGTAATTGTAGTTACAAAATAGTGGAAATTAGCCAAATGTCCAACTCTGAGTCACTGATAAAACATTGGTAATGAATAGTTTTATAGAAGCCATGGGGCAATCAATAGGAGTGGATAAGGGGGAGAGTCAGCCTCCTTTATCTTTCCTGTAAGAAACAAGAGAATCCTTGTTATGAACAGATCATTTCTAGATGTGTACATAGAGGCCTGTAATCTCCAGTGACCTCCAAGTTTGGAGAAGAAAAGAGAAAGAAAATAGCCTTGCCTTTGTTTGGTTTAAAATGCCTACTGAACATTCATGTAGAAATGTCAAATGTGTAGTTGCAAAGGTTATGGCTATTGATAAATATTAATATTTGAGAGATAAAGCTTTAGAACTAGACATGAGTACACATAACAGACAATCCCAATTATCTGTGCATAAGCAAACCGAAAATTTATTTCCTGCTCCCTTCATGGTGATATGGAGGTAGGTGACTCAGGGCTGATTTAGGGACTCTGTGGTGTGGTTCCTTCTGCTTTTTTCATTCTCTCTGTGTGGTTGTCACTCACCAAGGCTATCCCTGGGCAGGGTTGAGCCAGGGTACACTTGCCATTATTTGCAGCTTCTAGAAGGTAGGAAGGGTCGGAAGAGGCCACCCCTCAGGGGGAGTCAGCTCTTTCTTTCATCTCATTGTCCAGACTTAATTACAGGATTGCATGGGAAGGTGGTGGATGTAAACTTTCCTGAGAGCTCCTTATTACCTCAATGCCACACGCCACTGGCTTTCAGGACAATAGGCATGGTCTCTGCTATGGATAGTCATTAGTGTGTAAACTGTGCTTACAGCCATGGCCCTGGGTAATGGGCTGGTCAGAGAGAGGCCAGTCACAGATGGATTGCATCAGTGTGATGCGCCCCAGGGGACACGAACATTCGGAGCCTCAAAGCTTGGCTTGGCTTCCAGCTGGCATCTTGGTTTATTCCAGGCCTTATGTTTTTTACGGGCCTGGCATTTCCTTTTCCTTCTGATCCACTTCATACTCATCTAACCTTGTGTTGTTTCACATGGTCTTTTAAGAGACCTTTCTAGAACAAGTCAGTACATAACTAAGAAAACAAATATTTGACTCATCTTCCTCAGCCATAACAGGAAAAGAAGAGAAGAGAAACAGAGAAAGAGGCAAAGGAAGGGAAGAGAAAAGGGGTTGGTGGAGAAACAGCACTCGAGACCAGGGAAACCTGGTGTGGGGGGAGGACATGGGTGCTTTGTTGTACAGGGTGCTGCACTGCGCTGTGCTGTGCTGTGCTGTGCTGTGCTGTGCTGTGCTGTGCTGTGCTGTGCTGTGCTGTGTGACACATCACACCTGAACAGATGGAAATCCAGACTGAGACTCAAGGTTTCTCTCTAATTCCCTGCTTCCTTGGTCTGCACTGAGATTGCTAGCTGTAGCATCAGGTTGTGAAAGCTGGGTACGCGCAGGCAGCTGCTCTGTTTCCTGTGACTGGTGGCTGATGTCGCATCACAGAGCCTCTTACCAATGATAACAAGTTAGGTCCCCAAATATCATTATACAGAGAATCTTGGGTGTCTCTGGGAATGGCGGGAATAGGGTTTGAGGGTTTCTAGCTCATGCCTAGAAGGACTCCACAGACCTAAGATGCTGGGAGGCCGAGACACACTGTGACACGCAGCATTTGCCTTCAGTGTCCTTGTTGCTACCGCTGGGCATTTTGTCAGTGGGGCATCGTGTTTGGATTCTGTCCCTCAGACAACCCATCCAGTTGGCTCAGGTTCACTGGGGCCCAGGGTGTCCGTGGAAGTGAGCGTGCAAGATACAGGAATCTGAGAGAACTTGCTTCCTTTGTTGCTATATGGTAGGAGGGCCTTCACCAAGACAGGTGACTCTATGCACTGATATGGTGAGAGGGTAGGGAAGTGGCTATGACCCCTACCCAGGGATCCACTCAGCTAGTGGACAGTGTGCTGACCCCAGGCTCCATGCTTTCCCAAGCCGAGCATCCATGGAGAGAAGACTGGTCACAGAGTGCAAGCCTTAGCTTCTGCCTGTGTTCCACGTCTCACCTGGCCGGGGCTCTGAGAGCTGCGTGTAGAAGGAAGGCACATGAGGACTGCGTCTGCAGCAGAGAAAGGGGAGGCTGGGCAAACCCAGGGGAGTCAGGTGGCGGGAGTTCCAGTGGGGGCCTCCAACTGTCCCTCAGGAACACTGGGGTGAAACGGGCTAGAGTGGGACCACTGACAGGTGGGCTAGAGCTGGAGTGGAGCTCAGTGGGAGAACATATGGGGCTTGTATAAGAGTCTGGGTTCCCTTCTCAGTAATACACACACACTCACATATACACACATACACACAGACACATATACACACATACACACACATACACACATACACACACATACACACATACACACATACACTCATACACACACATACACACATACACACACATACACTCATACACACATACACACATACACACACATACACACATACACACACATACACACCTACACACATACACACATACACACACATACACTCATACACACATACACACACATACACACATACACACACACATACACACACATACACACATACACACATACACACATACACATACACACACATACACACACATACACACATACACACATACTTACACACACATACACACATACATACACACATACACACATACATACACACATACACATATACACACATATACACACATACACACACATAGAGACACACAGATACACATACACATACATACACACACATACACACACATAGACATACACACATACACACACATACACATACACACACAGATACACATACACATACATACACACATACACACACATACACACATACACATATACACACATACACAGACATACACACATACACATACACACACACACGCACACTCACAACAGTCATTCTGCACAGGCCAATTACTAGGTGTATGCCTGCTTGGAAAGGTGAGTATGAGCTGAGGTAACCTCTGCAAGAGATGAGGGGATGACGTTTGGCCATCCGTACCCCCCACAGAAGGACAACAGACCTGTTATGAAGGGGGTTCTTGAAGTAGGCCTGCCATCACTACCATGACACTGCCTCAAGCCTGGCCCTTCAAAACCCATTTTTTTTCTTCAAGCTTGTCCTTGCTATTAAGTTTTATCAGGACTTCCACAATAGGCTAATATTTAGAGGTGAGAAAAAAACAAAACAAAACACTCTACTCCCAGTAGCCATAGGTCTGAGAGCCTTCTATCACTGAGACTACAAAGTAATTATGCATTTTTTTGAGAAAGGGTTTCATGAAGCTCAAGCTACCCTGGAACTTGCTGTGTAGACAAGGATGGCCTTGACCTTCCTGTCCTCCTCCCTCCACCTCCCTCCACCTCTGAGCTTCTGGATTCTAGGTATAAGCTGCCATGTCCAGTTTCTGCTGTGCTGGGAAACCCAAGATGGTGTGCAAGCACTTCACTGAGATACTCTTCCAGCCTCAAAGGAGGATATATTTGAATTCTATTTTTTTGTAGTTTTGTAGAATTATAATTGCATTTTATTGTAATTTTGACTGACATGCAATCTTTCCTTATCACAATTCATAAAAGGAGGCAGGTGAGATTACTCAGTGGGTCAGGGCACCTGTCACCAAACCTGATAAACCTGAGTTTGATCCCTGGAACCCACACGGTAGAAGGAGAGAACTGACTCTGCAAGTTGTCATATGACATGTGAACCCACGTGTGCGTGCCATGAAACCACTAAACTACTAAATAAAAATGTAAATTTTAAATAATTCATAAAAGAAATGATGAAAATTTGACCAACAGCATGCTTTAGGCCCTGGGCTCTATTGCCAATATCACCTTAGTCCCCTCCCCCAAACTCATTGTCATCACTGTTTTCTTTTCTACAAACTAACATTTACTTGGTTAGCATCAATTTCAGTCAACAAGATGACAGGAACACACTGGAATCTTCAGGATGCACACATGTTCCTGTGCTGTGTTTGAGAATGGGTTACATTACAGCAGATGGTTTCCTAGATATTTCTCTACACAGAGCCGAGTGGGTTTCAGTAGCTTATGAAGGAGCAGCAGTCTTGGGGGCTGCATTACCTGCTCTTCCTGTGGTGGCTGTGACAAAATACCTGACAAAGCCAACTTCAGGAAAGGAGTTATTTTGGCTCACAGTTTGAAGGGATATAGTCCCTCATGGAGGGCAGTGATGACAGTGGAAGTGTGGGGCAGCTGGCCACCTTGTGGGAAGCACAGTTAGGAGGCAATGACATGGATGCCGGCAGCATGGGACGGTGCCGCTTACGATCATGAGGGGTCTTCTCCCCAACCTCAGTCAAACCTTCCTGGAAACACTCTTACAGACATACCCAGAGGTGTGTCTCTTAGGTGATTCCGAATCTAGTTAAGATGAGAATAAGACAAACCATCACAGTGGCCAAAGGACAACAAGGCTATGTTTGCTGATGACTCAATTAGAGCACAGGGCATCAGGGGCAGGTGCACGCACATTAGGGTGCACAAGCCTGTTCTGAAAGCTGTGATGTCTGGGAAAGCTTTGGTGTGAATCTTGCATCTTATTCAAAGTCAGTGGTGGAAATGAAGTGGTATTTCTTGTGTTTCTTCAAATATAAGCACATTACGACAGCGTTTTCCCACTGAGATGCATTATGATGGGCTCTGTTTATGCATCAGCTTACTCTGCAGTTATTCAAATCAATGGAAATGCTTGTTTCAGCTTGAGGATCATGTCTGGAATCTAATTTGAAAAATGTCCTCCCTCCATCAGCAGGCTGGTGAGCAAGGCCCCCTTCCCTCAGGGGACCAATGAGGGCAATTTATCCTCACTTTGGCCCTTTTATGGAAAGTTATTGTTCCTCCCATTTCCAGCTAGGAAAGACAGCTTAGTGGAGGTCAGAGCTTAGGCTCAAAGTCAGACTGTCTGAGGTTGAATCCCTGCTCTGCCACTCACTACTCTATTATATATATATATATATATATATAGATATATATAGAGAGAGAGAGAGAGAGAGAGAAGAGAGAAAGAGTGAGAGAGAGAGAGAGTGTGATCGATGGCAGAAGCTGGCTCTTATGCCCTGAAGTATACCTTGTGTTCTGGACTGGTCTGTGTCCTCCCTTGTGACATTATTTACTGTCTTCTTTTAGTCCCTGGCCTCATGGATGGATCTTGTTTGGTTTACACTCAGCTGCATTGGTGAGGAAGACATCCTGAGTGGTCCCAGGCCCTTCTTCCATTCTGTTAGCAAGCGTGTGCTGTTGCCTGAGCCCTTGGTGTGCTGCTCAGGCAGGCTACCTGCAGGGAGAGGTGCTCAGAGCAGAGCACAAGAGAACCCAGCAGGCTTTCATGGATTGCTCAGGCCCCTCATTAATAGCCACACAAGACCGTGTTTAGAGCTCAGTGTCTTTTACCATTGATTAGCTAAGTTCCCTTCATGCAGCAAAATTTCCCTTATCAAGGAGGGCCATAGGATCACTGCTGAACACAGGACACACACAGAGGGAGGCACACATTGCTTACTTTTCATAACTGCTTACTTTTCAAGCAAGGACTGAGTGTTCTGCCATAGTTAATTACAGTGGTGTCCAAAAAGGTTTGCTGGGGATGCGACTTTCAAATGACGATGAAGACGATGACGACAACTATGACGACGACGACGACGATGACGACGACAATGACAATGATGAACTCCTGAGCTTTTATGTAATCAATGTGTTTCAATAAAATGCATTCAAGGATGCTTTCTATGCATACACCATTCCATCTTTGATGGGTGTGGGGGGGGGGTCTGCTTTTATGCCTTTCTCGTGTGATCCTTAGTTGTTAATGGGTTCCTTGCATTTAGCCCAGTAAGACGCCTTGGCTTGGCTTTGTATTTCCCTAGAGTTGAAAGTAGCCCGAGATGGCCTAGCGGTTAAGAGCGCCGACCGCGGGCTGGAGAGATGGCCTAGCGGTTAAGAGCGCCAACCGCTCTTACAGAGGACCCGGATTCGATCCCCAGCACCCACATGGCGGCCGAGAGCCGTCTGAAACTCCAGTTCCAGGAGAACTCCAGTTCCAGGGGAATCCGAGACCCTCTTCTGACCTCCACGGCATTGCATGACACGGGTGCACAAACCTGCATGCAGACAGTACATTGATACACATACCGAAATAAATAAAATAAAATAAAAAAATCTTAAAAAAAAAAAAAAGAGCGCCGACCGCTCTTGCAGAGGACCCGGGTTCGATCCCCAGCACCCACATGGTGGCCGAGAGCCGTCTGAAACTCCAGTTCCAGGAGAACTCCAGTTCCAGGGGAATCCGAGACCCTCTTCTGACCTCCGTGGCATTGCACGACACGGGTGCACAAACCTGCAAGCAGACAGTACATTGATACACATCCCGAAATAAATAAAATTAAAAAAAAAATTAAAAAAAAAAAGAAAGAAAGAAAGTAGCCATTTCTCCAAATATTCTGCTTCTTTTTGTGCCATTAGCAGATTAGTTTTTTTTTTTTCTGGTCTTTTCAAGACAGGGTCTCCCTGTAGCCCCAGCTGTCCTGGAACTCACTCTGTAGACCAGGCTGGCCTTGAACTCACAAAGATCCGCCTGCCTCTGCCTACCAAGTGCTAGGATTAAAGGCATGCGCCACCACGCCCGGCGCAGATTAGATTTTTAAAACATGAAATACATAAAGAGTTATGTCTATCAGGAGGGACATGAAAGATAAGCTCTATTTCCATCCCTCATCCCCAAAGCCTCCCACACAATGGCTCTGTGTATTCCAAAGAAGAGGAATAGATGGTGTTCGGTGGTCTCCTCAAAAAGACCCGGGCATGCCAAATGTGTAAACAATTTTATTCTTGGTATTCTTCTAACGCAGCTGAGAGTCTGAGACCCAACAGACTTAGTGAGATGCAAGCCAAGGAATGTGCTAAGCAAGGAAGCATGTGAGAAAAAGGTTGCAAGGTGTTAGAGATCCAGGGAGCTGAGAGTCATGGGAAAGGATGGTTTTCCACGGATGGCGGGAGCTCCAGCCCTGAGCAGGTGTCAACTTGAGCACCTTCCCTGGAAATGTCCCTCCTTGGAAGGAGAACACAGCTTGCAGAGGGGTTCCCAAGAGGCAGAGGGAGGAAGGGGCCCCTAACTAAGATCATCTGAGGACACCCAAATCATCAACGACGGGGCAGGCACAAACTGATCCCATCCTATCTATGACGTAGAGAGATCTCCTACAATCTGGAAAGACACACAAGCAGATCTGATGAATCAACAAGTGGATGTTTATGCCAATTTCCCTTGAACTTGAGCAAAGGGAATCTTGTACAAGTTTCAAGTATCAAGAAACCAATCGCCAGTTGAGACTTTGAATCTCTTGATGCTTAAATCTCAAAGACAGCCCTTCCATGATGAGGACTGACCCTGGAAAGGAGGAAAGATTCATTTTGGGTCATGGTTTCTAAGGTCCAATAGTTGCAGAGGTCTATTGCTTCAGGGCAAAGTGAAAGAGAGCATCAAACTGAGAGGGCACAGTGGAGCAGGGTCTTTGGTGGCAGGGGAACACAGCGTGGAAGGGGCAGGGGACATGATGTCCTTCAAGGGCATGACCCCAATGAGCTACTCTAACCAGGCCTCCTGGTTTCCATCACCTCCCAATCATGTCCTCAATTGTGGGCCCATTAATGGATCAATCCTTCAGAGACCATTTCAAATACAAGCCATAAAAATGAATAGGACAGCCAGGTGTGGTGGTGCACTCCTTTAATCCTAGCACTTGGGAGGCAGAGGCAGGCAGATCTTTGTGAGTTCAAGGCCAGCCTAATCTACAGAGAGAATTCCAGGACAGCTGGGGCTACAGGGAGACCCTGTCTCGAAAAGACCAAAAAAAACAAAAAAATGAATAGGACAAGAGAAAGATTTAATTTCCTCATTCAGGCCCAGCAGATTGCTGTTCAGAACAATCAGCATCTTACTCTTTTCTTCATCTTCGCATTAGGAAAGAACCCTTCCCTGTGGGCTGGGGACTTGCAGAGCCCAAGGATTGAGAATCTGGCTAAATTTGTGCTCTGGGCTCTAGTCCAGCCGCTGAGCAGCACTATTCAATTAGCAGGTCTCCTTTGTAAACCATGTGGTCTGGAGCATACTCTGAGTTGTTGCCATCCAAATAATTTGTATCTGGGCAGTCAGTGTCAGAGTTCTGCAAGTCATTTTCCTTGCTTCAGACCATACAAGGTTAGGGCCTGCGTCTGCCTCTCTGCAGGGTTCAGAGCACTTGGTCCTGCAGTCTCTCACGTGGAGTTCAGAGGCCCCCAGGGGAAGAAGTGTAGGGAAATAAAAACAAGCCGAAAGTGTGGAAGAGACTGGCAGGGGGAGTTTCTGGATTCTCCTAGGGAATTTATCCAGGTGGGTTTGATGACATGTTCCCTTCTCAGAGCCCGTGTTTGGGCAGAGCCCTGATATATCAAATAGACAGGGAGCTGGCACAGGCCCCTCCAAATGACCTGTTGATATCAGTCCCTGCCTGTCTTGACAGTCTTGTTCCTAGGGGCACAAAAACAAGCGTTCGATGGCTTTTGTGATAAGCATGTGCGGAGTGTGCTGACTTGCAAGCACTGTGTTTGGGATCGAGATGCCCCTGAGGGTTTCGGCATCTTCCACAGCTTCATCCATAAAGCTCGCCTGGCTGGATGTGGGGGATTCTGCTTCCACCTCCTGCCCCACTCTCCTCTTCGCTTCTCACCTCTTTTGTCCACCAGAAGAATCCCTGTGGTAGTGGGAGCAACTTAGTGGGTCACTGTTGACTGACGGACAGAGATGGGTGGGGCTGAGGTCTGGGGAGGGTCTCTGCAGGGAGAGGATGCTCATCCTATTCTTTGTCTCATCAGGAATAGATTACAGCTTTGCTGAGACACGGGGTCTTGATGTGCACGCACCCAGGCTGACCTTGACCTTACAGTCTTCCTGCCTCTGCCTTCTAATTGCTGGGATCCTGGTGTGAGCCACTACGCCCGATTCAGGAGTAGATTACTTTTCTTTTTTCTTTTGCTTAGTTTTGAGAAAGGGTCTCACTTTGTAGACCAGGCCGGCCTTAAATTCACAGAGATCTGCCTGCCTCTGCTTCCTGAGTTAAAGGTATGTATCACACATATGTAGACTACTGGGAAAGCATTCAGTGGAGCTGGGGAAGGAGTGTGTCTTGGGACTGTCACACTGTAGCCCCTGGTAGGGTGCTGATTGGGGGGCATCTAGTAAACACAAGAGGCAGGGCCAAGGGTCAGAGTCCTCACTCCCTCTGGTGCCAGGCACAACCTTGTGTCCCCTGTGCAATCTGACATCGCCCACGCGCTCTGCTCCAACTGACCTGTTCCATCTGACCTGCCCCATCTGACCTCCTCCATCTGACCTCCTCCATCTGACCTCTTCCATCTGACCTGCTCCATCTGACCTCCTCCATCTGACCTGCTCCATCTGACCTCCTCCATCTGACCTCCTCCATCTGACCTGCTCCATCTGACCTCCTCCATCTGACCTGCTCCATCTGACCTGGTCCATCTGATCTCCTCCAGCTGATCTCCTCCATCTGGCCTGCTTCTCCTCCTGACCCACCTCTACTTCTGTCGCTTCCTGGCTCCTCCCTTATGTTTCCTGTGCTTTTCTCCTATCTTCTGTCTACTTGTGATTTTTTTTTACTGGTACTTCCGGACCAGTCAACCGGTCCCTAGAGCATTCACTGTGTCCTGGACACTGTTTAGGACCCTGGGGGTGGGGAGTGGGACCTTGGCAGAGAGGTGGCAGACCTCCAAAACTGATGTGAGGGGGAGATTCTGGGGCTACCAAAGAAGCAGAGGTAAATATGGTCATTTCAGGAGGTAGCAAGTACAATAAAGATAAAATGGAGAACTGCGATAGCTTCGGCTACTTTGATCCGGAAGGAATTACTTTTTTTTTAATTTTATTTTTTTATTGTTATTAAACTTTTTCCATACATCATACATCAAACATCAGTTCTCAATTGAATTTAGAGTCACTTCCCTTTCCATGCCCCCCACCCCACCTGAGTTCTTACACTCTGCCGTACATGTCTTGCATCTTTTTGAGTCTTTCCAGAGTTTTTTTCCCAGTTCTTTTGTTGTTGTTGTTCTCTCTAACTTGTATTGCTTCAATATATATACATATATAAGTAGTTATATATATATATAAATATATACATACATACATACATACATACACATATCACCTGAATTGGAGGATTTTTTTTTCTTTTTTTTTTAAAGAGGTCATGTTTTCCTTAAGGAAGTGTTTGAAAGTCTCCTCCTTGGCTAACCCAAACAACCATCAGTTCTGTCCCTCATGCTCTACACAGGGGTTTTCTCTTCCCATGGTCCCCCAAATGAGGTCCAATAAGCACACGTCCTGTCTTGATCTTCCTGCACTGGCCTCCATGATACAGCCCGGGGAGTCCAACAATGGCAGTCTATACTCTGATAAGGCTGAAATCCCTGTAGCTGCTCAGTCCACAAGCTGGGTATCTCAGCAGTCCCCATCTGGCATTGAAGGTTTGGAGGATTCTTGAAGAGACATGAGTCTTCAGTCCATATTGGAAGGTTAAAAAGCTGTGTCTCATGTCTTTGAAGAATGGCAAAAGTAGTGGTAGCCACAGAGTAGATATACTTGCCAGTAAGAATTGAAGACAGGCCAAACAACAGTACTCTTTCTTTTTTCTTTTTGTCTTTTTACTAAGGTCTCAAGTTTTATATCTGAAGTACAATTTCTCAGGCCTTTATGATTATTTATTTCTGGTTATACTTTCCTTTCGGATGCTCAAGGCCACACAGCCCAGATTAACCAAAGTTTTTGTTTTCTTGAGGTCAGTTGAGGATCTGGTCCTCAGGGGTCTCTTGGGGTTTTTTTGGGGGGGGAGGGAGGGAGCCCCTGGCTCCCTTCCCCTTTCCCTTTCTCTGTCTTCTCTCTGGTCCTTGCTAGTCTTCTTCCTCCCCCTCCATACTCCGGCCTCCTCCCTTTTTAAGGGAGTACTCTCACATACTGAGAATAGCAGGTTTAGGGAAAAATCAAAAGTTGTATTTGGGGCAGGGCCACAATAAACCTCTAAGTCACCTTTGTAGAAATGAGGACAGATACTCCCTGTAGAGAAAGGTCCTGTCCCACAGTTTGGAGGAAGCCTGGCCATAAGAGCTTAGCCAGCCCAACAAGGGCTAGATTCAGGCCCTCTGGGCCCTTGTCTGGCTGCCTTTTGACAGTTTTCTATGAGTTCACTCTGAGCCATATTGAGATTCATGCTAATTTAGCCCAAGTGGGAATGACCATGGAGAGCTGAATTTCAGGGAAAAGTCAAAGTTAGAGGGGCTGGAGAAAGTGGTTAAGATCACTGGATGTTCTTGCAGAGGACCTGGGTTCAATTCCCAGCACCCACATATTGGCTAGCAACTGTCCATAACTCCAATGCCAGGGGAATCTAAGGCCCTCTTCTGACCTCCCCAGACACTGCATCACGGGTGCACTCACACACATGCAGGAAATACACTCATACACATAAGATAAAAATCATAGATTTAAAAAATCAAGGCTAGAGATATAAATTTGAGAGCAATGGTAACACAAAGTACTTAGGATTGGGTTATTGGCTAGATGTCCTGGGGTGTGTGGGTGAGGGTACAAAAAGCCTGGGAATGAAGCCTGGGCCACCTCATGTATCCTATTGGAAAGATGGGAGAAGGAACCAGGTGAGGAAGAGCCCAGCATCGGGAGGAAGTGACGTGCACACAGTGGAGATGCACTGCAGGTGCAGCTGGGAGCCTGAGCATGGTGAGGGGGAGTGGTGGGTGGATTTGACTGGGAGGATGGAGGCTGTGGGATACAAGGCATGGGTTGGGGAAGGCTGAACAGAATGTGTGGGGAGAGAGTGGGAAGATGGAGGAATTGCTGGGGGAGAAATGGGTAAACAGACTCCTTAAAGGTGGGTGATCTTTAAACAGATAGGGTTTGTATAGGCAGGAGCAATGGAGGAGAGAGAGGGAGAAACTGAATATGCCAGGGTCACAGAGGACTGCAAGGCAGGGCTCCTGAATAGGGGAGAGAGAGAGAGAGAGAGAGAGAGAGAGAGAGAGAGAGAGAGAGAGACTGGTTCTAGGCCAGGCATCTCAGTATAGATGGGGAATGCTGGGCACAGTTGGCACAGTTGGCACAGCCTCCCACCACTGGTCCCAGGTTAGGGAGCAGACTGACAGGTATCAGGAGGGAGTGTAAATTGTGAGGGGTGAAGTGAGAAGTGTGAGTCTGAGGTGTGAGGACAGGGGTGGAGACATAGGAAGCAGAGGGTGAGGAGCCTGGGGAAGCTCAGTGCAGATGTAGGAGTCCCTGTCCCCAGCTCCCATAGCTGTGTGAGTGCTGGGTAGAGCAGGAAGAGGGTTCAGTCAGAGAGAAGGCTGGGAAGAGAAGCGAAGGAGGGAGAGAGAGAGAGAGAGAGAGAGAGAGAGAGAGAGAGAGACAGAGACAGAGACAGAGAGACAGAGAGGGGAGGGCTGGGGCAAACCGAGAATATTATGATGACCTTTCAGAAAAACAAATAAACCTTTCTTAGCTTACTCACAAGTAACAGGCCAATTATGTACACAAACACACACACACACACACACACACACACACACACACACACACACACGCGATTCTTAAACAGACAGGAAAAAGAACCAAGTAGCAGAATGAGGCAAGAAGCTGCGGACAGGCTGTTCCCAAGAGGACAGCAGATGACCAATGTCCCCCACTGCTAAGAGATTAGAAATGCAAATTATGACAACAGTATGCCAATTAAATCAGCGAAGCTGGGAACGCTGAGAATGGCTGTTGCCCTGTAGTTGGCACCACCTTTCTAACCGGTAATTTAGTGAAATCTGAGGTCAGGTGCCCCACTACACAGCAATTCCTCTTTGATGGATTTTATGCAAATCAAGCATGCAAAGACATAGGCTCAAATGCTCTGCAACTTTATTACTTATTTATTTGTTTGTTTGTTTATGTGCGTGCATGTATCCAGGTGCCCGTGGAGGCCAGAAGAGGGTGTTGAATCCCCTGGAGTTGAAGTTACAGGCAATTATGTTCATCTGCAAATTTTGTCAGGGAGATTTTCAAAGGGATTTAAAAAATCTTTTCTCTGGGTGTGTACAAGGTGTGTGCATGTGTGTTTAGATGTGTTCGTTTGTGAGTACAGCATGGTGGGGTGTGGAAGACAGACACGGGTGTCTGTCCTCACCTTGTTGGAGACAGGGTCTCATGATTTGCAGCGGAGAGGCCAAGCAAGCTGATCCATTGACTTGCAGATTCTTTCATCGCTGCCCGCCCCCCCCATCTCACAACAGGATGGCAGGCATTGCAGACACGTGGCACTGTGCCCAGCTTTAGATGTGTTCTGGAGATTTGAACTCGGGTCCTCACACTTGTGTGAGCCGTCCTAGTCCTACATGCTGAATGTGGCTTTGCCTGGCTCAGCTGCCACGGAGGGATGGTGGTCCCCTCCTGGGGACCCGGGCTGGCTCTGGACTTTCCTCAGCTTGCACCTGAAGCAAGGCTGGGCCGCCTGGCCTCAGAAACCACTGGGGGAGGGAGAGTCCATCTGCGGAGCAGCTCAGAGCCCAGTGCAGCTGCCAGGGACAAAAAAGGCTACAGCCTGGCCTCATGCTGCTGGCCAGCATCACTAAAACCCATGAAATCGGCCCCCGCCGCCTGCCAGCTCCTCACAGGCAGGCCAGGGCGGCCTCTGCAGGGCTGTCTGCGATTATGATTGAGGGGCCCTGGCTGGAGCAGTGGAAAACAAGATCTCCATTCCAAGTCCACGCCACAGTTGGGAGGCTCGAGCAGGGCTGGCGCACGCTGTCCTCAGACACATTCTGAGACTGGTCTCCATCCGTCTGAGCAAGCCCAGGTCAGCCTGTGCTTGGGGCGCCAGGGAGGCAGAATGTGCTGGCTAAAGGTCAGGTCGGTAATGGACCAGGGTGATGCCGTGCCTCTGTCAGATGAGGAGCACAGGGAAGAGATGAGCTCCCCCTTGCCTCCCCTGCTAGCCGACACCTAGACTCCTGTCATTCACTCACCCTTTAGTCTGAAACAGATCGAAGCTGTGCTATGATTTTTCCGTCTAGCTATAGTAACTTGAGTTAGTGACTGGGACAGTGTTGTCAGAATGTGGGTCCAAAGAGGCAGCCTCCAAACCATCTTGAACTTGTCCAATGGACGTCTGCCAGTCTGTCTGAAATAACGGGAATAAGTAGAAGCTCATGCTAATTGTGTGCAAGGTCATTGGATAAAGTTGAAATTTGATAAAGAGGTAAAATGCTATTTCAACATGGGAAAAGTTACTGAAGTTCAGAAGTACGGGGAAACACATCAGATGCAAATTCTAGCTTGTTCCTGTATCACAGTCCTGTAGACACATCCATCTGGGTGCGGACCCAGATGGGCTCAGGGCCCGCAGCTGCAGGCTTAAACTGCAAATGATTCAGTCTGTGGCCCCCTAAGTCACTCAACTCCTGCAGAGCCTTGGTAATGATGAAAACTCAGTTTAATCGAGAGTAACACCCTGGAGCGAATCCCTATTAGAAGCATCAAGGATTTTTACTTTGGAAATGAGGAAACGAGGTGTTTTCGTGTGTGGTCCTGGTGCAAAGAGAAAGAGGCACCTGTCTGCGGGGTCAGGGGTGTCCTGCGGGAGTCAGGGACTGGGGTCAAAAGGGGAGCCCACAGAGCACAGCCCTGCTGTGTATAAGCTGGGGGATCTTGTGTGCAAAGCACGCCTTCTGACCTCGGCTTCCCAGCTGTCAAATGGGAATAGCCATGTATACTAGTCAGTTTTCTGTTACTCTGACAAAATACCCCAAGGACCAAAATACCCAAGTAAGGAAAGGTTCTAATTCCTTCAAAGTCATAAACTGAAGAAATGGGTGGCAAAACACTGCATTTAGTGACTATGAAATTTAGATTCACAAACAACAGAGCTGTCTTATAATGAGGCTTAGATATCCTAGACCACTGTTTTGGTTTTTTTTTTTTTGTCTTTTTGAGACAGGGTCTCCCTGTAGTCCCAGCTGGCCTGGAACTCACTCTGTAGACCAGGCTGGCCTTGAACTCACAGAGATCCACTTGCCTCTGCCTCCCAAGTGCTGGGATTAAAGGTGTGCGCCACCACGCCCGACCCCTAGACCACTGTTTTTAAAAAATTAAATTGCATTCCGGGCTTGCTCAAAGATGCAAGTGGATGTCAGAGGACAACTTTCAAGAGTTGATTCTTTCTTTCCACCTTATTCTAGGGATCAAACCCAGGTCCTCGGAGCTGACAGCAAGCACCTTTACCCACCAAGTCATATCGACAGCCCGATTAAAATAAATTCTTTTTCCTGTACTGTACTTTAAGGGCATGAAGCCCTTAAAGTACAGCAGAGATGCTTACCGAGGCCTGCTCTATTAGGTGACCAAATAAGAGTTAAACAAACTGAACAAAAAACATAAAATGAAACCCATGCAAACAGCTCACACATGGTTTTCCCATCTTTTCAAGTGAAAGGAATTTCCATAAAGCCAATGTGTTTACTATGCCTCTGCTATCGCACCAACTTGCAATCACTGTAAAAAGATTATTTACGATCCAATAGCTCCTCTTGTTTACTACACAGATGATGTCATCTTGCCTGATTGTTCCACTAAATCACATTTGCCCCATTTTATTGCATTTGTTATCAAGCCTGTGGTTCAGGCAAAAAAAAAAAAATCCTATAAAAATACAGTCCAGAAGGGAATAAATAATTGAAATTCCAGCCTCCTTTGGGCTTAAAGGCCTTTTTCCAGCTGCCTCCACCTTTGGCTCAGAGGAGAAATCCCCTCTCTCTGTTCCCTCAGACATTCTTGGTAGACGTATTTTCATGGGGAAGTAGGATGACATTGCTGTTGCTACAGAGCCTTGTAGGAGTACCAAGTACCTTGTGTTAGTTTGCTTTCCATTGCTACAATGAAATACCTGAGGCTGGGATATTTATTTATTTGTTTTATTATTTATTTGTTTGTTTGTTTGTTTGGAGACAGGGTCTCCCTGTAGTCCCAGTTGGCCTAGAACTCACTATGTAGACCAGGATGGCCTCAATCTCACAGAAATCCACCTGCCTCTGCCTCCCAACCACTGGGATTAAACCCACCATGCCCAACATTTGGGTAGTTTATTAAAGAAGGGATTCATTCAGCTCACAGTCCTGGAAGATAAGAGCATTTGCCAAGCTTCTGCTTGGCCCTGGTGAGGTCTTCATGGGAGATTGGAATCACAGCAGTGATAGCCTGTGCAGGAGGAAAACTGACAGGGTGAAACAGGAAGTCGGAGTCAGAGAACTGGTCCACTCTTTATAACGGCCCCCCTGTAAGAACCACTCAAGGTCTCTTGAGAACTGCATGAATTCCTTCTGTGGGCAGCACCTTCAACTGAATGCTTCCCCCTAGGCCTCCTTGAGGGGGTCACACAGGAGACTGAGAGCCCAACACATGAACCTTCAGGGGATGGACCATATCCAAACCCAGCAGGAAGTTTGGGGCTGGACCAAGTAGGCAGTCCTGCTTGAGTTTCCAGAGCCCATTCCTCCTCCATTGTAGCAACCTGGGGATGGGGGTAGAGTTACTTTTTCTCTAGGAGACTGGCCCTCAGAGCTCCAGGGGCCTCTGTAGTTCAGGGACATCACTGACACAAGTTAGACAGCAAGCCTCTTGATACTGCTGTCTCTGGGATTTGCATCACAACCCTTTCTGTGTCTAAACAGAGAGATGAAGACAGAGCCATGGGTGTCTATTCATCCAATAAGCCTTTCCCAGCCTGTGAAACCCAGAGACAGGCCTGCTTCTAAGATACTGTGCCTTCCTGCCAGTGCTTCCAGTGAATGCCCTCTGTGGTGAACTGAACCCATCCTGTGTGTTGCCTTTAAAGCACTGGAAGTCCAAACTGTAAGGCAGCCACTCTGCAGCTGTGTGGTCTTGACCAGCTCACATCCCCCAACCCTGAAACACACACCACACCTGCCCTATGGCCCCATGAACTAGCCCAACCTGGAAAGACATACAGAGGAAGTGGACACATTTCCCATGCCCTCCAGAGCTTCTGAAAATCTGTGTGTCTTGTGTGGACCCCACCGAAACTGTAGAAAGAACCTGTGTGGAAATAATCCAGATCTGGAAAAACCAAGGTCAGCAGTTACACTGTTCCCTCCTTCCTGTTGAATCCGAGGTGAACCCTAGGTTGCCCTCCAAACTTCCTCATGCTGTGACTTTCCTTCCCTTCCCGGAGCCCATGCCTGTGCAAAAATGGTGCAGTGTAATCCATTTAATAGAAGCAGGAAGTCCCTTTAGCTCCCCTTTCAACTCCTGGCAGCTCCAGGAAGCTTCCAGAAGAGGAAGCAGCTGTACCACCCACTTCCTACTCTGCACAGGACATTGTCCAAGGCCTGCTGTCTTGGTAAAAGCTCCATAGGGGACTGGGGAGATGAGGATTCTGTACAGATTCACAACAGAATCCAAAACCCTATGCCTGTTCTAGTTTCATTTCTTTGCTGTGATAAAACACTCTTAACTAAAAGCAATTTACAGCAGGAAAGGGCTTATTTCAGCTCACTATGCCAGGGTACAGTCCATCACCTCAGGGAAGTCACAGAGGCACGAGCTGGAAGCTGCTGGTTACTTTGTATCCACACCTTTGTGCTGCCTGTTTCTTGCTTTCTGCTCTTATATAGGTCAGAACCCTTGCCTAGGGAATGGTGATGCCCACAGTAGATTGAGTCTTCCTATATCAATTAACAGTCAAGAGACCATCCCCCCTACCCCCAGATGCGCCCACAGAGCAGCTGGGTCTAGGCAACCCCCATTCAGGCTCTCACCCCAGGTGATTCTAGTTTGTGGCAAGTTGACATTTAAAACTATTACAACCCCCTAACAGACTTATTTTCCTTTCTTTTTTTTAAATTTTTTAAATTAATTTTATTTATTTCTGTATGTGTATGAATGTACTGTCTGCATGCAAGTCTGTGCACACGTGTCATGCAATGCCGCGGAGGTCAGAAGAGGGTGTCGGATTCCCCTGGAACTGGAGTTCTCCTGGAATTGGAGTTTCAGACGGTTCTCGGCCGCCATGTGGGTGCTGGGGATCGAACCCGGGTCCTCTGCAGGAGCGGTCAGCGCTCTTAACCGCTAGGCCATCTCTCCAGCCCCCTTACTTTCCTTTCTTAACATTTATTTAGTTAGTGAAGCACTCTATTCTGATTTAACAGCAGATGATGAGACGAGGTCCCAAGTGCTCATGCCCTGTGGAAAAAGCACCTGAAGCTCATAGCGTGACACTGTTCTATGATGCTGTTGACTACTGGAGACATCTGGTTGGCCGTGGCAAGGGTGGCTTGTACTCGCTCCACGGTGACAGGCCATCTCAAGGGACTGAGGCTGGGGCATTGGCTGGTGCCTTCCTAGGTGGCTTGTTCACATACGTGTCTATCAAGATCACAGGAAGTTAGAGGGCAGAGTCTGGACTGTCTGCTGTGGGGCCCAGCGGGGCAACCTTGGAAAGTGGTGCTCACAGCCTGGCGTTTAAACTTGAACTCCTTGCCTTACTTCTGCTGCTTGGCTCAAAGTCAAGGCAGGCGGTGTATTTCTCAAAGCCAAGACAGACATCTGGACATTTGGGACCCCTTTAAAACTGGCTAGTAAATAACTTTCTGGGGGACATTCCAGGTGGAAGAGAAGAATTTCAGAGAAATGCAGGTACTATAAAAGCATTTCTTCACAGATCCTTCTATGGCCTCTGAATTTAGCCCCAAAGACTTCTCTGCTCCCTTCCAGCCTGGAAGAAGGGAGGGCCTGCTACACACTGCCCACCTTGATAAGCACTGCAGAACCCACTGCAAGGATGCTATCTCTATTTCCCAGTAGACAGAGAAACCTCAGTGAAGAGAGATGAAGGTGATGCTGGGTCTCGGGCAAGTGTCAGTTGGAAGACACCACCCTATATTGTCCTTGACCCTGACCTCCCTACCACACTGCTGTCTGACTTTGATTCACATAGTTTCATAGAAATCTGGAACCTAGGACTTTAAGGCTTCTGCCTGCCCAGTCTACTGCCCAAGCTGCCTGCTCTCGTTGTCACGTAATCGGTACAGTCTTAACCTATATCTTGTCATTGGCTGGCCCCCAAATGAGCAAGCAAGGGTGAGACTGGAATGTCTGCCCACACACAGGAGCCTGTCCATGTAGAGACAGAGTGTGTCCAAGTGCAAATGGAGACCGGGCACACTCAGAGGGACACTGGGCATGTGGAGGAGGAGGGAGGAACCTGGCCACATGCAGATGGAGATTGTCCACACACAGGAGCACATGTGAATGCAGATGGAGACTGTCCGTATGCAGATGCACCCTGTCTGGATGAAGAACTGGCCCACATGTAGGAGCATGCCCACAGGTAGGTGCCACACTGAGCACCAATGCCCATGAAAGCTGTGTTTCCATGTTACCTGGCCATGGTGTGCATAGCGTATTGACATCTTACTTTGAACAGAGAAGCTAGGGGGGAGAAATTATTGGCAAGGGTGAGGAGAGATGTTAAAATCAAAACTTTAAAAATAAAATTTGGGCTGAAGGGGATGGCTCAGCAGTTGAGAACACTGGCTACTCTTGCAGAGGACTGGGTTCAATTCCCAGCACCCCTATGGTGGCTAACAACCATCAGTAATTCCAGGTCCAGGGTATCCAGCATCCTCTTCTGACCTTTGTGAATATTTCACGAAAGGGGTGTACATGGAGTCAATATACTCATATGTATAAGATAAAAATAATAAGTTTAATAAGTTTAAAAATAAAAAAAGCTCTGTGTATAGGAATGAAAGTCCAGAGAGTTGGTGGGGTTAAGAGATGAGGGCTAGCTTTGTACTGGGAGAGACCCCACGGCACACAGAAGCACAGGGCTCGTGCCTGCCCACCAGGCCTCTCCTCAGCTACTGAGCTCGTGCCTGCCCACCAGGCCTCTCCTCAGCTACTGAGCTCGTGCCTGCTCACCAGGCCTCTCCTCAGCTATTGAGTTGCTGCTGGGAGCAGAGCTGATCAGAGGCCTGGTTCCCCTCAGCTGTAGTGGAGGCCGTTGGCGGGCAAATGCTATAAGCTCTGTTTTGCAGGAGCGCCGCAGTCAAAGCTGGGAAAATGAACCATATCACTGTCTCCTTGAATGCCCTCCCACCAGGCTTGAGCAAATTTCTGGACTCTTCAATAACTTCCCAGAGCTGCTTTTTCTTTCTCTTTCTCTTTCTCTCTCTCTCTCTTTCTTTCTTTCTTTCTTTCTTTCTTTCTTTCTTTCTTTCTTTCTTTCTTTCTTTTTCTTTCTTTTCTTCCTTCCTTCATTCCTTTCCTTCCTTTCTTCCTTCCTTCCTTCCTTCCTTCCTTCCTTCCTTCCTTCCTGCCTTTCTTCCTTCTTTCCTTCCTTCCTTCCTTCCTTCCTTCCTTCCTTTCTTGACAGGGTTTCCCCAGCTGGCCTGGCACTCACGCTGTAGACCAGGCTGGTCTTGAACTCACAGAGATCCGCCTACCTCTGCCTCCCGAGTGCTGGAATTAAAGGCATGTGCCACCACACCCAGCTTAAAGGGGGTTCTTAGCTGCCATTATGTGGGTGCTGGGAATCCAACCGGGGTCCTCTGTAAGAGAAGTCAGCACTCTTAACTGTTGAGCCATCTCTCCAGCCCCAGAGCTGCTTTTTCAAGCTAACACTTATTAGACTTTGGGGTGTTTTAGAGTGATGCTGTGCCAATGACAGACTCACCCATAAGTGGCCTGGCATCTTCGGCTCTTCTCAGGAGCCATTCACAGCCAGACCACCATGCTGTGAGGACACCCAAACTATGTAGATGTGACATTCAAAGACAGCTAAGGAAGCAATCTGCAGGACAATCGAGGCTCTTGCAATAGGACCCAGGAGCCACCCAGCCAGTCCTAAGCTGTGTGGTATTCCAGCTGAGACCCTAGTGCTGGGGGCAAGCCACTCCCTCTGTGCCCTGCACACATTTATTGCTCAAGACATTTTGAGAAATGAGTCTGTCTTCGCTGCTGCATTCTGGTCTGTCTCATCACATAACCTGAAGCAAGGGTCTAGCACATTACTTTGGAATGAGAGTAGTGAGTGTTTACAAGTTCTCAGCACTTTGAAACTCCAGGAGAAAATAAGACAAATAAAATTCCATTTTAACAGCCTAAACAAATATAGAAGCGGTGCTTTGTGAAGCTCTGACAGTCTGTCTCAGTAGAGAACATCATCAAGGAGGAACTGCTAAAAACAAAATTCTTGCAAGGAGCAGAAGGCAGGCACCTGACACTCCTAACCCCGGAGGAAGAGCGCAAACAGCCACCCATACCACAGCTCCCCTACTCACCAGGGAAAAATCAGACTAACCTGATAAATTCATAAATGATGCTCCCCTTTCTGCTTTGAAAAGGGTACACCTTCATAATGACTGGAACCCAGCGCTGGGTTCAGATGCAGAATTCTCCACTTTGCGGATTTCCAGGCTGGAATCCAGTGTTGAGACACTGGGTCCTGGGCACTGGCCTTTTCTCAGGCTTGTTTTTCATCCTCTTACTGCTGATGCCAGGGGCCTTGGTTACACTCAGGTATGTTCGTGAGCACTCCCCACATGGACATCACGATGCTGGGGGCTGTGCCACAATAGTGCGCCTATCTTGCTACCCTAGGAGTATGACCAAGAGTGTGACTTAGCTGTGAGCACTTCTTATTTCAGGCAATAAGTTGAAACGGGACAAAGGCAGGGATTTATCCCCCTAGACCAAGGCTTCATGGTGGTCTCTACATGGACTCTACATCTGAATGGCTGGCAGGGGTGGAAGGACTTTCTCAGACCAAAGAAAGAGAGGAAAAATGCCAAGGCCCACAGGAATCATGACGGGGTGACCTAAAGTGACCTGGGGTCTGTGAACAGCACCAGCCAAAATCGCTGTTAGTCTCTTTTCCCCCCACCCCCCAAAAATAATTGAGGGGAAAAATGGCTTGCTTTGGTCATGTGATGGTAGATGGACTCGTGCTCCAGAAAGTTCCATGAAGTAGGGTAATCTGTCTTCTAGCCAGCCAGCCAGAAAAGCAATAAAGTCATGAAACAGAATAGTCAGACTAAGAAGGCAAGACCAGTTTCTGCATCCCACTTAAATTCCACCGAGAATCAAAAAAAAAAAAAATCCTTCATATGTTTAGTATGGAGAAACAGACCAGGTAAGATTCACCAGGTGGATTCATATCTGACTGTAGATCTGTGTTCACCTGGAAGGTTTCTTCATTTGGGTTCCTTATCTAACCATCAACCTAGATCAGGAAATCAAAGAAAACTTCCCATTTATGAATAATGGAAGTATGGGAAGAGAGACTCAACATTTAGAAGGGTGGTAACATTGTGACAGCAACGAATTGGGATTAATTGAACACGGAATACCTAATACCAGTGAATTAGGTTGCAAGAGACTTGGCTAATTAAGAATTCATATGCTGCTGAGCATGGTGGTGAACACCTTTAATCCCGATACTCCTGGTCTACGTAGTGATTTCCAGGCTAGCTGGGACTACAGGGAGACTGTCTCAAGAAACAAACAAACAAATTCACATTCTAAAAACTCAGGTGCCTTAATGTTAATTCTAATATCTGTTTGATTATAAGTTATGAGTTAGCCCAAACTATAAAGAGCACCATAGAATTCACTGAGAGACATAAGTAAAGAAATCCATTAACTGACTTAGTGCACCTTGTGTTTATAACAGAGTGCCTGATGCTAGGTGGTAAATAGAGGAAAAAGATTTACTTGGCTTCTGATGCTCGAGGCTGGAAAGTACAAATCCTGGAAAGGCCAGGATCTATCAAGGGCTCTGGGCTATATCACAACACCAGTGAGGACTCAAGAGACTAGAGGGGCCAGCTCACTCTGTGGCAACAATGTGTTCTTGTGGGAACTATTCCACTCTGGTGAGACCTAACCCTCTCTAGGAGACCAGCATTATTCACTTCATAATGGTGAAGTCCTGACCCAATGCCTTCTTAGTGGGTTTCACCTCCTAAAGTTCTCCCCACTTTTCACTGTCAATGCACTGGAGCAAGCTTCCAGCCTCTGAGACTTTGTAGGACAAACCATATCCAAACCACAGCAAGTTCTTCCTTGCTGGACTCCACGGACTGTGTCACATGTTCACTGCCTGATCAGAGAGAGATGGTTCAAATGATGATGACTAGGAAAACAGAATCATTTGGGGTTATTTGTGGAAGCTCAGGGTCTGAAGTGTGAAATGAGGCTTGAGAGAGATGTGCCAGATATCCTCTCAAACATGATGCTGGCAGTTAGAACAGGAAACACAGATTTGCTGGTATTCCTCAGTGGGGGAGAGATTAGGAATCCTGATATAAATCATTCAGGGGCTTCAATCTAATAAGAGGCAGAGTCGCTCCCGGTCAGCACCTTGTATAGTAGTTAGCTTCCCATCTCTGGGAATGTCTGCTCTGTGAAACTGCAGAGAGAGTTTTTGGAATCCACAGAGATAAAGTGACTGGATACAATGGAGGATTCCTAATGATGGAAATTTTAAGTACTGCCATAGGCTGCAGCTCATGAAATTAGACCGTGAAGGCAGCTGTCTACTGCCCCGGCAGCAAGAAGGGGATGGCTCTGGTCCAAGAATTAGATTGCTTTCCTCCTTTCATTTTGAAGGTTTGTAATAAATCAGTAGCTGTTGTGCCTGGATGAGGTTCTGGCTTTTCCCATTGGCAACAACAGGCTCTCATTTGACTGTAACGCAACTGGAATAAAATGAACTCACTTTCCAGATGGCCAGGTGTGCAGAGAGCCCATGTCGCTTTCCTTGGGCTGGGATGCTTCTAATATTTTAAGCATCAGCACTGTTCAAGGTCTCCCAGTTCTAGCTGATGAGCTGACTTCTTATGTCCTCCATGAAGCTCGTAGCCTCTGTAAAGCTGGCTATTTTCTAGGACCAGTACCTCTATTCTTCTTCAGATACACAAAGTGGCACCTGCAAAGGCATTATGTCCGTGATGAACTTGTAAACGTTTTCCCTGGCTTCTCTTTTCACGCAAAGAGTGTGTTTGATGAGAATCAGATGGAGACTGAGATCATAGGTGGTATTTCGCCAGGGGATGAGAACATAACAATAGATGCCCATGTCTTTAGGCCAAGACACTAACAATTGTGAAATGGACACTTGCTGAGGAAACGTGAGAATGTCTGCATTTCCATAAACTTAAGAACACTCTAGAGTATTTAGGGGCCTGCAGGGACGAGGAAAAAAGACCCATGCTTACACAGCTGAGAGTGTGACTCACTTTTCCCACATATCTTTATATGTCTTATGGCTCTAGTAGGCATATAGACTGCATCAGTAGGTTATGCAAATGCAGATGGTTCTCTTTCCAGCCTCCGCTGATGACAGATTCTGCCTTCATGAACTCCTATTGGCACATGGAAATGAAGTTTATAGGTTGTGGCAGCATGATAAATTATGATTGCCCTTACTCCGTATGTGGGTATGTATTGGGGGGTGTGACACATGCACATATTTGTGTGTGTGTATGTGTGTGTGTGTGTGTGTGTGTGCCTGTAGAGGCCAGAGGTTGACAATGGATATTTTCCTCAGTCACTCTCCACATTAGTTTTGAGGTTCAGTTTCTCACTGAACCAGGAGCTAACTGCTTTGACTAGACTAGCTGAACAGAAGACCCTGGGATCCTCCTGTCTCTGCCTCCCTAGAGCTGGGATTACAGGTGTGTGCCACCACACCCAGCTTCCTAGGTGGGTTCTGGGGATCTGAACTGTGGTCTTCATGATTGTACATGAAGCATTTTACCAGTCTCCCCAGCCCCTGACTTCATTTACTCTTAGTGTCTTGCCAACATATATATATATATTTATATATATATATATATATATATATATTGCATTTAAAATGACTTTTCAATGCTTAAGAGTTTCTAATAGTCTGGGAAAAGAATCAACCTCATAAATGTCAGATGTAGTGTTTTATAGAATGGATGAGTTATTAGTGGTCCTCATTCAGGAAGTGATTCAGTCCTCTCAGATCAATCAATAATTGGGCTGGCAGGATGGCTCTGCTAGTAGAGGAGCTGCAGGCAGGCCTGACAACATGAGTTCAGTTCCCGGATCCCACAAAGTAGCAGGAGGGAACCGGCTCCTGAGAGCTGTCCTCTCAGGACTTGACAGCATTGCGTTACCATTGGATGCTATAATGACGTGTCCCAGAAGGTCCAGCTCTCCAGGGGTGAACCCCAACTATGCACAGATGTGTGCACAGTCAAGTCTGTACTGTGAAAGCTGAGGTGTGTGCAGTTGACTGCGTAGCTATCCTGGCCATAAGAACTGACCAAATATAAAGCTTCCCAGGTCCTGAATTACATAGAGTCTGAATTTAGTACTAAAAAGGGACTCAGAAAAAAAAAATCTTGCTGCAGGCTAGAGTCTGCAGTAGAGTGTTGAACAAACCCTCCAGCACTGCTTGGTCTGTAAGCCAGACCTCTTAAGACCTCTTAAACAGGGATTTCTGGGGGTAGGGCCCAGACATCTGTATTTTCTAAACTATACCAGTAATTACTATGTACATTAAGATCAAAGAACTTCTGACTCTGGTCCAGTCCTGTTATCTTGGACTCTTAGGTCATGCAGTTCACCAGGACCAGAATTGGAGGGAGAAGCGTCAGGCTTGATCCTTTTAAGTACAGGCTGGCAATCCCCTAATCAAAATGATTGAAACCTGAAGTCTCGGATTCGGGATTGTTTTACTTGGATAATGAAATACCTTGGGAATGGAACCCAAGATTAAACACCAATTTATTTCTGTTTCATGTACACTGCACACCCGTAGTGTGAGGTAAATTGTATTCAGGGCTTTGGTGCACGTGTATTTTGGCCAGAACCCATCAGAGGAGGCCAAATGTCAACCTTCCACCGTGGCTTCAGGTCAATCAATACCCAAAACGTCTTGGATCTTAGGATTTGTGGTTCACAGGAGAAATGCTCAGCCCACACAAATCATCTGGAAGGGAAAGACTATAAAGTTAATTATTTGTGTGTAACCATTTTCCATATTTACTTCTTCGGTTGGGTTCCCACTTCTTCCCAAATCCTTTCTTTTTTATTCCCCTTTAGTGTTTTAGGAAAAGCCATTCACATAACTCTGATTGCTGTGGTCCAAGTACCTCTTTTCCTGGTATATATACCTTTAAACAAAATGGCTTCAGCTTTTTGGAATTTCAGTTTTATCACCTGCATACAGCAGTGAGGTTTCCTGAATACCATTCTCAGAATGGCACTGTGGACATCAGCCAAGGGCAGAGAGGGAATTTTAATTCAAAGAAAATTTCTTATGTAATCCCCTATGTCATCCTCAGTTGGCTATGTTGCCGTTTAACATGAATGGCCCTGAAGTAAGGTCAGTCCATTGCGTTGATTTAGTAAGTTCTCCTGGCCACTGAGAAAGCCACACATAGACCCTGCCTCAGGAACTCTGTTATGCCAAAGCAAGCCCGCTCAAGCTTCTGTAGGAATTTAGGAGTTAGCTGAGGGCCACCTCCATGGAAGAGTAGATTGAAACAAGAATAGCAATAGGGGCTGGAGAGATGGCCTAGCGGTTAAGAGTGCCGACCGCTCTTACAGAGGACCCGGGTTTGATCCCCAGCACCCACATGGCGGCTGAGAACCGTCTGAAGCTCCAATTCCAGGAGAACTCCAGTTCCAGGGGAATCCGAGACCCTCTTCTGACCTCCATGGCGTTGCACGACACAGGTGCACAGACTTGCATGCAGACAGTACATTCATACACATACAAAAATAAATAAAATTAATAAAAAAAAATTAAAAAAAAAGAATAGCAATAAAAATGCCAAAAGGAGGAAAGAAAATGTATGAAATATATACAGGATTACTTATGCTTAATGAGCTGGCAGTCTCTAAATGCTTTGGGGTTTGTGTGTGTGTGTGCTTTGTACTGGGTATTGAACCTTGGGTTTTGGGGGGGGTGGTTGGTGTTTTTGAGACAGGGTTTCCCTGTAGCCCCAGATGTCTTGGAACTTACTCTGTAGACCAGGCTGGCCTTGAACTCACAGAGATATACCTGCCACTGCTGGGATTAAAGGTGTGCGCCACCACACCCAGCAGAACCTTGGTTCTTAGGCATGGTATGCAAACACTCTACCACTGAACTATATCTCCAGCTCTTCATTGTTTTTTTTTAAGAAATACATTTTGATGACAACATTTTCTATAAGGATGTGTTATTTTATTTTATGATAAGAAAACATAGGTTGACATTTTGAAAGAGTAGATCCAGTAGTGGAGGTCATGAGCTCTTAGAAGACCCAGGCTGTCAGGTTGGGCAGCCTCTAGTATCCTTACAGATCTGAACATTTCCCAGCAGATATCTGATCCTTGAACTTGACCTGCCTGGTTGAAAGTATGCCTGCCTCTAGATCGGAAATATGTCAAGTGCTATCAAGCCTTCATGCCTTTATTTGGCAAGGGTGTAAGATTCCTCCTAGGGAGCCATTCAGGTACATGGGAGGTGATGCGTGTCAGTTACGTTCATGTCACTGGGAAAGCAATATTAGAACAGAAGCAACTTCATGGGAAAAAGATTCAATTTTGCTTATGGTTTCTAGGAATTGCAGCCCACAATAGCAGGGAAGAGTTGGCAGAGTGACAGAGTCCATGGCAGCACGAGCATGTGGTGGGGGCTGTTCACACGATCAGGACCAAGAGAGCACAGCATCAAGGGCCAAGCTATGGCCTCCAAATGCCCCACCCTCAGCAACCTGCTGCTGCTGTCAGCCAAGTCCCATTGCCTGAAGATTCTGCAGCCTTCCTAAACAGAGCCACTCAGAGCCTGTGAGGGAACATTATAGATTGAAGCCATAATATGAATCTGGCCAGTGGGAGACCAGATGCCGGCAGGAACAGGGGCCTGGACTGCTTAAGGCTCCTCTGCTGATGTTTGGTCAGCATCATGGTTTGTGACCATCGTTTTCAAACTTTGAAAACCCACTGCTCGTGGTAGAGAAAGCTGAGTCAAGGATTTGATCAGAGCAGCCCACTTGCCCCAGGAAGATGGAGGGAGGTGTTGCCTGATGGGTAATGCTGTGGAAGGGAAGGGTGACTTCTTCATCTCAGTCTGGAGATGTGGCCACAAGAAGAAGTGTAGGGAGAGAATATGCGTTCATGGGTTATCTTAGTGTGCAAGAAATTCATTCAATAAGTATTTACTGAAACTGTACTGGAGATATGTACATGAGCCAATGCCTTTGTCAAAGAGTTTGTGTAGGACGCCAACAGACAAGACTGTAAGAAATAGAAAATCATGAGGCTGGAGAGATGGCCTAGCAGTTAAGAGTGCTGAAAACTCTTGCAGAGGACCAGGGTTCGATCCCCAGCACCCACATGGAGGCTGAGAACCGTCTGTTAACTCCAGTTCCAGGAGAACTCCAGTTCCAGGGGAATCTGACACCCTCTTCTGACCTCCACGGCATTGCATGACATGGGTGCACAGACCTGCATGCAGACAGTACATTCATACACATAAATAAATAAAAAATAAAAAAATAAAATAGAAATAAAAAAATCAAATGTTAAAACGTGCTGAGTGCTGGAGAAAGCAGGGTGGTAAGTGGGGAGGTGGAGGGAGGGATGGAGGAATAGATTCAGTTTTGGGAAGTCGTTCTCTGAACTTCTCCTTTAGGTGTGGAAGGGAACAAAATGCCCTAGTTGGTCATTGGGGAGGGCGGTTCCTTCCAAGGGGTGATGGGCGAGTTAGGAGGTCACTGGAATAAGACGGTCTGATCAGGAGTCTGATCTCAGGCCTGGGAGCTACAAAAGGAGGCTGATGCCTTTCCCAGCCCGAGTGACCTAATAAGGCCTCGTCCATCTTGCCTGCTTAGAGCTGGCCAGAGAGAGGACTCCCTGACAGGCGCTACTGAACCCACAGTGTTTAGGATTTCTGAGCACCACTCAATGTTCCAGCCAAAGTCTCCATGTGACTTTCCTCTGAGCATGTGGGGAGATGCCCCAGGGAGATGGTGGAGGAAAGGAGAGGTGAGGTAGAAGAGGTACAGGAGTTAGGAAGAGAGCTGGGGGGGACAGGAGAGAGTTTCCCATGTTTGTCCTTGTCACTGGGATATCAGTAAAGGCAGGAGAGGTGGCACGAAAGACGTTGGGGCTCCACCCACACATGGCCAGCTTTTCTCAAGCTGCTTAAATAAGACCTTAAGTAATTGAGGTGACAAAAATAAAAGATGGTAGATGTGGATATTCGAAGATCAGGGCTCATCATATTATACTTCATTCTCTGTCTCTTGGGAGAGAGTAGAGGAAAGGATGTGTCCATCTGGACAGCCCCCCCCCCAATTGCTTCCCTTTCTTTTAGACTCACAGCTTGCTGGTGCTGGAAGAACAGCAAACACTTGCTCTCCTTTATGCTTGAGGTGGTTAGGGCCTGGTGAATAGCTCACAGGCCTCTGATCTGCTTAAGCCTCTGTAAACAGACTTCTAGGCTGCTGTTTTGAGTCAAATCTCCAGTCTGAACCCAGTATATTCAGGCAGAACAGAGGGGTTTGCTTGTTTGTTTCACTTTGTATGACTAAAGAGCATGTTTTGAAGACTCAGAGTCCCCTAGGGAGGGGAAACCAAAGTCAGTGACACTTTTTTTTGGGGGGGTGTTTTTGAGACAGGGTCTCCCTATAGCCCCAGCTGTCCTGGAACTCACTCTGTAAACCAGGCTGGCCATGAACTCACAGAGATCTGCCCCCTCTGCCTCTCAAGTGCTAGGATTAAAGGCGTACGTGACCACACCCAGCTCAATGACACTTTTGTTACCTGTCATGCTGTTATGTCTAAGTGAAGAGAGGGTTTAAGTGTAAGCTCTCCTCAGCACAAGCTATACACAATGAACAGCACGGGTGTGACTATCAGGAGGTGCCCATTGGCCCAGGAGCTTCCAGCAGGCGGAGAGCAAGATTTTCATGAACAGGAGGGCAGGTGCACTTATCAGCACTGTGTTAAGTGAAGTAACACAGTCCCAAAAAATCAAATGGGGAATGGTTTCCCTCATTTGTGGATGCTAGCACCAAATCCCCCAGTTGAAAGGCAAGCTGAGCAATGCTACTGTTATACTTCTTTCTATCTGAAAGCAACTGTGATGTTACAATGTGAATCTCTTAATGAGCCCTAGAATTAACTTACCACTTACTTTCAGACCTGGTAATTAATGTATATGGGCAGAAGATATATATTCATATTTTAGAGTAATATAAAATTAAAGAAAAAAGTGTGAACTCCTAAACATATATCAGAGTTAACATGCAGTTTATTCCTGGAGGACATAATTCTGGCACACATATGACATTTTATATAGGCATATGTTGGAGCAATACAACTGGGAGGGAACCACAACAACGTAAGGACTGGGTTGAAGAATGGATTGATATAGTTAAATTCTGCCCAGAACAATAAACCTTTGCAGAGAAAAACTTTTAAAAAGACTGAGAGAGGGGCTGGAGAGATGGCTCAGGGCTAAGAGCACCAACTGCTCTTGCAGAGGACCCGAGTTCAATTCCCAGCACCCACATGGTGGCTGAGAACTGTCTTTAACTCCAGTTCCAGGGGAATCTGACACCCTCTCTGACCTCCGTGGCATTGCATGACACGGGTGCACAAACTATCATGCAGACAGTACATTCATACACATAAAATAATTTAAAAAATTTAAAAAAGACTGAGGGAAAAATGTAGGACATGTATGGCAGAATGCATGAACTGGGGTGGGAGGGAGGGAAAGTGAAATATGTCTAAATTGAACTGAAAAATGATGTCTGAAATGCACAAAACATGAATAAAAGTATTATATTAAAAAAAAAAAAAAAGAAAAGCAGGTTTGGGCTGGAGCAAGCAGGAGTCCTCACCCGGGAAACACGGTGCTGCTCCAGTGTGCTCCTTAATCTGCTTCAAGAGCTGGCATGCAGCCCTTGCCTCCCAGGACCTTTGCTTATGATTAATGCAACTGAGGAGTCAGTTAGACCAGCATGTCTGGGTCTCTGTAGTCTGGGATCCAGGTCCCAGAGCCATAAGGAAGGTGAGTTGGGGGCTCAGAAGAAGGGGCCCCATCACCACCAGACTTCGTTCACAGCAGGGGCATCTTTCTTATGAGATGTATGATGGAGCGCTGTACTATACTGTTATAAAATTAGCAGAGCTGCACTGTACCATACTGTGCTCCACCACATCAGCCAACACCACATTATACTGTGGGACAGTCTACCCAGCCCTTTCCACTGTACTCCACCATATTATACACACTACTGTGCTGTACTTCCTGATCATACCACAGCCCACTATGCAAATTATACTACCTGCACACTGTGGTGTAGCACACGTTCTACCACACCACACCACACTCCACTGTGCTGTGTTATACTCTACGGTGTTCCTCCACTACATCCCTCTCTCCTATGCTATATGACAAAGACTTTGTGTAAACTCAGATTGGAAAGAAAGCTTACACTGAAGTGTTTGAAAACTCACGTATTGAGGACTTCTGGGACCAGCCTCACCTCAGTCCATGATTCTATTATTCATTAATAGTCCTGAGTGGTGCCAAGATGCACAATGTTGACTTTGCTTATTTAGAAGCTTGAAAAATGTCAAGAATTCACAGAAAAACACCCCTCGGACTCTCATTTATCAGAGGACCAAACAAAGCAGCTTGACAGAGCCTGTGGGTCTGATCCATGCAAGCGGGCACGGCCCTCTCTGTGGCCAAGTTTCCCCTCCCATGGCTGGGTTCATGCTTCTGGTTACTGGGCATACCTAAGCAGGTAAGGCAGAGCCAACCCATGGGGCGCTTGGGCAGAGCCTGGAATGGCAGCTGAGCGTCACTGGCCTCAGAGGATGTTGTATTTGTGTTTTGTAATGTTTACCAGGATACTCAATGGCAGGACAGAAGTCCCACTGTGGCTCCCGTGGACGGCCAAAATCCGCTGGGGTTGAGCATGTTAAGCAGGTTAAGCTGAGCTGCCGCCCAAAGACAGGCGATGGGGACCCCTTTGGGGCCAGCTGCTTTCTAGGACCAATAACTAAGTGGCCTTCCTCCCGTCGCCTTCTGTATGAGGCAGACCGGGCCTCGAGGGATCTCAGTGGCCGATCACACTACGCTCCAAAATGACATTAAGAGATGTTCTGCTATGTTTCATAAAGAAAACGCAGAGCTCCTAACTGCGTCCCTGGTGGGTTTCCAAGTCTTTACTTCACTCCACAAATATTTATCACATGTCCACCAAGTGCCTGGCAGGGATCTAGAAGCTTCGGTTACACTGGAGAGATGAAAATCCCGCTTGGAGGAGCTTCCCTTGTGCGGACTGCGTGCTTGTCCCTTGCTCAGCGTCCCCACTCTCGTGGAAGGCCTGTTGCTTGGGAGTCTGGGGGAGAAGAAGGCAGGTGCCATACCTGGGACTCGGGTGTGACACAGTGCGGAGTGGTCTGGAGCCACTCAGCGCACCACGCGCGGTGACGGGAGCTGCTGCAGTCAGCCCAGGCGGGCGGGCATGCGGCTTCCCAGGCCTGATTCCTCGTCAAGAGATGTGGCAGAAACGGTGCCTTCCTCCCGTGGCTGCTGGATCACCGCAGGAGAGCCAGTGGGTGCTTTGTGTGTCTCCTGCCCGGAGCCAGTGGGCAGTGCGTGGCACTGTCAGTTCTCAGCCCTCCAATGGGCAGTGCGTGGTGCCGTCAGTTCTCAGCCGTCCAGTGGGCAGTGCGTGGTGCCCTCAGTTCTCAGCCGTCCAGTGGGCAGTGCGTGGTGCCCTCAGTTCTCAGCCATCCAATGGGCAGTGCGTGGTGCCCTCAGTTCTCAGCCATCCAATGGGCAGTGCGTGGTGCCCTCGGTCAGTTCTCAGCCATCCAGTGGGCAGTGTGTGGTGCCCTCAGTCAGTTCTCAGCCTTCCAGTGGGCAGTGCGTGGTGCCGTCAGTTCTCAGCCGTCCAGTGGGCAGTGCGTGGTGCCCTCACTTCTCAGCTGTCCAGTGGGCAGTGCGTGGTGCCATCGGTTCTCAGCCATCCAGTGGCCAGTGCGTGGTGCCCTCAGTTCTCAGCCATCCAATGGGCAGTGCGTGCTGCCCTCGGTCAGTTCTCAGCCGTCCAGTGAGCAGTGTGTGGTGCCCTCAGTCAGTTCTCAGCCTTCCAGTGGGCAGTGCGTGGTGCCCTCAGTTCTCAGCCATCCAATGGGCAGTGTGTGGTGCCCTCAGTCAGTTCTCAGCCTTCCAGTGGGCAGTGCGTGGTGCCATCAGTTCTCAGCCGTCCAGTGGGCAGTGCGTGGTGCCTTCAGTCAGTTCTCAGCCATCCAATGGGCAGTGCGTGGTGCCCTCAGTCAGTTCTCAGCCTTCCAGTGGGCAGTACGTGGTGCCCTCAGTCAGTTCTCAGCTGTCCAGTGGGCAGTGCGTGGTGCCTTCAGTCAGTTCTCAGCCATCCAATGGGCAGTGCGTGGTGCCCTCGGTCAGTTCTCAGCCATCCAGTGGGCAGTGCATGGTGCCATCAGTTCTCAGCCATCCAGTGGGCAGTGCGTGGTGCCCTCAGTCAGTTCTCAGCCATCCAATGGGCAGTTCGTGGTGTCCTCGGTCAGTTCTCAGCCTTCCAGTGGGCAGTGCATGGTGCCATCAGTTCTCAGCCATCCAGTGGGCAGTGCGTGGTGCCCTCAGTCAGTTCTCAGCCGTCCAGTGGGCAGTGCGTGGTGCCCTCAGTTAGTTCTCAGCCTTCCAGTGGCCCTGCAGTGGCTCCCGCTGTTGGTCCTTGGTTTGGTTGCCAGGGCTCTGTGCTGGGACAGTTTCTGCAGGATGTGGCGTTGTCTTTGCCGCCTCTGACAGGGAAGGAGTGGCCAGCTGCCCTCAGGCCGGAAGCAGAGGTCCTGGCCAGCCCTCAACAGTTGGACCCAGCCAGGCCCTGTTGCTCCTTTGGGTTTGGTTGCACACTTGTTCTGGGTGAGCAGGCTCATGTGGTTCCCTTCTTCCTGGTTACACCAGTTTCAGGCTTCCAGCTGCTCAACAATAGGGCCAGGGCAGGGTTCTGCCTTGAACTGGCTGTGTGATTTGAGACTGACCACGTAACCTCTCTGGTCTCAGAGTTTGAATCAGTGGTATGGAAACAGCAGTGCATGCTGGCATTGGAGGGCTATACAGCATAATCGATCACTCCGACCTCATAGCTCTACTCTGCACAAACCCGTTTGCCAGGGACATCTGATATTGCCAACTGTTTTAGTCCTTAGGAATGCTAAAACAAAATACCACGAACAGGGTAGCTTATAAAGAGAGACATTTATTTCTCACTATTCCAGAGACTGGGAATTCCAAAAACAAGATGCTGGTGAACTCTGTGTCTCGAGAGTCGTGGACTCATGAATGGCACCTTCTCGCTATGTCTTCACGTGCTGGAAGGAGGAAGCAGTCCGTGCGTCTTCCGCGCTCCCACGGGGCTCCGCCCGTAAGTCCAGCCCCTTCTGGCATCGTCACACTGGGACTTGGGCTTCCTGTAGGAACTGGGAATCCAAGCAGTTCTCATCTCTTCCTTTCAGTGTTGCCTTGAGACTTCACTCTAGCGCCGACCCCCCCCCTGTAACCCGGAAGTCTCATGCTGCCCATGCTGCAGCCAGAGTGTTCTGAAAGGCCAGCTTATTCCTCCTTTCCTTTTCACAGAGTCCTGTTGGTTAGAAGACTCACGTGTGGACGAGTGGACGCTCAGCCCAGCAGCTGTCCCCCCACCCCCACCCCGTCTGTCTTACCGCATAGTATGGAACTGTGACTCAGGCCAAATCCTAGACCCTTGTTCTGATAAGAGTTTTGAAATAAACAGTATTCCCTTCTTACCTATATAGGCTTTGCTTTCCAAAGTTTTAATTACCCATAATCAACCACAGTGTAGAAATATTAAATTGAAAATTCCAGAGATAATCCTAAGTCCTCAGGAGCCTGGTGAAATCTTAAGCTGTCCTGCCTGATCACACCCAGGCCATGGGTCACATCTCTGATTATACCACCTGCCTGCAGCCGGGGGCCACCTGATTATCAGATTGACTGTCAGGACATAGTCCTTGTGAGGCACGCGGGCATGGGAATTTCTTAGCAAGCTGGGATTCTCCTTGTCATGGGCTATACACCCACCCCTCTCCAACAAGACATCTAGCAACCTAGGATCCCCTACCTGCATTGAGGTGCTTGGATACCCCACTTCAAACAATGCATGGAATAAGCTGTTCTCCTCTTACCAACCCCTTAATAATATCCAGAAGCGATTTGGGAATTAGAAGGCAGAAGGCCAATCCAGCTTAAACCAGTTTTAGATGTGTCCTTGTTTCCATTCTGTTGCTGTGTTAAAAACACTCTGTGTCTTGAGAGTCATGGACTTATGAATGGCACCTTCTTGCTATGTCTTCACCTGTTGGGAGGGGAGGAAAGAGTCTATTTGGCTTATACTTCCAGGTCACAGTCATTCATTGAGGAACATTAGGACAGGAACTCAAGGCAAGAAAGAACCTGGAAGCAGGCAGGAACCACGGAGGGACATTGCTTCTTGGCTCATTCACAGGCAACTATTTAGCTTGCTTTCTTCTGTAGCCCAGGACTGCCTGCCAAGGGAACGGTGCTGCTGGCAATGGGCTGGGCCCCCCTGGGTCAATTAACAATGAAGACAACCCTGCTCAGACATGGCCACAGGTCAATCTAATAAAGATGATTACTGATAAAGTGGATTGGTCAATGGAGAATCTGTTCTCATCTGGTTCTAGGCTGTGTCAAATCGACAGCTAAGGCTAACAGGACAGGTGCTTGAGCAATAAGGCAAATCATCCTTTGAGTGAACTTTTCTAAGGAAACCCTGAACCTCTCATCTTATACCTGTGTGTAATTTGGCGTGCCTACGATTAAAATTAGGTGCATCACAGGAAAGGACATGTACTGTAGAGAAAAGCAGTTGGGTGTGGTAGCAAATACCTTTACTCCCAGTGCACAGAGACGGAGGCAGAAAGATTTCTGTGAGTTTGAAGCAAAAAAAAAAAGTCTACCAATCAAAGCAGGGAACATCTCATCATCTCATGCTGTACAGCTCAGCACTTAGCCCCTCCCCATTCATAGAGGACGTCATAAAGGAACCCCCAGGCCATAGCCAGGACTCTGAGTACTTCCATGCAAGGGGCCCATGGCTCCCTTACAGCGCCTCCGATCTGTACTGTCACTTGGCATCTGATTAAAGTTCCTCACTACCTTGCATTCCGTGTGTGCTTCCTCAGTTCTTATCAAAAAGACGAAAAGACCCCAGAAATGCCCTCTCCAGATAGCAATCCCTTGGCAACACTGGTTTTCGAAAACCTCGGTGTGTCTCTCCTTGGACAATGGGGTATCCCTGCATGCATTTCTCAAGGTCCAGCTTTCCTTCTTGGCCCCGTACAGCTCAGCTGAGAAGCGGTGCCTCAGACTGCTTCCAGCTTGGAGTCTTGGAAGCTGCTGTTGGCTCCTCGTCCTTGTCCTACCCAGGCAGCTCAGAGCACATGGCCCTCCGTGGGTCCCCACTGTGGACTCCCCGATCTGTCTATTGTGAACTTTTCTAGCTGTCCATGGTCACAAGTATTGGGGGTCCACCAACCAGCCCAGGTAGGAGAACCAAACACAGAGATAAGGGACCTCAGGCTAGACCGCCCAACAATCCCACTTTTACCCAGTTGTTGAGGGAAGGAAAGAAGGCATTAATACCCAACATAGGAAATGGCTGGGTGACTCCTCCACTCCCTATTTTTAGTGAGGCTCTGACTATAATCAATCATGCCTGGATTAATCTGGGCAAAGAGAGTAAAAGGATAAGAATAGAGAAGATGGATGGACGCTAATGAGACTATAGAGCGGGTGTCAGAAGGACTTCATGACAGCATGTCTCTGGCTGAGGGGAAACCCATCTCAGCACACTGGTTTTCACAGCTACTGTAGTCCACTGTTTTTTTTTTTTTTTAAAGCATTGTATTTATTATTATTTTTTTGTCTTTTTATCTTTTTGAGACAGGGTCTTCCTATAGTCCCAGCTGGCCTGGAACTCACTATGTAGACCGGGATGGCCTTGAACTCAGAGATCTCCCTCTTTCTACCTCCTGAGTGCTGGGATTAAAGGCATGTACCACCATGCCTGGAATTTATTTATTACTTTTATTTTATGTGTATGAATATATTTCCTGCTAGGTAGGTTCACACATGTCTTTCAATGCCTGAGATCAGAAGAGGGTGTCAGATTCCCTGGAACTGGGGTTACAGATGGTTGTTAGCCACCATGTGAGTCGAACCCAGTTCCTCTGCAAGAGCAGCCAATGCTCTTAACCACTGAACCATCTCTCCAGCCTCTCAGTTCATTGTTTTTCCTTCAGTGGACCTCAACTGTTCTTCTGTGGTAACAGAGCTGAAGGGTCCATTGCTTAGTGGCATGCTCAACTGCAGTCATTTTTGGGGGGGAGGAGGAGGGGGAGGCCTCTTTTTGAGACAGGGTATCCCTGTAGCACCATGTCCTGGAACTCACTATGTAGACCAGGCTGGCCTTGAACTCACAGAGATCCACCTGCCTCTCCCTCCTGAGTTCTGGGATTTCAGGCATGTCTACCACACCTGGCTCAGCTGCAGTGTTCTTAAAATAAGGGACTGGTGGCTGGTAGACTTGACTTTCTAGAATTCAAAGGGTGTTTTTGTTGTTTTTGTTTTGTGTGTGTGTTTTAATTTTTATCGAATTTTTGCTATTTCATACAATATAATTGGATGGTATTTGCATCCCTTCCCTGTCCACACCTCCCTCCTCGGCCACTCCACCCCCAATTCAATGGACTCCAGTATATACACGATATAGCCTCTAGAGTCTGAGTTATGTCCACTCATGTCCCTCAGAGTGGGTCTGTCCTCTGGATCCTGATCAGTCTACAGAGGATCCATCCCTGTAAGAGACAACTCCTCCTCTTCCCAGCAGCCGTCAATTGCCAAAATGTCCTCAGGTTGGTTTGGGCTTTCTTACCCACTTTTCCATGTCTCTGATGGGATTTGTTTGAGCTTCACGGGACTTCAGCATGCTGTCACCATTGCTGTGAGTTCACATGGGTAACTGACCAGCTCTGTAAAATCCTAGTGTTCTTGTGGTCATCCACAATCTCTTCCCTCTCTTCCTCAATGATTCCTGAGCCTTGGGAGGCAGAAACTTGGTAAAGGTGTCCTAGTCAGGGTCAAGCACTCTGCAGTGAGAGCTAGTCTTCAGGGAGAAGACCTCCAGGTCAGTTCCAGCTCTACTGCTCCAAGTCCTGTGTCCGAAGTATGACCTGTCTTCAGCAATAGGGCCTTACCTTAACGTTCTGGGAGGAAATCAGGTATGTGGTAATAGCCTTGTAATTTGGGGAGTTTATTGGACTACAACTCAAAGGAAGTTTTCTCCTCCTGGTGCTGTGCTTTGTATAGCCTTCATCTACACACACACACACACTTTGTGTATTTTTCAGTAGGTTTCACACCTTCTAAGCATTATTTATCTCACCTCTCACACCCCCTGTACAACCTTCCCTCCTCCTCCCCCAGTTAAAGTCCTCCTTCCCCTTCCCCCATTTTCCTTTGATAACACCTGTCTCCTACTGTGCTCTCTCAGGCTCATTCCTCCCTTCACCTCCCTGGCTCCTTTCCATTTTCCTGGCTGTGGGTTATATCAGGATACGTACTCACAGCTAAGGATTTGGAGCAAAGATCCATACATGAGAAAGAACATACATTGCTTGTTTTTCTGAGCCTGTGTTACTTAGTATAACAGTGTCTAGGTCCACCCATTTACCTGCGGATTTCATGATTTCACTTTCCTTTATTGCTGTATAGAACTCTGTTCTGTAAATGGGCCACTTTTTCATTATCCATTCCTCAGCTTAAGGACATTTAGGTTGTTTCCATTTCTTAGCTACTGTGAAAAGAGCAGCAACAAACATGGCTGTGCCAGATCTCTGCAGTAGGATGAGTGCTTTGGATATATGCTAAGGAGTAGAATAACAAAATCACATGGTAGATGTATTTTCAGGTTTCTGAGAGTTTTCCATACTCATTTTTACAGTAAGTTGCCCCAGTTTACAACCCCACCAACAGTGGATAAGGCTTCCCCTTTTCCTGCATCCACATCACCATTTGGTGTTATTTCTTCTCTTGATCTTAGCCATTCTGACAATGGTGAGATAAAAATCTTCAAGTAGTTTTGATTTGCATTTCCTTAATTACTAAGGATGTTGAATACTTTTTAAGGTGTTTCTTACCCAGGCTTAGTTCTTCTTTTGAGAGCCCTCTGTTCAGACCCAGAACCCATTTTTTTTTTTTTAATTAGGTCATTTGCTTTCTTGCTTGTTTTCTGAGTTCTTTGTATGTTCTGGATATTAACCCTCTGTCAAATGTATAGGTGATGAAGATTTCCTCCTACTCTGTGGGGTTTTTCTTCATTCAATTGGTTGTTTCATTTTCTGTACAGAAGCTTTTTAGTTTAATGAGGTCCAATTTGTCAGTTATTGACCTTGATTCCTGAGTGACTGATTTCTGGTTTATAAAGTCCTTTTCTGCATCTGTATCTTGTAGGGATATAGATGTTTATGTTTTCTTCTAACAGTTTCAGCAGCTCAGGTTTCACATTGAGGTTTTTGCTCAATTCAGAGTTGTCTTTTGTGCATATATATATATATATGTCTAATTTTATTCTCTACAGGTGGAGATCCAATTTTGCCAGTACCATTTGCTGAAGACGCTGTTTCTCCATTTGACAAAAGTGCCAAAAACATTCCTCCAGTGAATGTTCTTGGAACTTTTGTCAAATATCAGATGTCTGTAATTGCATGCAATTATGTTTGGGTCTTCAATTTTATTCCATTAAGGTATGTGTCTGTTTTGCCCCAGTACCATGCTGTTTTGATGACTATAGCTCTGTAATATAGTTTGAGGTCTAGATTTTTTTTTAAAGGCAGAGTCTGTAACTCTGGCTAGCCTGGAACTTGTTGTGTAGACCAATCTGGCTCGAACTCACAGAGATCTACCTGACTCTGCCTCCTGAGTGCTGGGCTCAAAGGCATGAATGGATCTTCACCATGCCCCAGAATGCAAACTCTTGGATAGAAACCCCTTCCTAAGTCTGGGACAGTCCTCTGATTTATTCTAAGCAATAAGTTCAGTAGAAGTTGCACTATCCTCATTTGGGGATTATGCCTTAAGAAGGCCTTATATTGCTGCTTTTTGAGTATCTTAACTTCCTGTAAGAATTAAAGCAGACTCTCAAAAATCTGGTGCCTTTAGGGCCCACAGTACTGCACAAAGGACCAGAGAAAGTGAATTCTGAAAGGGTCTCAGCTCATCAGATCAGGAAATATTGGTATTATTATTTACCAACAGATATGTGTGTGATTCACGGTGTGACTATTATTTTATGCAAATATTTAACACCAACATTTTTATTTTTATTTATGTTTTTTTTTTTTTTTTTTTTTTTATTTATTATTCTTATTTATTTATTTATATTATTTGAGATATACTGTCTGCATGTAGGTTTGCACCCGTGTCGCACAATGCCGCGGAGGTCAGAAGAGGGTGTTGGATTCCCCTGGAACTGGAGTTCTCCTGGAATTGGAGTTCAGACGGTTCTCAGCACCATGTGGGTGCTGGGGATCGAACCCGGGTCCTCTGCAAGAGCAGTCAGTGCTCTTAACCGCTAGGCCATCTCTCCAGCCCCTAACACCAACATTTTTAAAATAAAACATTCATGATCACTTAGGAAGAAACACTCATCTAGAGGAAACACTGAATACTTCAGTTGTCCTGAAACACTGTGTGCTTGGCACCCTGGGCAAATGGTTACCCATCAGTGAGATGGTTTGGGTATAGTAGTTCACGCCATACCAGTTCAAGCGTGGGCATTATTTGTGTAATACCTGTGGGGTAATCTTCCCCACTGGGAAGGGGGAAGGCCATATTTTGTTGTGGTGCCCTGTGCATACTGGCCTGGCCCCTAGGCTATGCGCATCTCCTAGGGCAGAAGCCTGTGCTAAGTCAACCGCCAAGTTGCAAAAAAGTGCAGCCAAGCCGGGCGTGGTGGTGCACGCTTTTAATCCTAGCACTTGGGAGGCAGAGGCAGGCGGATCTTTATGAGTTCAAGACCAGCCTGGTCTACAGAGTGAGTTCCAGGACAGCTGGGGCTACAGGGAGACCCTGTCTCGAAAAAGACAAAAAAAAAAAAAAAAAAAAAAATGCAGCCAGAGTCCCCATCAGCCCAAAGCTGCAGCCCATTGCCCCTCTGCATTAGGCGATGAACTCCTTTTGTTTCCCAGGCTTTCTGAGTGAGAATTTCTACTACCTCCCTCTGAGAGTACCCGACACACACACACCACACACGATTCGCCCCATCCTATCCTTGAAGAAGGGTCACAGGTGCCAGCCTCTCCTTCACCCCGCACTGCACTAATGAGGCATGCTCTCACAGTGAGACTCTCTCCTCTCCTAGCCTGACAGGTTGGTTGAGATTTTATGATTTATGGAGGGAGCAGGGAGCTCGGGCAGAACTGGGAGCCCCCATATAGCTGAGGGCTATCTACACCTTAGCGCAGATTCCAAGGCAGCAGGCAAGAGGACTCAGATCACAGATTTACAGATTCAGGACAGGGCCAGGCAAGAATCTGGAGAACTCATCTGCTTCTGCTCATCACAGGTCCTTGTCACGGCTCATTGCTTGGGCTGCAACAAAGGAGGTCAAGAGTAAAATCCCCTTTCTATTAGATGACTGTTCTTTGACAAACACTGACAGCCTCATTAAAGGGCTCTTTGTATGATGTATATTTTAAAGATCAGGAGCATTGTGGTATAATTTGTATACAATAAAAGGTACTTACTCAAAGTACTTGGTTCAGGACCAGCTACATAGATTGGCAGGTAAAAGCACTTGCAACTAAGTTTGATGACCTGAGTTCGATCCCTGGGACACACATGGTAGAAGGAGAGGACTGAATCCTGCAAGTTGTCCTCTGTCTTCCACACCAACACTGTGGCACATGAGCCCGCACTCATACACACATGCACAATGAATAAGAAAATGAAATGTTTCTTGAAAAAGTGTATGGTACCCAAATGCTTAACCCCTTGATGCTAAAGAGGCGGAAGGAAAGTACTGGGGTTGGTTTCCCTGCATGCCTCTTGCTGTGGGAATGGGGGTGGAGGGTACACCTATGTAGGTCGGAGTATGTCAGGGAATGACTCCTGTACCTGTTTGGGCTCTGGTACTAATGATAGCCATGTGGGCTTTTATGTGGGTTCTTTGTTCAGTGGCTGCCCAGGAGAGGAAGCCTTTTAAATTCTACAGTCAATATTAATGGCAAAAAGTTAGTTGGCCTGACTATTGTCAGTGGTTCTGGATTAAATCCAAGTATCCTTCTTTTGTTTTTCCCATCAGGGTTTAATGAGTCTAATTAGGTTCTAACACTGTTATGGACCTTTGGGAGTGTTATACAGATTCACATCAGCCTGACACAAAAATGCTTGGAGCATATCACCCAGGAAAGCTAGTTAGTGGTGTGCCTAGTATAGCACAGAGAAGGAGCAAGCTCTTAAAGCAGTATTTGGCAAATAGGGATGAATAGTGGAAATGCTTTTGGTGAATGAATATAAAGCCAACACGTTTTCCCCTTTTACTTTCTTTTTTTTTTTTAAACATTTTTTTAAAGTTCTTTCAAACTTTTTTAAAAAATTTTATTTATTTTTGTATGTATATGAGTGTACTGTCTGCATGTAGGTCTGTGCACCCATGTTGTGCAATGCCACGGATGTCAGAAGAGGGTCTCAGATTCCCCTGGAACTGGAGTTCTCCTGGAATTGGAGTTATAGACGGTTCTCAGCCACCATGTGGGTGCTGGGGATCAAACCCCGGGTCCTCTGCAAGAGCAGTCGGCGCTCTTAACTGCTAGGCTATCTCTCCAGCCCTCCCCCCTTTTACTTTCAAAAGCTCGTCAGAAGCTTGGATGCTGAAAAAGACACGACAGGGAAGTCCTTACATGGAGGAGCCATCAAGGGAGAAAAACAAGCCAACAGCTCAGCATTTGCCAGTGGATGATGTGGACCATCTCCGCCTCGAAGAAGAAGCAAAGACCCCCCCCCAAGTTTTCAAGGAGGAAGTAGCACAACTAGGGGCTTCCCCTTATATGGAGCACACGTGTGTGATGGTGGCTATTCCATGAATTTTAACACGAGTCCTTCCAAGAGGTCACTTCCAGCGAAAGGGGAGCTATCACCTCCTGAAATATCACCACCTTCAATTCACAGCAGTGGAGTGGGAGGAGGCGCTCCTGCATCCTGTGGAGGAGAGAGTTATGCAGGCCCACTGTGAAGGGAACCCAGGCCTTCTCTCAGAGATTCTTATTTGTCTCTGAGAGATGTTGGATATTCTATTAGAGACAGCTATTCAAGCAGAGGCCACCCAAGTTCTCATGATACCAGAGACTAAATTAACTGTGATGATGGTCACTACAGTTCATAAAATGACCATCCATTAAGAGACTACAGAGATAGAGATGGACATGGTCAAAACTGTGGCTACTCAGGTCACCCAAGTGGAGGCTCCCACAGAGAGTCATATGAGAGTGACAGTGACTCACGCAGTGCTCCGGGTACACAAGGGCTCCAGCTACTTCATGGTGGAAGCAGTTGCCATGCTAATTAGAGCAGCTCACAGGCTGAATATGGCAGGAGTTGAGACAGTTACTCAAGCAGCTGAAGTGATTTGTATTCAAGAGGTGGGGATCTCATTGGCAGACAAGAACGAAGGCTTTGCCCACTTGTATAAATCTTCCAAAGGATTCCTACAGCAATTCAAGCCCCAATGTGCCAAGAGGTGGTGGCCACGGAAGAAGCCTATTTGATAGAGGGAGAAGCAGAAGCAGAAAATACAAATAAACAAAACTTTGAGCCAAGATCTCCATTCAAAGAAAAAATGAGCCCAAGAGATGGCTCAGCAGTTAAGAGCACTTGCTGCTCTTACAGAGGACCTGGGTTTGGTTCCCAGCACCCATGTGGTGGCTGATACTCATCCCTTACTCCAGTTTTGTGGATCCAACACCTTCTGCCTTCTACTGGTGTATTGCACAATATGAGTGAGCTTACATACATGCAAACAGAAGTCCTACACATAAAATAAAAATTAACAAAAATTAAACAAACAAACAAATGTGGAAACTATTCTGTCATAAACTACCCAAGGGCTACCGAAAGGAAAACTCAGTTTACCTTTTTAACATTTCTGGCTTAAGCTCTCCTTCATAATTTTTATGTTCTTTTGTGGGGAGAAAATAAGACATGTCTAATTTTATTTGCTATTATGAGTTGCTTTCAACAGGCAAATATTGAATGTGTTGACTCATGTCAGTGTTGTAATTTTCCAAGTAAAAGTGTTTCTAAAAGTTACTTCCTTATCTTATTTTTTCAGTAAATGAGGCAAGAAAGTCTGTCTAAGATCTTCCTCGAGCATCTAGCCTTACAGATGACCTTTGGTATCTACTGAGCCATGAATCATTCCTTTTTTTTTTTTTTTTCTTTGGTTTCTTTTTGAGACAGGATCTCCCTTTAGTCCCAGCTAGCCTGGAGCTCACTGTGTCCACCAGGCTGGCCTTGAACTCACAGAGATCCACCTGCCTCTGCCTCCCAAGTGCTGGGATTACAGGCATGCACCACCACACCAGGCCCGAGCCATGAATCATTCTGCCCATACAGACAAGCTAGCTGTTAGAGCCTGGTTGGTGTGCTATGCTGAGGATTTCAGGGTGTCTTCCAACTGCAAGCTCAGTGTTCACAGTAAAAATCTTTAAGATCTAGGAAAAATGCTGTTCACTCAGAAACCCCCAAAGACAAATGGATAATGTGGCTGCATTATGCTTTTCTGACATTTCCTTAGGAATCTATAAGAATTTCCCCCAATGAGACCAGTTAAGTTTAAGTTAAACAAACTATAGAATACTAAATAGAAGGTGAGCCAAAACCAACCATGAGGCTGAAATAAATAAATAATCTATGTTTCAAATGTGCATGAATAACCAAGGCCTCCCATCAGCCTGTACGGGGGTCTCAGCTAGGGCCTGCTGGGCTGGCCTCCTGATGCTTCCTGGGTGGGAGGCAGCTGGTTCTGCAGACCCTGCATCTGCTGCTGTTTCCTCAACTTCACCATGCCTGGTGGACTCTATCTTCACCTCCACTAGCCACCCCCCACCGTGGGAGTGCTGTTTCTTTGCTTGGCACCAGCTTGCCAATTGCAAAAGCAAACAAAATTGAAACCCTTGGAAAAACGTCTTTGCCAAAGAGTCTGCTGATCTTTGGGGAAAACTAGACAGGAAACGTGTCCTCTTGGTTCATTCTGACATCCCAGAGAATGTAAACTACCCATTTCCTCCACAGCTGGAAGCCCCGCTCTCTCTCTCTCTCTCTCTCTCTCTCTCTCTCTCTCTCTCTCTCTCTCTCTCCCTTTCTTATTGGGGTTTCTTGCCTTGCCTTGTTCATCTTGAGCTTTAAGAGCATGTGTGAGGGTGATGGGCACATCTTTTAATCATTTCCTCCTCTCCATAAACATGTCTGGTTCTTCGTCCATGTGCAGAACATTTTTTATAACAGAGTCAACAGACACAGATATTTGGACTCCAAATGTCACTTGACATATTGTTATTCTTCCCAGTAAAAACATTTCCACAAAAGAGTAATTGGTGGTAATTGAATATGTCTACAAAGAGGGGGTCGTGATTGTGGAGGACATGTCAGTCTGGGAGCTTCCTCTGTCTCCCTGACCTGGACACCCAGAGACACTCTGGCTCCCCCTTGGGGTACAGGGCAGAGCTGTGGTTTTCACCATGTGATTCTCAAAGTAGTGGCATTCGTGTCACCTGGCGTGTTGCTACCTTTCTCTGCATGTCACCTGGCATGTTGCTACCTTTCTCTGCATGTCACCTGGTGTGTTGCTACCTTTCTCTGCAAAACAAGGATCCCCCAAATGAATTTGCTTTTAGTAGTGGGTTACTTGCTTTTCTTGTTGCTGTGAGAAAATACCTGACAGAAGCGTCTTAAGGGAGGAGAGGCTCCCTTTGTGCACAGTTCCCAGGGTACAGTTATTCTCGGCAGGGAAACAGTTGCTGAAGTGAATTGGCCAGTGGTGGCCAGAGCTTCTGGCAGCTGGTCAGTCATGTTGTGGTGGATGACAGGATGTACATAGGCTGGCCCAAAGCGGGTTGGGCTATACCCTGCCAAGCCAAGTCTTCCTCTGCCAGCCGGGGCTCCCATCCCAAGGGTTCAATATCCAAACAGCAGCTCCACCCAGGGAACACATGTTAACACATACGCCTGTGGGTGGTGTTTTATATTCAGACCACGGAACTCACCCAAAACATAATAGAGTTCTCTGGTCAAGAACCCGAGAACACTGAGCTGGGTGATAACAGAGGTTGCCTCTTGAGGCCACTGCCGGCGAGCTTCAAAGACTGCTATCATCTAAAGGCTCCACTAGGGCTGCAGGAGCAGACCTGGAACGACTAGAAAATTTGTTCTGAGTGCTTGCAGGAGAGCTCCCTTCCTCTGATAGCACAGCAGCCCCCTCCAAGTCAAGAACTAAGGGACGGAACATAGACACTTGTGTCTTTCAGCACCTTGTTATGAATCATAGGCTATCACTCTCATTGGATATATGAGAAACAAGTCACTAAATCTGACCTGTATTCAAAGGCCAGGGGGTGAGGGAAGGGGAGTATGAAGGTGGAGTATTGAGAATTTTCAGACAGATATTTTGAAAATCACAATTGGTCAAGAAATACAAGTTCTTAGGACCCATGCAGAATCAGAAACCTCCCATTTGAGCCCATCAGGCTGTCTTACAAACACCTAGGGTGATTTTAATGCTGGTTAAAATCAGAGAAACAGGGGCTGGAGAGATGGCTCATCAGTTAAGAGCACTAACTGCTCTTGCAGTGGACCTGGGTTCGATTCCCAGCACCCACATGGTAGCTAAGAACTGTCTTTAACACCAGTTCCAGGGGAATCCAACGCCCTCTTCTGACCTCTGCAGCATTGCATGACACAGGTGTACCAATCTACATGCAGAGAGTACACTCATACACATAAGAAGTAAAAAAAAAAAATTGAAATTGGAGAAATACCAAGTTAAACTAGAAATTGTTGAGAAAATCTCAATACATTGCAGGGAACAGAAGCAAGGCTTTTTCTACCAGGGACCATGTGCCTGCCAGAGTGCACCCAGTCCCAAGGCTGGAAAATCAGGAAGAATATCCCCATAGCACCTCTGAAGGCAGGCAGCCTTGCAGACCTCTCTCTATTTCTGGGGTCTAGAGCTGTAAGGTGGCATATTCGAATAGGCTCAGGCACAGTGTCCCGGATAATCTGTTGTAGTAGCAACATGCGTCTAATAGAAACAAGTTCCTGTGGGAATTTTCCTTTGGGTAGAACAGGGAAAAGAATAGGAAGAGACAGGATCTGCTCCTTAGACGTCTTTCTCCAAGGAGGGTGGTGCTGCGGCTTGCATCTAGGGGGTGGGAGGCAGAGAGCTTGGGCTGGGCTGTAACCTCAAAGACCTGCCCCTGTATCTCCCCAAGGACCCCTGTATTAAAAGCCTAATCTCAGAGTAGTAGTATTGGGAAGGGGTGGAACTTTAGAGAGGTGGGGCCTGGTGGAAGGGTCTTAGCCCACTGGGGTGGCCTTAAAAGAGACTTTGGGACCCCATGACCACCCTCTCTCTCCTTCACTTCCCATCTGCCACAGGTGAGCAGTTTTCTCTGTCGCATGCTCCCACCATGGTGCACTGGCCCCAAAGCAACGGGGCCAGTGGACCAGGGGCTGAAACCTCCAACACTGCCACCCCAAGAAACTTCCCTCTTTGTAAGTTGATTATCTCAGGTGTTTTGTCACAGTAGGGGGAAGCTGACTAACAAGCATGAACATATGATTTATTGGAGATTTCATACATATATTTTACTTGCATGAGCAAAATGTCTATGAACTGCAATGTCCAAGGTAGCTGCCAATGGGCATGGGTGGCTGAATTTTATTCAAATTAAGTAAGACTATGTAAGATTCACAATTCAGGTTCTTTTTAAAGTTTTGTTTACTGATATTTTACGTGCATGAATGTTTTGCCTTCAGGTAAGTGCATCCATGCACATGTACATGTACCTGTAAAATGCACACAGTAAACACATGCATGTTTGTGCACACACAAGCAAACATGCCTGCATATGCATGCACACCTATGAAAACACACATGCATGCACATACGCACATACATGCATACATACACACATGCATGCATTCTCTTGGTTCTGGAGAGTGCTGCCTGGCTCCTCACTGATGGGTGTCTGGGTAGAGTGGCATACCTGTACTCATTAGGCTCCATACTTATAGTTATTTGCAGTAACCATGGTAACTAGGTTTTGAAAGCCAGCCTCTCGGGGATTGAGAGGTGCCTGTGTGAAGAGAGTGGTGGGCTGCAGAGTAGAGCTATCGCCTCTGCTTCCCCTAGACCAGCTTTCTGTTTTTTATGTATTGAGCTCATTGTATCATTTAATTGTAACAAAGATGCCACTGCTTCAAAAAGCAGAGGAGTCTGAACATCTCATGACCAGATGGATACCACACCCCCCAGGCCTCTAGACAGTGTTCGCCAAGCCACTTGGACAGGACGTCTCCACCAAAGACCATGACTGGAAGCAGCCATGTGTGCTGAAGTAGTCCAGGGAGCGGTCATCTGGCATTTCCTTATCATGACAATTTCTTCAAAACCCTGATCCAGAAATTATTTCAGAGGATGCAGTTAATTTGAAAAGCACTCTAGGATGATGATTTTTTTCCCCATAATTAGTCTATTTTGTTTTTTCTACTCTCAGAGATGTTACATGCTTTTCTATTTACACACTTGTATACAGACATACACACAATTTCTAGAGCACATTACATTTATCTTTTGCAGTAAAGTTTTATTGACACTTTGAACTCAAAACAATGTTTGAAAAAGGGAAGGGTTTGGGCAGTTTCTTGTAGCTCTAAGACCCTGAAGCCCCGAATAGCTCCTTAAGAGAACTGACAGCCACATTGGATTCCAGGGAGTCTGGCTGGCCTTGTAGCAGGAGCTCAAGTCCACAGGTGACATGAGAAAACTTTTTATAGGAAGTGACAAAAATGCTGAAGGCAGGGGGGCGGCAAGGGGGCTCAGTGGGTTAAAGGGCTTTTTGTGCAAGACTGATGGCTTGAGTTCCATCCCCAGAGCCTAAGCTGGGCGCTGTGGTGTAAGCATGGGCAAACAGCATGCCTGTAAGGGGAGACGGGAGGCAAAAAACAGGAGAGTCAGCCGGAAGTTCCAGGGCCAGCGGCCTGGGGCACGGGCATGGGAGAAGCAAGGAGAGACCCTGCATCAGCGAGGAGGACATCAAGAGCAGACTCCTGAGTTTTCCAGCAGCTTCCACATGCCCACCCTGGCACATGAACACCTGAGCCCATATATCACATGCATGTATGTGCACATGCAGATCATAAGCACATGCACACAGTAACTTTTCAAAGACTTGGGGTTGGAGTTAAAGAGATGGCTCAGCAGTTAAGAGCACAGGCTGCTTTGGCAGAGAACCCAGGTATGAAGCTCACAGCCAGCAGTAACTCTAGTTCTTGGGGATCTGATGCCCTCTTCTGACCCCTGTAGGTATTGCACAGCATGAATGCACTTACATACATGCAGGCAAATCGCTTATATACATAAAATTAATAAATCAAAAGTCAACACAGACACACACACAAGCACTTGGGGTTGGAGAGGTGGCTCAGCAGTTAAGAGCACTTGCAGCTCTTCCAGAGAACCCGAGTTTGTTTCCCAGGTCCAGTGATTCACACCTACCTCTACTGCACCACAGCTTCAGAAAAATCTGACAGCCTCTTTTGGGTTCCTTGGGTCCCACACATATGACACACACACACACACACACACACACACACACACACACACGAGAGAGAGAGAGAGAGAGAGAGAGAGAGAGAGAGAGAGAGAGAGAGAAACATAGGTACACACACATTAAAAATAGATATAATCTTAAAATTAAAACTTAAGCCAGGTATGGTGCTGCATGCCTTTAATCCCAGCACTCAGGAGGCAGAGGTAGGCAGACAGACCTCTGTGAGTTGGAGTTCAACCTGGTCTACATAGGAGCTCCAGGCCAGCTTGGATGATAGGGAGAGCCTGTCTCAAACAAAACAAAAATAAAACAAACAAACATAAATCATAAAAAGGTGTTGAAGGCTTTGAGGTCACATTTACCTCTGACAATAATTTCACTTACAAGATCTTGCCATGCACTGGATGTAGATGAATCCCCCAGTTCAAGAAAAATTCCCCGGGAATAGAGTGCATACCTGTTCTTCTCCTTCTCCAGCCAGAGTAAGTGCCCAATAAACATAGCAGCCACCATAGTCATTCCTCTTCTCTGGCTCCTCTGCAAAAGAAGACAGTGATCTTAACTGCTATGCCATCTCTCCAGTCCCAGCTCCAAGTCTTTAAACAATCTGTTATGGTGTGCATATATTTATGTTGTGCATGTGCCTGGAACTCTCTACATAGACCAGGCTGGCCTCAGTCTTACATGGATTTTCCTGCCTCTGCCTTGAGAGTGCCAGAATTAAAGGAGTGTGCCACCATGTCCAGCTGCATCTTTATTTATTTTGAAGCAAGTTATTCTTTAACTAAAAAGAGTAATAAGGTGATGTGTAGAAAATGTAACAACAGGCACCCTAGAAATGAGTGTGTTTCTTGCACAGATTTCATATAATTGATATTACTCATATAGTTGATATTACTGGTAGTTGCCACTATTTCTGGATTCACCTGTCTCTAGAGAAGATCATTCCTCATTGTGGGATATGGAGATTAGGACAACTGTTATGAGTTATCTGAACAGGGCCAGCATCTTCCACATGGAGTGAGGACCTGGGGCTTCCAAGATATTGGTATTCTCCCTCCTGAAGCCTGGGTTTGTGACTAAAGGAGCTCTCTACATTTTTGAGCCCAGAAGCCTCTTTGAGTCTGAGATGAATATAGATGTAGAGAATTATCAGCTTTCAGGCTTAAAAGGGAATTTATTTTGAATAATATCAATCGCAGAAAAATTACAATAATACTAGGCATGGTGGTGTATGCCTATATGGCCTATGGTACACTGTAGGCAGTGGTAAAGAAGATGGAAAATTCTATGCCAGCCTGGGCTACATAGAGATGCCCTGTCTTTTTTAAAAGATGAATAAAAGAAAGAGAAGAAAACTTAAGCCACTTAAAAAAAAAAAGAAACCAGTATTTCCAATGAAACTACAGATACATTTGTAGCCATTTGTGCATAAGAACTACCTTCTGGGACTACAGGGAGACCCTGTCTCGAAAAGACCAACCCCCCCCAAAACAAACGAACAAAAAAAACCCCCCAAAACAAACAAAAAACCCAAACACTATCTGCCTCATCTTAAAGTACCATTGAGCAAGAGGTGATTAGAGGCAGTGAATACCAGTGAAGGTAAGGCAGGAATGGCCTTACGTAGGGCAGGACCTCACCGGTATGACCACACACTCATTCACTTCACAGCACTGAGGAACGCCATGTTTTAGCTGCAGTCACTGACTGCCAGAGACTTTCATGATCCTCTTATTACTGGGGGGCGGGGGTAGGGGAGCACATTTTGGAGGCTGGGAAAACCAAAATCAAATAGCATAAAACAATGAAATAACCAAAACCCAGATAATTTTAAGATGCATTTATACACGAGCATACATTTATAAGGTTATATTAATATGATTCATCCTAGAAAATCAAGGATTCTAAAAAAATAATGGTTGAGTTTCCTTAGCCGTATAAAAATTTTGGAAAGGGGGCTAGTGAGCCAAAACAGTGAAGAACTTGGAATATAGAGGTTGTGGTTGAGTGAGAAAAGTCCTTTGTAGGCTCAGGTATTTTAACACTTGATCCCCAGTTGGTGGCGCTGTTTGGGGACGTTATAGAACCTTTAGGAGGTGCAGCCTTGTGGTAGGAAGTACATCATTTGGGGAGGGCTTTGAGAGCTTATAGACAGGCTCCTCTCTCTCTCTCTCTCTCTCTCTCTCTCTCTCTCTCTCTCGCTGCTTCCTGTGTGATGAGATGTGAGCAAGCTTCCTCAGTTTTGTGGTTTTGGTCAATGATTTTCCTTTGAAAATATCCCCTCATTTATTGATGAGATAAGAATATCTACAGCCTACTATGGGTTCTACTCTCCCAGTGAGTGCATGAGGCTGACCTCTACTTATTTGTGAGAGCCCCAAAATGCAATTTGGGGGTGTATTCTAGACTCCTTACCCCCTAGCTTGGGAACCCCTGGGCCCCTTCCTTAGCTCCCTTGGTGTGGGGCCCTGTGTGTTCAAACCTGCCTGACTGATACCTGCCTTGGGCTTCTGGAGGAGTTCGTGACTAGCTGGGCAAGAATTAGCTGGTCCCTCCAGTACAAAATTAGAAGTGAGAACCTGAAGCCTAGAAAAAACAGCTTTTTAATACCTAATAAGAAGACAACAAAGGCACCTGAAGAATACAAAGTCAGTCTTCTATTCAAAAAGAAACACTTGAATTTCATATCTGAATCACAAAGAGTAAAAGAAATCCACATGCCAAAATCACAATGAAAAAACAGTAAAATGAAAAACCCAAATAATATGTCTCCACTAAATACTACCAGTCCTGTAGAAGAGTTCTAGATGTAACCCAGGACACAGAACTTAAAAGAACTATCATAAACATGATCAAAGAATCCAAGGAATCTAAACACACACACACACACACACCAAATGAATCAAATAACTAGATGAAAATATAGTCTAAAAGAAGATAGGGATAAACTTCCGACTGACTGACTTAGTAAAAAAGATAGAAATACTGAAGAAAACTAGGGCTGAAATGAAAAAGGAAGTAGAACACCAATAAGCTGTGTGGAAAAGATAGAAGAAAACTTCAGTAACATCAGTAACAGAATGAAGTAGAAAATAATGAAGTAGAATATCAAGAATGGAAGATAAAATGGAAGAATTGGACTGCTCAAGCAAAGATTATGAAAACATTTAAAAACATAGAAATGNAAAAAAAAAAAAAAAAACCAAGTCACATATAAAGGAAAACCCATTGGAATTATAGCTGACTTTTCAATGCAAACAATGAAATCCAGAAGAGTTTGGGCCAAAGTATTCCCAGTTCTAAATGACTATAGATGCCAAACCAGAATACTTTACCCAGCAAAATTGTCTATTATAGTTGAACGAGAAAGGAAAATCTTTCATGACATAAATAGACTGAATTAATTCATGTCTAGAAAACCAGCCCTTCAGAGAATACTTGAAGCAATACAAAAAGTGGAAGAAAGGAAGGACTATACCCAAACAGCCAAAGAAAGTTGTTAATGAAGGTATAACTGTGGAAATACAAACCTAGACCAAGAATGCAAGCAGAAACTAAAATGATGGGAAGCAATGTACAGCTCTCAATAATAACTTTAAATATCAATGGACTGAGCTCCCCAATCAAGAGGCACAGACTAGTAGAATAGATTATGAAACAAAATCCTTCTTTTAATTTCTCCAAGAAAGCCATTGCGCCTTCAAGGACAGGAATTATCTTGAGGTAAAAGGTGGGAAAAAAATATTCCAAGTAAATGGCACTAAGAAGCAAGCAGGACTTGCTATTCTAACATCAGACTTCAAACTAAAACTAATCAGAGGAGAAGAAGAGGGTCCCTTCATTCTTATCAAAGGAACAATTAACCAAAAAGATATCACAAACATTAATATATATACACCAAACTCTGGTGCCCCAAACTTTATAAACACAATTCTACAGAACTTTAAGGCACAGATTAATCCCCCCACACTAGTAGTAGTAGGGGACTTCAATACCCCATTGTGTCCATTAGACAGGTCAACCAGACAAAGAATGAACAATATGATACACCAAATGTACCTAACTGACAGCTACCCAAGCACCGAAGAATATACTTTCTTTTCAGCACCGTATGGAACTTTCTCCTAAATCGACCACATACTGGGGCACAGAACAAACCTCAACAAATACAAAAATTTGAAATAATTCCATGCATTCTGTCAGACCACAGTGCAATAAAGCTTGATATCAACACCAGAAGAAGCCCTAGGAAGTACATGAATTCATGGAGATTAAACTACACACTCCTGACTAAAGAATTGGTTAAAGGAGAAATTTAAAAAGAAATAAAAGTATTCTTGGAATTAATCAAAAAGGATAGTACAACACAACAAAATCTCTGGGACACTTTAAAAGCAGTCCTATAGACTGCTTCTAAGTGCCTCCATCGAAAAAACAGAAAGAGCACAAATAAATGATTTAACATTGCAACTCAAATGTTGAAAGATAACAACAAATGAATCCAAAATCTAACAGAGAAGAAGAAATGACAACATTAATTTCTAATGAAATAGAAACAAAGAAAACAATACAAAGAATCAATGAGTCCAAGATCTGGTTCTTTGAAAGGATAAATAAGATAGACCCTTAGCCCAGTTAACTAAAAGAAAGAACTCCAAATCAACAAAATTAGGGATGTAAGGGAAAATATCATAACAGATGATGGATGAAGAGATCCAGAATATTATATGGGAATATTTTAAAAACCTATACTGTATTAAATTTGAAAATTAAAAAAAATGGATGAATATCTGAAATCATGGGCATCACCAAAGACTAATCAAGAAGAGATCAACAGCTTAAGCAGACCCATAACATATAAGGAAATTGAAGCAGTAATACAAAACCTCCCAACTAAAAAAAGCCCAGGCCCAGATGGATTTATGGCAGAATTCTACCAAACATTTAAATAGGACCTACAACCAACATTACTTATTTAAAAGGATAGGAACAGAGGGAAATCTCCCAAATTCCTTCTATGAGGCCACCATCACTCTAAAACCAAAACCACACAAAGATACAGCTAAAACAGAAAACTATAGACCCATTTCATCAATGAAGATAAATGCAAAAATTCTCAAAAAATACTTGCAAACCACATACAGGCACACATCAAAAAGGTCATCCACCATGGTCAAGTAGGATTTATTCCAGAGATGCAGGGATGGTTCAAGATATGCAAATCACTAAAGTCATAAATCATATAAATGGACTCAAAGAGAAAAACCACATGGTAATCTCAATTGATACAGAAAAGGCCTTTGATAAAATTCAACATACCTTTATTTTTAAAGTCCTTGGGGGAATTGGACTGGAGGGAACATAAGTCAACATAATTAAAGCTATATACAACAGACCCACAGCTAACATCATTCTAAATGGAGAAAATTATAAGCATTCCCCTTAAAGTCAAGAATCCAGCAAAGCTGCCCACTGTCTCCACTCCTTTTCAATATAGTGCTTGAAACTCTTGCTAGAACAATAAGAGGAAGAAATTAAAGGCGGTCTAATTGGAAAAGAAGAGATCAAACTATCCTTTCTTGCAAATGATATGACATTATACCTAAGTGATGCCAAAAATTCCACCAAAAACTCCTAGAAATGATCAAGAGTTTCAGCAAAGAGTCAGGTTACAAAAAAGTAGCCTTTCTATATGCCAATTGGTATTCTCCAATACCAAGCAATTGGAGAAGGAGTTCATGGAAACCCTCCTAATTCACAATCGCTTAAAAAAATCTCAGAATAAACCTGACCAAAGACGTTAAAGATCTCTGCAATGAAATTTTTTTTTTGTCTTTTCAAGACAGAGTCTCCCTGTAGCCCCAGCTGTCCTGGAACTCACTCTGTAGACCAGGCTGGCCTTGAACTCACAAAGATCCGCCTGCCTCTGCCTCCCAAGTGCTAAGATTAAAGGCGTGTCTCACCATGCCCAGCTTTTACAATGAAAATTTAAATCTTTGAAGGAGACTGAGAAAGACACCATAAAATGGAAGGACCACCATGCTCATATAACGGAAGAATTAATATAGTAAAAATGACCATCCTACCCCAAGTAACATATAGATTCAATTCAATCCAAGTCAAAATCCCCATGACTTTCTTCACAGAATTAGAAAATTCTAACATCTTAAAATTCATATGGAGGGGCTGGAGAGATGGCCTAGTGGTTAAGATCACCAATTGCTCTTGCAGAGGACCTGGGTTCGATCCCCAGCAACCACATGGCGGCTGAGAACCATCTGTAACTCCAAATCCAGGAGAACTCCAGTTCCAGGGGAATCCAACACCCTCTTCTGACCTCTGAGGCATTGCATGACAAGGGTGCACAAACGTACATGCAGACAGTACATTCATATAAATAAATAAATAATAAATAAATAAAATAAAAAATTTCATATGGAAACACAAAAGACTCCAGATAGCCAAAGCAACCCTGAGCACAAGGTATAATGCAGGGGGAATTATTATACTGGATTTTAAACTATATTATAGAGCTATAGTCATAGAAACAGCACTGTACTGGCACAAAAATTAACTTGTAGATCAATGGAACAAGATTGAGAACCCAGACTTGAGTATATGCAATTTCAGCCACCTGATATTTGACAAAGGGGCCAAGAACACTCAATGGATGAAAGGCAGTATCTTCAGCAAATGGTGCTGGCAAAGCTGAATCACCACCTGTAGAAGAATGAAAGTAAACCCCTGTCTTTTGCCTTGCACAAAAGTCAACTCCAAATGGATCAAACACCTCAATGTGAAACCTGAAACTTTGAAAATATTAGAAGAAAACTTTGGCAGTAACCTACAAGATAAAGGTATAGGAAAAGACTCTAAATCAGACAGTAGTTGTGCAAGAAATAAGGTCAACAAATCAACAAGTGGGACCTCATTAAACTAAAAAGCTTCTGTAAAGCAAAAGAAACAATAAAAGAAGTGAAGAGAAATCCCACAGATTTGGGAGAAAGTCTTCACCAGTGACACATCTGGTGGAGGTTTAACATTCAAAGTTCATAAATTACTCAAAAACAACAACAACAATAACAACAACAAAGGACCAAAAAAACAAATGAGCCAATTAAGATGGGCTAAAGATCTGAATAGACTTCTCAAGAGAAGAATTAAAGATGGCTAAGAAACATCTTAAATATTGTTCAACATCATTAAAAATTAAGGAAATGCAAATTAAAAGCACTTTAAGATACCAAATGTAGGAGAAGTTGTGGGGAAAGGGGAACACTCATTCATTATTGATGGGATTGTGAACTTGTGCAACCCCTATGGAAAGCAGTGTGGAGAACTCTTAAAAGGGTAAAAATGAACCTACCATTTGGTCCAGTCATACCACTCCTGGGTCCATATCCAAAGGATTCATCCTACCGCAGAGATACGCATGCAGCCATGTTTATCGCTGTTCTTTTCACAATAGTGAAGATCTGGAAGCAACCTAAGTGTCCCTCAACTGATGAGTAGATAATGAAAATATGGTACATTTTAACAATGGAGTTCTATGCAGTAGTAAAGAAAGATGACATCATGAAAGTTGCAGGTAAATGGATGGAACTGGAAACTGTTATGCTAAGTGAAGTAACAAAGATGACATCATGAAAGTTGCAGGTAAATGGATGGAAATGGACACTGTTATGCTAAGTGAAGTAACACAGACTCAGAAAAACAATTGACATATGTTGCCCCTCACTTGTGGATCCTAGCACCAAATCCATATATGTATGTATATACCATGATGTAACTGCAGGATCCAGGTAAATGAAAAGGAACCAGGAAGGTAAAGGAAAGAGGGAACTTGAGACCAAAGTCTAGTAGGTGACAGGTGTTACTAAGGGAGGAATGGATAAAATCAGGGTCTCTAAATGGGAAGGGAGTGGAAGGGCTATAGAAGGAAAGGGGGGGCATAAAGGAAAAAAAGGAGCTCAAGAGAAGTGGGGCCATAGGAGGCAGGCAGTATCAAGGAAGAAATGGGGATACTTTAAATGGAGAAGACATAGAGGGAGAGCTAGAAAGGTAAAGGGAGAGAGGATAGATAAATAATAACCTCCTAGGGTAATAAAACCTGAATCATATTGGTCTAACACTCTATTGACAAAATACAAATACAATATCTCCACATGAGTCCATATTGAATGATGAAGGCTATATATCAAGAAACAGGAGTGCACCGAGCTTAGATCGGGGATTCCCCAGGACCACCTGAAGCACAGGTAGGAGCTGGGTGCTTCAGCCAGGCAGATGGATAAATCTTTGGGTTGTTGGATAATTGTTTCATTGGTTTGTTGGATAATTAAATCATGGTCTTGTGTGGCTATGGGGGCAGAGTCGCCCTGCTAGCTGGTATTAAAGGTGGGCCTGTTGCCACTGTGAGACTTGAGTGCACAGAGCTTAGATCCGAAATTTCCCAGGACCACCTGAAGTGGGCTTAGCGAGGCATATTCCTCCTCCCCTCCCCTCCAACTGGAATTGCTGAGGGAGTGTCCACGTGGACTCTTAGGAGAGCCTTCAAAACAGAAAGGGAAGAGTGAGTTAGACTTCCAATACATAAATGAAAATGAAAGCCTAAAACCTAGACAAATCATCAGTCCATAAACAAGGAGAAAAACAAAACAAAGAACGAAGGCCTCTGAAGGAGGTGAGCAAGGCAAGCCTTCAACAGTGAAGAGGCACTTGTGATTTGCATTGGAATACAGGCAAAGGGAAACCCACATGCCAGGGACACGACAAAGGGACAACATGGGAAAGGTACAGTTTAACTCCACACCAAGCTCTACCAACACTGTGGGGGATTCCTACAGTGGGATCTCCCTGGGGGTGGCCCAGGACACAGATCTTAGAGGAACAATTGCAGACATATTCAAAGAAATCAAAGAATGTAAAGAACAAGTCAGAGAACTAAGGAGAGAGAATGAAAAACTCAAGAAGGACCTATAGGGAGAGAATGACAAACACCAGAAGGAAGTGGAAACACTGAAAAAGGAAACCAACCAAGCAAGGAGCTACAGGAAGAGATTGAGAAGCTCCAAAAGGAAGTGGAAATACCAAAGAAATCACAAGATGAAATGAAAAAGGAAATTGAACACTCATCCAATCAAGAGGAAAGGCATGGAAAAAGCCTCAGAAGTAGAATGGAGGAAGCAGAATGAAGAATATCAAACCTGGAAGATAACACAGAACAACTAAGAAGCTCAAGTAAAATTATGAAAAATTTAAAAATACACAAGTGAAACAACCAGGAATTGTGGGACACTATGAAAAGATCAAACCTTCACATCATAAGGATAGAGGAAGGAAAAGAATCCCAAGAGAATGACACTGATCAGATCTTCAACAGAATAATAGATGAAAATTTACCCAAATTAAAAAGAGACAAACCAATACAAATACAAGAAGCACATAGAACTCCAAACAGACAAGATCAGAGAAGAAACTCCCCCCACCATATCATAGTTAAAATGCTATATACCCAAAACAAAGACAAAATTCTGAAAGCCACAAGAGAAAAACAAGTTACATATAAGGGGAAACACATCAGAATTACAACTGACATCTCAGTGCAAACTATGAAAGCAAGAAGAGAGATTTCCTGAGCCCAGCGGAAGGTACCGGGGCGCGGGCTGAAGAGACCCCCCCCCACCAACTGAGATTTCGAAGAAGCATCTGAAGGAGGCAAGCAAAATAAGCCTTCAACACAGTGAAGAGGCATTTAGGACTCACATTGGAATACAGGCAAGGAGAAGCCCATATGCCAGGATCACGAAGAAGAGACTACACTGGAAAGGGGCAGGATAATCCTGTGCCAAACTTTACCAACCCTATGGAAGACTCCTGCAGTGGGATCCCTCTGGGGGATGCCCCAGGACACAGACATCAGAAACACAATTGGGAACATACTTAAAGAACTACAAGATCATAAAGAACAAATTAAAGAACTAAAAAAAGAGAAGGAGGAACTCAAGAAGGACCTAGAGAGAGAGAATGACAAGCTCTGGAAGGAAGTAGAAGCACTGAAAAGATCCCATGCTGAAAAAGAAAAAGAAACCAACCAGTGAACAAAAGAGCTACAAAAAGAGATCGAGAAGCTCCAAAAAGAAATAGAAACACTAAAGAAATCAGAAGAGGAAATGAAAAAGAAATCAAACTACTTCCAGCATTCAAAGGAAAGGAATGAAAAAAGCCCTCAGAAGCAGAATGGAGGAAGCAGAACAACGAAATATCAGACCTGGAAGATAACACAGAACAACTAAAAAAAATAAGAAAGATTTGAAAATATAAAATACACAAAAATGGAACAACCAGAGCTATGGGACACAATGAAAAGATCAAACCTCTGCATCATAGGAAAGAGGAAGGAGAAGAAATCCCAAGAGAATGGTATTATCAGATCTTCAACAGAATAATAGATGAAAACTCCACAAACTAAAAAAGGACAAACCAATACCAATACAAGAAGCACATAGAACTCCAAACAGACAAGATCAGAAAGAAATTCTCCACGCCACATCATAGTTAAAATGCTAGACCCCAAAACAAAGACAAAATCCTTAAGCCACAAGAGAAAAACAACAATGACCTATAAGGGGAAACCTATCAGAATAAAAACTGACTTCTCAACGCAAACAATGGAAAGCAAGAAGATATGGAGCAAAGCATTCCCAGTGTTAAGGGACATTAGATGCCAACCCAGGTTACTATACCCAGCAAAAATATGTCAATAGTTGAGGGGAAAATCTTCCTGCCATAAACAATGAAAAATATGTGTCCAGAAAACCAACCCTTCAGAGAATACTTTGAAGCAATTCAAAGAACAGAAGAAAGAAGCAACCAACCCCAGGCACCTAGAAGGAGAAATCAATAAAAGCATATCTGCAGAAGTAGAAACCTGAAATCAAAACGCAAATGGATAATAAGGCAAAAGGAAGCAACACAAACCTATCAGTCATAACCTTAAATATTAATGGACTAAATTCCCCAATCATGGAGAGGGATGCATAGTAAAAGAACAACAAACGAAAGACTGCATCAGAAATGGACTGAAATGGTGAATTGGGAAAGGGGGGATGGGTGGAAGAGGAGACACGGGTGTATATTCGATTAAGCATATTTAATTAACGTGAGTTCAGCAAGTACCCAGTTTCGCCTAGACACTGTCTAAAGGACACATGGTGTTTTAGGACTTAGTAAAAGTAAATATGGGTATATTAAACAACATTGGTTTACGAATCTGATAAAAACGGTAATGCATCTGAGTTAAAATGGAGATATAATTCGCTGTTGCCCACATTTTGTTTACATAAAATCTGTATAACAATAACTTTGGGATTACACATAAAATAGTTCTCTATAATTCTCGGTTGTACAGTATCACCTTGTAGCATTCTCTTTAAGATGATTTAAATGTAAAATTAGTTTGCTTCCCAGTTATCTATATAGTCCCCCAACACCATGGGGTGATTTGATGAAATTGTGCCTTGCCTCCCCCTCTAGTTATGTTAATCCAACTGTCCTCTGGAGACTCTATGCTAAAAAAAGGGGGGGGACACAGAAGACATGAAACTTTTCGTCAAACCCTTGCAATTCCAATCTTAAAACTAACTACGGGAAAAGATTTGTTTGTTCCAACGGGACAAAACTCACCAACTAACGGTTGAGAAAGAAAAGATACAGCTTTGCATTGAGTAGGAGTACCAGAAAAAGCAAAATGGAGAGCTGACCCTCTGAACATTGAAAGGAAGAAAGCCTCAGATTGCATAAAACATAAAACCCCTCTGTGGATCCTACATGTAACAACTATTTATAATGAGTCCTAATGACTTACCTTCTAGGTGCCAACAAGGTTCTGATATGAGGAGCTTTCTTGCTTTCCCCCCCCATAGAATAAGGAGAAATATGGATGATGATGAATGTCGTTCTCCAACTGTAAATTGGAGACAACTATTATAGAGGTAATCTCTTATAAAAACCGGATAAAAACTGCCTTCTTTAATTGACTAATAGACATAAGAACTGTGAAAAGGATTACTCTCTGTTCAGAACCAAATATAATACTAAAGTCCTAGGGCTATGCACTCAGGAAAGTATATTAATGCAGGAGCTCTGACATCAGCAAATGGATTGTTCTAACCAGGTGGATGTTGGCCAGGGATCCAAGGTCACACAAAAGGTAAAGGCCTCCTTGCCTCTAAGTTGGGATACCTGCAGGAGGAAGAGGCAATAAAGACCCTGCTGCCGAAGACCTGACGTTAACACTGGGAGGATGTATTGAGACCGACAGTACAGTGTACAATGGCCTCTGAAATGCCAGAGAGTGTTACCAAAGGCCACTAAACCAATAAAGCAAATACGGGTCCTCCCTGAGTCAAGCAAGACTCCACGGTCAGCACCAGCCTACACCCACCTGCCTGGAAATACTGTGGCAGCAGAGCAGCCATGTCTGTATATCCAAATCTAATTGGCTATTGGCTCTCTCCTTGGAGAATAACCCTGGGCTGATGCCACAGCTTACATCCTCTACAGGTCAGGAGATGTTACAAGCCACAGTAAGACCCTATCATATTTAAACAGGGGGGAAATGTAATTCATGGATTAACATCATCCAAACTATGTGTCTATGCTAAAGTAACCTACCATAACTATTAGTGCTGCTAAATACCTATATATCCTAATTGTTTGTGCGTTCATGAGTAGGATTCGAAAGGTTATTCCTGGACAAACTGTCAGCCCATGAAAGGAAACACGCCAGAATTGACCAGAGTCCAAGTCAACAGCTCCAGAAGAGAGTGGATTGTTTTACCTTCTCATCCACCTGTGCCCCTTTTCTAAGCCTAGGGAACAATCTGCGGAAGAGGGGCATGGTAGAATGTAAGGGCTGCGATCGAGGGTGAATAAGAGTGAAACTACAGCAAGTAGTCTGGACACTCATTTATCAACTTGATTGAACAAACAACCTGTCACCCCCCACTGGATGGTGGGGGCTGTAGGGGTTTGGCCACAACAGCCTGCGGATTGTGTTTGCCGAAGGATGCTTGTACTCATGGATTATCACTTATAGCTAAAAACGGAAAAAAAAAGAAAAGAGAGAAAGTGCAGGACAGTTATGGCGAATGCTGATCTGGATGGGGTGAGGGGGGGAAGGGAAAGGGAATAAGCCTGAAACTGAATTGGAAAAAATGTATAAATGCACAAAGCCAATAAAAATAAATTAAAAAAAAAAAAAAAGAAACACATCTTACCTTCAAGACAGGCACCACCTTAAAGTGAAGGGATGGAAAAAAAATATTCCAAGCAAATGGTACCAAAAAGAAAGCAGGTGTTGCTATTTTAATAGGATAGAAAATAGACTTCAAAGTAAAAGAAATCAGAAGAGACAAGAAGGCCTTACATTTTATCAAAGGAACAATCCACCAAGAAGATTTCACAATTTGAATATATATATGCCCCAAATTCTGGTGCACCAAACTTTATAAACACATTCTCCAGGACCACAAGATCACAGACAACCCCAGTACACTCATAGTGGGAGATTTAAACATACCCCACTGAATCCTTTGGATAGGTCAACAGACAAAAAATAACAGAGAGACATCTGAACTGATGTATGATACACCAAATGGACCTCATGACCTCTACCGAACTTCCCTACTAATACCAGAGAATACACTTTCTACTCAGCACTCCATAGGAAAATTCTCCAAAATCGCCCACATAATGGGACACAAAGAAACCTCTACAAACACAAAAGATTGAATAATTTTCATGCATCCTGTCAGACCACAGTGCATAAAGCTCAACATCAACACCAGAACAACCCTCCTGCCTACAAGGAACACAGTGGAGACTAAACAACACCTCTTGAAAATGAATGGGTCAAGGAAGAGATAAAGAAAGAAATAAAAACATTCCTGGGAACTGAAAGACAATGACAATACAACACAACAAAACCTATGGATACCTTAAAAGCAGTCCCGAAGAGGGAAGTTTATAGCCGGGGTGCCTACATTAGAAAAAAGAAAGAGCACAAGTGAATGATCTAACACTACAGCTAAAAGCACTTGAGAGACAACAACAGATGAACCCTAAATACCAGACAGAAGAATAATCAAAAATCAGACAGGAAATCAATGAATAGAAACAAAGAAACAATACAAAAAATCAATGAAGCCAAAAGTTGGTTCTTTGAAAGAATAAACAAGATAGACAGACCTCTAGCCCAGTTAACCAAAAGAACAGAAGGAACAACTCCAAATCAACAAATCCACGATGAAAAGGGAAATATACACAACAGACAACCGAAAAGATCCAGAAAATTATATGGGCAATATTACAAGAACCATATACTCTACCAATTTGAAAACTAAAAGATGGATGAATATCTGAAATCTTGGAATCACCAAAGCTGGCCAAGAAGAGACCAGCAGCTTAAACAGACCCATAACATACAAAGAAATAGAGGATGTAGTAAGAAGTCTCCAAACTAAAAAAGCCCAGGGCCCGAGGTTTCACAGCAGAATTCTATAAAACTTTCAAAAAGACTCACAACCATATTACATGAAACTGTTTAGAAGTATACAAATCAGAGGGAATTCTCCGCAAATTCCTTCTATGAAGCCACATCACTCTATTACCAAAACCAGGCAAAATCCAACTAAAAAGGAGAATTATAGACCCACTCCTAACTAACACAGACCAAAGTCTAAACAGAATACTGCCAATGCATCACCCATACAAGAAGATCATCCATCATAACAAGTTGGATTCATACCAGAGATGCAGGATGGTTCAACATGATGAAAATCAATAACACATCATCAGACACCATATAACGGAATAAAGACCAAAACACCACACTCATCATCTTGAATTGAATGCTGAAAAAAGCCTTCGACAAATCCAGCATCACCTTTGCTTAAAGTCCCAGAAGGATTGGATTGGAGGGATCTTCCTCAATTACTCAAAGCCAGATACAGAAACCCACAGCAATATCATGCCTCAATGGGAAGGAAAGTGACAACATTCAATTAACTCAGCAAGGTGCACCTACACTCCACTAGGTGTGAACACTTGCTAGAGCAATAAGCAGGACAAGAAAAGGAAATTAACAGGAGTACTAATGGGAACAGATGAAGGCAAAAGCTATCCTTATGTGGCATGATAATGATTGTTTACTTAAGGGATCTAAAAACTCCACCAGAAAGACCCATAAATCGATTAAGACGTCTTCATAGAAATGTAGGCAGAGACAAAATTAACCTTATAAAATCAATGGTCGCGTTTCTTCCACCAAAACAACGCAACTCGAAAAAAAGAATTCACAGTAGACCTTCCCACTTCACAAAGCCTCAAAAACAATCAATACCTAGTGAACAAACCAACCAAAGACACCAAGACCTCTACAACAAAAATTTTGAAACCTTAAAAAAAAAGACGAAGACCTCAGAAGATGGAAAACCTCCATAATCATCAGATTTGGAAAATATAAAACCATTGTAAAAATTTCCATTTTACCAAAACGCTTTATCGATTTACGCAATCCCAATCAAAATCCACAAGAGTTCTCACAGGGCTGGAACACAACTGTTCTTAAATTCATTTGGGACACAAAAGACCCCTGATAGCAAACACAACCACTGAAGTGAAAAGAGCTACACAGGATCTCCTATACACCAGATCTCAAACTAATAACTACAGGGCCATAGTCATAACACAGCCTGGTACTGGCACACACAAACAGACCTGTTGAACCACTGGAACATAATACCGAGGATCCAAATCTGAGCAGATACAAGTTCAGCCATGCTCAAATATTTGACAATAGGGGCCAGAAAGCCACAATGGAGAAAACAGAATCTTTTTGTTTTGGGAGGGGAGGAGGGGGGGGGGGGGGAGGGGGGGGAAGGGAGGGAGGGGAGAGGGGGAGTTGGGAAGAGAGAAAAAGGAGGGGAGGGGGGGGGAAGGGGGGAGAGGGGGGGAGGGAGGTGTTGGGGGGGGGGGGGGGGGAAGAGGGAGGAAGGGGAGAAGGGGGGGTGAGGGGAGAGGGGGGGGAGGAAGGGGGGGGGAGAAGGAGGAGAGAGGGGGAAA
>VZQC01001710.1:0-10676 GCA_009823505.1 Rhizomys pruinosus | reverse complement strand
GACAAATGGTATCCCTCATCTGTGGATGCTAGTGCCAATTACCCAGTTGTATTTCTTGTGTAGGGCCCCCTGAGCTTTTGTACAAAGCAGTTGGGCGTAATGCATTATGGAAACAACAACAACAACAACAACAACAACAACAACAACAACAGAAAAGACTGCATCAAAGAACTGACTGAAACAGTGAACTTCTGCTCAAAACAGTCAACTTCCCCATGGAAAATATTGAGAAAGACTAAGAGATGAAAAGCATGTTTGGCAGAATGCATGAGCTGTGGTGGGGTAGGGGAATGGGCGGGAACACGGGTCTGGATTTGTTAAAAATAAATAAATAAGTAAATTTATGTGAAAAAAAAAAAGAAAGCAAGAAGAATGTGGAGCAAAGCATTCTAGTGTTAAAGGACTATAGATGCCAATCCAGGATACTATACCCAGGAAAAATGTTGATTACAGTTGAAGGAGAGAGAAAAATCTTCCATGACATAAACAAGATGATAGAATACATGTGTGGAAAACCAACCCTTCAGAGAATACTTGAAGCAATTCAAAGGATGGAGGAAAGGAGCAATTATCACCAGGAACCTAGAAAGAGAAATTAATAAAAGCATAACTGAGGAAGTAGAAAACTAGACCAAAAATGCAAATGGATATTAAGGTGAAAGAAGCAATACACATGTTTCAGTTATAACCTTAAATACAAATGAACTAAACTCCCAAATCAAAAGACATAGACTAGGAGAATGGATTAAGAAACAGAACCCATCTATATGCTGTCTATAAGAAACCCATCTTACCCTCAAGGATAGGCACCAATTTAAAGTGAAAGGATGGAAAAAAATATTCTAAGCACATGGTACTAAAAAGAAAGCAGGTGTTGCTATTTTAATATCAGACAAAATAGACTTCAAAGTAAAAGAAATCAGAAGAGACAAAGAGGGCCATTACATCCTTATCAAAGGAACAATTGAACATGAAGATTTCATAATCATGAATATATATGCGCCAAACTCTGGTGCACCAAACTTTATAAAGACAATTCTCCAGGACCTCAAGGCAGAGATTAACCACAGCACACTCATAGTAGGGGACTTCAGTACCCCACTGAGCTCTTTGGACAGGTCAACCAGACAAAGAATAAACAGAGAGACATCTGAACTGAATGATCTGATACACCAAATGGACCTCACAGACATCTACCGAATATTCCACCCAAATACTAGAGAATAGACTTTCTACTCAGCACCCCATGGAACATTCTCCAAAATCGACCACATACTGGGACACAGAAAAAAAAACTCAACAAATACAAAATGATTGCAATAATCTCCTGCGTTCTATCAGACCATAGTGCAATAAAGCTTAGTATCAAAACCAGGTAAACCCTACTATCTACAACAACACACTGCTGAATAATGATTGGGTCAAGGAAGAAATAAAGAAAGAAATAAAAGCATTCCTGGAAATGAATGACAATGATAATACTACACAACAAAACCTTTGGGATACTTTAAAAGCAGTCCTAAGAGGGAAGTTTATAGCCCTGGGTGCCTACATCAGAAAAACAGAAAGAGCACAAGTGAACGATCTAACACAGCAGCTAAAAACACTTGAGAGACGACAACAAATGAACCCTAAATGCAACAGACAGGAAGAAATAACAAAAATCAGAGCAGAAATCAATGAAATAGAAACAAAGAAAACAATACAAAAAAAATCAATGAATCCAAAAGTTGGTTCTGCCAGGGTTGCTCACACCTTTAATCCTAGCACATGGGAGGCAGAGGCAGGCAGATCTCTGTGAGTTCAAGGCCAGCCTGGTCTACAGAGTGAGTTCCAAGACAGCCAGAACTACAGGGAGACCCTGTCTCAAAAAGACCCCCCCAAAAAACAGTTGGTTCTTTGAGAGAATAAACAAGATAGACAGACCTCTAGCCCAGTTAACCAAAAGAAAGAAAAAGCAACTCCAAGTCAATAGAATCCATGATGAAAGGGAAATATCACAACAGACAATGAAGAGATCCAGACAATCATACAGGAATACTTCAAAAATCTATACTCTACTAAGTTTGAAAACCTAGGAGAAATTGATGAATATATGAAATCCTGGGAATCACCAAAGCTTAACCAAGAAGAGATCAACAGTTAAACAGACCCATGATATATGAAGAAATTGAAGATGTAATAAGAAACCTCCCAACTAAAAATAAAAGCCCAGCGCCAGATGGTTTCATGGCAGAATTCAATAGAACATTTAAAGAAGAATTACAACCAGTATTACTCAAATTGTTCAGAAGGATACAAGCAGAGGGAATTCTCCCAAATTCCTTCTATGAGGCCAGCATCACTCTAAAACCAAAATCAGGCAAAGGTACAACCAAAAAGGAGAACTATAGACCCATCTCATTAATGAACACAGATGAAAAAATTCTCAACAAAATTCTTGCAAACTGCTTACCAACCTACATCAAGAAGATCATCCATCATGACCAAGTTGGATTCCTACAAGAGATGCAGGGATGGTTCAACATACAAAAATCAATAAATATCATAAAACACATAAATGAGCTGAAAGACAAAAACCACAGGATCATCTCAATTGACATGGAAAAATTCTTTGACACAATCCAGCATTCCGTCATGTTTAAAGTCCTAGAGGGAATTGGATTGGAGGGATCATTCCTCAATGTAATCAAAGCCATATACAGGAAACCCACAGCCAACATCTTCCTAAATGGAGAGAAAACAGAAGCATCCCCCTTAAAGTTAGGAACCTGGCAAAGCTGTCCCCTGTCACCACTCCTCTTCAATATAGTGCTTGAAACACTTGCTAGGGTGATAAGACAAGAAAAGGAAATTAAAGGAGTACTAATTGGAAAAGAGGAAGTCAAGCTCTTTTTTGCTGATGATATGATTGTTTACCTAAGGGATGCTAAAAACTCCACCAGAAAACTCCTAGAAATGAATAAGAGTTTCAGTAAAGGGGCAGGATACAAAATTAACCTAGAAAAATCAGTAGCCTTTTTTTTACACCAACAACAAGCAACTGAAGAAGGAACACAAGGAGACCTTCCCACTCACAATAGCCTCAAAAACAATAAAATACCTAGGAATAAACCTAATCAAAGACACCAAATATCTCTACAAAAAGATTTAAAACCCCTGAAGAAGGAAACTGAAGAAGACAGAAGATGGAAAGACCTCCCATGCTCATGGACTGGAAAAATTAATATAGTAAATATGTCCACTCTACCCAACTCTTGTTCAGATTCAACACAATCCCAATTAAAATACTGAAGAGTTTCTGCACAGGCTTGGACAAAAAAGTCCTTAATTTCATATGGAAAAACAAAAGACCCTGAATAGCCAAAGCAATCCTGAGTAAAAAGAGCAATACAGAAGGGATCTCTATACCAGATTTCAAACTATACTACAGGGCTATAGTCATAAAAACAGCTTGGGGGGCTGGAGAGATGGCCTAGTGCTTAAGAGCACCGACCGCTGACTGCTCTTGCAGAGGACCTGGGTTTGATCCCCAGCACCCCCATGGCAGCTTAGAAATGTCTTTAACTCCAGTTCCAGGGGAATCCATGCCGTCTTCTGACCTCCGTGTCATTGCACGACATGGGTGCACAGACCTGCATGCAGACAGTACATTCATACACAAACAAAAATAGAAAAATAAAAACAACAGCTTGGTACTGGCACAAAAACAGATCTGTTGACCAATGGAACAAAACTGAAGATCCAAACTTGAGCGCATACAATTTCAGCCACCTCATATTTGACAAGGAGGCCAAGAAGACACAATGGAGAAAAGACAGCATCTTTAGCAAGTGGTGTTGGCAAAACTGGATCACCACTTATAGAAGAATGAAATTAAACCCCTACCTCTCACCCTGCACAAAAGTGAACTCCAGATGGATCAAAGACCTCAACGCGAAACCCAAAACTCTGAAGGTGATAGAAGAAAAAGTTGGCAGCAGCCTCTAAGATGTAGGCATAGGAAAAGACTTCTAAATCAGACAGCAGCTGTGCAAATAATATTGACTGACAAATGGGACCTCATTAAACTCAAAAGCTTCTGTACAGCAAAAGAAACAATCAAGGAAGTGAAGAGAAAACCCACAGAATAGGAGGAAACTTTCACCACAGATACATCTGACAAAGCATTGATTTCCAGAATGTATAAACTACTCAAAAAACGAAGAAGAAAGAAAACAAATGATGGAGTAAAGAGCTTGTGCTGGATAGCTTTAGTGTCAACCTGACAGACCTGGGTTGAGGGAGCTTCAATTGGAGAATTGGCTCCACTGGATTGGCCTGTGGCCACATCTGTGGAGTATTGTCTTGATGGTCAAGCAGTGTGGGAGGGCCCGACCCACAATGAGTGGTGCCACCCTGGGCAGGTTGTTGTGTATGGTATAAGAGGGCAGGCTGGGCATGGGCCAGGGAAGCAAGCCTGTACTTCAGTTCCTGCCTCCATATTCCTGCCCTGAGTTCCTGCCTTGGGCTCCCTGAGTGATGAACTGTGACCCAGGAGATGTAAGCTGAATAAACCCTTTCCTTCCCAAGTTGGTGTTGGTCAGAGTGTTTTGTCACAGCAATGGAAGGCAAACCAGAACAGAGCTGAACAGAGGCTTCACAAGTGAGGAATTAGAGATGACTGAGAAACATCTTAAAAAGTGTTCAACATCACTAATCATTAAGGAAATGCAAATTAAAACCACTTTAAGATATCATCTCATTCCAATAAGACTGGCTAGGATCAAGAAAACAAATGATACCAAATGCTGGAGAGGTTGTGGGGAAAGGGGAACACTCATCCACTGTTAGTGGGAATATAAACTCATACAGCCACTATGGAAAGCAGTGAGGAGAACCCTTGGAAGACTCAAAATGAGCTTGCCACCTGACCCAGCCATAACACTCCTGGGTATATACCTACAAGACTCATCCTACCACATAGATACATGCACAGCCATGTTTATTGCATGTATCTCTCTTCACAATAGTGAAGAGATGGAACCAACCCAAGTGCCCCTCAACTGATGAGTGGATAGAGAAAATGTGGTACATCTACACAATGGAGTTCTATGCAGCAGTAAGGAAAGATGACATCATGAACTTTGCAGGTAAATGGATGGTATCATGCTAAGTGAAGTAACACAATCCCAGAAAAACAAATGAAGAATGGTATCCCTCATCTGTGGATGCTAGTGCCAATTGCCTAGTTGTATGGCAAACTGAGCAACGTTAATGTGATCTGAAAACAACTGTGCTCTTACATTGTGAATCCCTTAAAAAATAAATAAATAAAAAAGAAAAAAAGAAACAGTACCACACAGAAGAAACCTTCCTTTGAGTCATTGGCCAGGGTAGTCCAAGAGACTCCCAAAATTACACAGACCATTGCCTTAGTCCTTGATTCCCTCTCAGAACCCAAATGTAAGACCCTATTGCTGAAGACAAGATGTACTTGGGAGACTGGATCTTGAGCAATGGAACTGGATCTGACCTGAAAGCCACCACCCCTGAAAGATATCTCTCATAGCCGTAGAAAGTGCTATGCAAGCCACCAAGGGAGATCATTAATCAATGGTCCAACATCAGCCTCAAAACCAAATATCCATGACAATGACCAGCACAGCATATGACACCAGTGCAATAGCAGTCCTTCTACATTGGGGGAAATCAATGTCTAACTAATTGGACCTAAAACCCACTCAGTAGAAGGAAACTAATGTTAACATAGCTAGATGCACACACTGGAGAGGTCATAGATCTTAGATAGTTCCACAAGGTAGACACAACCTTAGGTTAAGGGAACATTTTACTACTCCAAAAGAAGTATCCTTATATTTACAGACAAATATCCCAGACACTACTCAGAAAAGAAGCTTCTTTTGCTCCAGATGAGAATAGTACAGAGGCCCATAACTGGACACACAGACATGATCTATGAATGGCTCATGCCTAGGCAACACATTTACAATGTAGCCTCTACACACAAAATCCAAGCATCATAGAACAAGGACCAGAGAAGGCATTAACTACCTCTTAACTCTCATTAAGGAAGCTCCTCCATGCAACAGGAGACCAGGAACAAAAGGGCCTGAATGGAAAAACCATGAAGATTAGGAGTCTATAGAGTGTAGTTCCATGGACAGGCTGTCATATTCAGCTTCATCCACCAAGGGCTCAGGGAATATTATGGAAGAGAGTGTGGAAAGATTGTGAGAATGAACCTACAGCATTGGTATCAGCATGCACAAGACCCATGTAATCTCAGGTGGACAAAAACCCAGCACAGAGTCATAGAAATGGGTAGCAGAGCCCAACCTTGGCTGAGGAAATATTGGTAGCAGATGGTGGTCATGTAAGGAAGAACTGGCCTTCTTTAGAAAAGAGATTCCAGATAGGCTGACTAGAGCTCAGGGGAGGAGCTGGCAATGAGGAGTGAGTGGAGAGAATAATATGGCACAAAGGACTGCAGCAGAAATGACAGAGGTGTAAACTCCTGGATGGGGAGGAGGCATGGGAGGGTGCCAAGGGAGAAGCAGATATAGTGGTGATTAAGACTGACAGGGGGCAAGGACTAGGGCTCATAGAGGTGGGTGCTTCAGCCCGGTAGATTATTCCCTGGGCCTGTGCAGCTGTGGAGGTAGAGTTACCCAACCAGCCAGAACACAGGTGGGCCTGTTGCTGCCCAGGAACTTGGGCGCATAGAGGTCACGGGCTTCAGCAGTGCCAGCCGGAGCATAGGGTACTGGTGTGCAGACTAAGGGAACAACCCCCCCAACAACAATTGGAATTGGGGAGTGGCTGTCCAAGTGGGATGACAGTAGTGATTCTGGGCTGTAAGGCAATAAATAAAACAGAGAAACTGACACAACTCCAGTCTCACAACACCAAGCTTCACAACCAACCTAGAAGAACTGGCTGGCAGGAAGCAGAGTGAGCACAGTGCTCAGCAGGGTACCAACTCGGTTCTTACCTATCCAGTGTTTGGAGAACCTTCAGAACAGAAAGGGAAGAGTAAGCTATACTTTCCAATGTATAATCAAAAGTGAAAGCTTGAAACCTAGATAATTCAATCCTCCATAAATAAGGAGAAAGCAACGAAGGCATCTGAAGGAAGCAATCAAAGCAAGCCTTCAACCCAGTGAAGAAAAATTTGAGATTCGCATCAGAACACAAACAAAAAAACCAAACAAATCCGCATGCCATAAAACACAATGAAAGAAGAACATGGGAAAAGTGCAGACTAATTCCAGACCAAACTCTACCAACCCTATAGACAATTCCTACAATGAGATCTCCCTGGAGGTAACCCAGGACACAGATCTTAGAAAAGCAATCATAGACATATTCAAAGAAATCAGAGAATATAAAGAACAAATCAGAGAATTAAGGGGAGAGAATGAAAAACTCAAGAAGGACCTGGAGGGAGAGAATGACAAACTCTGGAAGGAAGTGGAAACAATGAAAAGATTCCATGCTGAAATAAAACAGGAAACCAACCAGTGAAGCAAGGAGCTACAGGAGGAGATTGATTGAGAATCTCCTAAAGGAAGTGGAAATACTAAAGAAATCTCAGAATGAAATGAAAAAGGAAATTGAGCACTCATCCACTCAACAGGAAAGGATGGGAAAGAGCCTCAGAAGCAGAACAGAGGAAGCAGAAAAAAAGAATATTAGACATGGAAGAACACAGAACAACTAAAATGCTCAAGTAAAGATTATGAAAAATTTTAAAATACACAAGAGTGGAACAACCAGGAAATGTGGAACACTATGAAAAAAAATCAAACTTCCACATCATAGGGATAGAAGAAGGAGAAGAATCCCAAGAGAATGGTATTAATCAGATCTTCAACAGAATAATAGAAGAAAATGTCCCCAAACTAAAAAAGCCAAACCTATACAATTACAAGAAGCACATAGGACACCAAATGGACAAGATCAGAAAAGAAACTCTGCATGCCATATCATTGTTAAAATGTTAGATGCCCAAAACAAAGACAAAATACTGAAAGCCATAAGACAAAAAAAAAAAAAAAAACAAAACCCAAGTTATATATAAGGGGAAACCAACCAGAATTACATCCGACTTTTCAGTGCAATCTATGAAAGCAAGAAGACAATGGACCAAACTATTCCCAGTACTAAATGACTATAGATGCCAATCCAGGTTACTATGCCCAGCAAAAATGTCTATTATAGTTGAAGAAGAAAGAAAACTCTTCCATGACATAAACAAGATGATAGAATACATGTCTGGAAAACCAAACCTTCAGAGAATACTTGAAGCAATTCAAAGGACAGAGGAGAAGAGCAACTATCCCCAAGCACCTAGAAAGAGAAATTAATAAAAGCACAACTGCAGAAGTAGTAACCTAGACCAAAAATGCAAATGCATAATAAGGTAACAGGAAGCAACACATATCTTTCAATTATAACCTTAAACATTAGTGGGCTAAGCTCCCCAATCAAAAGACATAGGCTAGGATAATGGATTAGGAAACAGAACCTATCTATGTGCTGTCTACAAGAAAACCATCTCACCCTCAAGGATAGGCACCAACTTAAGGTTAAAGGATAGAAAAAATATTGTAAGCAAATGGTACTAAAAAGCAAGGAGGAGTTGCTATTTTAATATCAGACAAAGTAGACTTCAAACTTAAACTAATTAGAAGAGACAAAGAGGGCCATTATATCCTTATGAAAGGAACAATTAGCCATGAAGATTTCACAATCATGAATATATATGCACCAAACTCTGGTGCACTGAACTTTATAAGCACAATTCTCGGGGACCTTCAGGCAAAGATTAACCCCAGCACACTCATAGTAGGGGACTTCGACACCCCACTGCACCCTTTAGACAGGTCAACTGGACAAAGAATAAACAGAGAGATATATGAACTGAACAATATCATACATCAAATGTATGTCACAGACATCTACTAAGTATTCCACCCAAACACCAGAGAATACACTTTCAACTCAGCACTCCATGGAACATTTTCCAAAATCGATCACGTACTGTGACATGGGAAAAAAAATCAACAAATACAAAAAGATTTAAATAATCTCATGCATTCTATCAGACCACGGAGCAATAAAGCTCAGTATCAACACCAGAATAAGCCCTACTATCTACAAGAACACATGTAGACTAAACAACACACTCCTGAATAATGATTGGGTAAAGGAAGAAAGAAAGAAAGAAAGAAAGAAAGGAAGATAAAATTGAAAGGAAAAGGGAAAGAACGAAAAGCAGGCCCTGGACAACTAAAACAAAACATGACCAACTATCAAACAACAAAACGGTATGGGATACTTTAAAAACAGTCCTACCGAGGGAAGGGAGTTTTATAGCCCTGGGTGCTTACACTAAAAAAAAAAAAAAAAAAAACAACCAGAAAGAGCACAAATAAAGGATCTAACACTCCAGCTAAAAGCACTTGAGAGACAACAACAAAGGAAACCTAAATGCAACAGACAGGAAGAAATAACAAAATCAGACCAGAAATCAATGAAATAGAAACAAAGAAAATAATTCAAAAAAAAAAATCAATGAATCCAAAAGTTGGTCCTTTGAAAGAATAAACAAGATAGACAGACCTCTAGCCCAGTTAATCAAAAGAAAGAGCAACTCCGAATCAATAGGAATCATGATGAAAGGGGAAGTATCACAACAGACAAGGAAAAGATCCAGACAATCATACAGGAATACTTCAAAAACCTATACTCTACTAAATTTGAAAACATAAGAGAGGTGGATGAATATCTGAAATCCTGGGAATCACCAAAGCTTAACCAAGAAGAGATGACAGCTTAAACAAACCCATAATATATGAAGAAATTGAAAATGTAATAAGAAACCTCCCAACTAAAAAAAGTCTAGGCCCAGATGGTTTCACGGCAGAATTCAATAAAACATTTAAAGAAGACTTACGACCATTATTACTCAAACTGTTCAGAAGGACATAAGCAGAGGAAAACATCCCAAATTCCTTCAATAAAGCCAGCATCACTCTAATACCAAAACCAGGCAAAGATACAACCAAAAAAGAGAACTATAGACCCATCTCATTAATGAACACAGATGCAAAAATTCTCAACAAAATACTCGCAAACCACATACAGACCCACATCAAGAAGATCACCCATCAGGACCAAGTTGGATTCCTACCAGAGATGCAGGGATGGTTCAACATATGAAAATAAGTAAATGCCATAAAATACATAAATGGACTGAAAGACAAAAACCACATGATCATCTCAATTGACACAGATAAAGCTTTTGACAAAATCCAGCATCCCTTCATGCTTAAAGTCCTAGGGGGAATTGGACTGGAGGGAACATTTCTCAACATAATCAAAGCCATATACAACAAACCAAGTGCCAACATCATCCTAAATGGAGAAAAGTTAGCATTCCCCTTAAAGATAGGAACATGGCAAGGTTGCCCCCGCTCACCACTCCTCTTCAATGTAGTGCTTGAAACACATTCTGGGGCAATAAGACAAGAAAAGGAAATTAAAGGAGTACTAATTGGAAAAGAGGAAAAAACTGTCCCTTTTTGTAGATGATATGATAGTTTCCTAAGGGATGTTAAAAACTCCACCAGAAAACACCTAGAAATTATTAGGAGTTGCAGTAAAGTGAC
>VZQC01001704.1:0-18688 GCA_009823505.1 Rhizomys pruinosus | reverse complement strand
TCCCTCTCCATGAGAAATATTTATATCTGGGTTGTTGGTACTAGCATCCACATATGAGGGACACCATTTGTCGTTTGTTTTTCTGGGACTGTGTTACTTCACTTAACATAATGTCTTCCAGCTCCATCCATTTACCTGCAAATTTCATGATGTTGTCCCTCTTTACTGCTGCATAGTATTCCATTGTATACATGTACCACATTTTCTCTATCCACTCGTCAGTTGAAGGGCACCTGGGCTGGTTCCAGCTTTTTGCTATTGTGAACAGAGCTGCAATAAACATAGCTGTGCATGTATCTTTGCAGTAAGTTGTGTCTTGTGGGTATATACCCAGGAGTGGTATGACTGGGTCAAATGGAAGGCTCATTTTGAGTCTTCTAAGGGTTCTCCACACTGCTTTCCACAGTGGCTGTACAAGTTTACATTCCCACCAGCAATGGATGAGTGTTCCCCTTTCCCCACAACCTCTGAAGGACTACAAGGAGATCTTGGAAATTTTTAAAAGAACTTCAGCTTTCAAAATGAGAATAAATAGCCATGCAAAGAGGGACAGGAGAAAATTCTTTGGATACCTTGCATTTTCTTCCCTTGACAATAAATTACTGATTAGCCCAACATTTTATATAAAAACAACTCAAGATAAGATCAAAAGCAACCCCAAAGAAAGCACTCTCACATTATCTTAGAATAGTTTATCTTCATGAAAACCAGCATAAGAAGTAGAGAATCTGAAGTAAGGTAAAATGAACTTTGGCTGAATCTGCTAATAAAATATCTGCAGAGGAGGCACAAGGCCTGACCAAATAAGTATGTATCTTTATCCAGCACAGGGAAAATACATATAATTGTTATGTCAGTTAAAACACAGTCACAGATTAATAATGCTCACTAGTTATTGAAACTGCCAAAAATGAGATATTAGATTTTCACGAATTCTTTTCATACAGGCACAGGAAGGCAGACCTGACAAAAGATGAAACCAATTCATCTACAAATGTGTCTGCTAACTAAACAAGGCATGGGTCACTTTACTAATAAGTGGAAGCCAGTGATGATGAATATGTAATCAACTGGGCTCTGGAAGCCAATTACTGATCATGGAGGGGGGTAGGTGGAGTAACCAGGCCATGTAATGCATGCATTTTTCATACAAAGATCTTATCTGCCTAATGCAAAGCATATAATCATCCAAAATATCAAGGATTTCTTCTGCACTATAATATCATTTGAATTAGCCTGCATTATATAAAATCAAGTGTTAATTTTCAGAAATTTTCATTTAACGTCCCCACCACAAGTCACATTATAAAATGAATAAAGGGGCTGGAGAGACTACTCAGTCAGAATCAGAACATGTGCAAGCTGGAGTATCTGAGTTCAATCACCAGCACCCCCACAAAAAGCCAGACATGGCAGCAAGCTTCTGTGTCTGCAATTGCAGTGCTGGGGATATGGATACAGGTGGACTCCCAGGGTTCACTGTCCAGCCAGTCTAGCCTAACTGATGAGCTCCAGGTTCAGAAAAGGTGAAAAGTAGCAGAAGACAAGAGATGGCAAATGCTGGCCTACAAACAAGCATGACATATATATATATATATANTCTCTGGCCAACATCCACTGTAGAACAATCCATGCTGATGTCAGAGCTCCTGTATAAATATATTTGTGCCTGAGTGCATAGCCCTAGGACTTTAAGTTATTATATTTGGTTCTGAAACAGAGCGAGTAATCCCTTCCCCAGTTCCCATGTCTAGTATTCAATTAAAGAAAAGGCAGCTTTTTTACCGGTTTTTTAAGAGATTACTTCTATAATATTTGTCTCCAATGTACAGTTGGGGAACGACCTCATCTTCATCATATTTCTCCTTGTCTATGGGGGAAAAGGCAAGAAAGTCTCACATATCAGAACCTTTGTGGCCCACCTAGAAGGTAAAGTTTATTAGTACTCATTATAACTAGTTGTTACATGTAGTATCCACAGAGGGGTTCGGGGATGTTTATGGCACTCTGAGGGCTTTTTCCTTTGAATGTTTAGACGGGTCAGCCTTTCCGTTGCCACTTTTGGTACATCATACTCAATGCAAACCTGTATCCTTTTTTTTTCAGCCGTTAAGTTGGTGACGGTTTTGTCCTGTTGGAACAACCAAATCTTTTCCCATAGTTAGTTTTAAGATTTGAATGCAAGGGTTTGATGAAAAGGGTTCATGTCTTTCTGTATCCCCCCCCTTTTTTTAGCGTTAGCTCCAGAAGACGTGGGTATTATACTTGACTATAGGGTGGAGTCAAGCCACAGATTCATCAATTCACCCATGTTGTTTGGGTGACTATATATGATTAACTTTGGAAGCAACCTTAATTTTTACGTTAAAATCATCTTATAGAGAATGCTACAATGTGATTTCTGTACAACATAAACTTTATAGAGAACATTTGTATGTGTCAATCCCAATATTTTTCTCTTACAGATTTTATGTAAAGCCAATGTGGGCAACAGCGAATTATATCTCCATTTAATCAGATGCATTACCATTTTTATCATATTCTGTAAACCAATGTTGTTTTAATATACACGTTTCCTTTTACTAAGTCCTAAAAACACCATGTGTCATGTAGACAGTGTCTAGGCGAAACTGGGTATTGCTGAGCTCATGTCAATTAAATATGCCTAAATCGAATAACATCCGGGTCCCTCTCCCACCCATCCCCCTTTCCAATTCACCATTTCAGTCCATTTTCTGATGCAGTCTTTCTGTTGTTCTTTTACTATGCATCCCTCTCCATGAGAAATATTTAATCTGGGTTGTGTTACTAGCATCCACATATGAGGGAACCACCATTTTGTCATTTGTTTTTCTGCGGGACTGTGTTACTTCCACTTAAACAAATGTCTTCCAGCCTCCATCCATTACCTGGCAAATTCATTGAGTTGTCCCTCTTTACTGCTGCATAGTATTCCATTGTATACATGTCCCACATTTTTCTCTATCACTCATCAGTTGAAGGGCACCTGGGCGGTTCCAGCTTTTTGCTATTGTGAAACAGAGCTGCAATAAACTGCTGTGCATGTATCTTTGTAGTAAGTTGTTGTTCTTGTAGGTATATACCCAGGAGGTGGTATGACTGTCTTAGGTCAGGTGGCAAGCTCATTTTGTTTCTTCTAAGGGTTCTCCACACTGCTTCCACAGTGGCTGTAACAATTTTACATTCCCACCAGCAAGGAATGAGTTTTCTCCCTTTCCCCACAACCTTCCTGGAAGGACCTACAAGGAGATCTTGGAAATTTTTAAAAGAACTTCAGCTTTCAAAATGAGAATAAATAAATAGCCGTGCAAAAGAGGCGGACAGGCGAAACTTCTTTTGATACCTTGCCTTTTCTTCCCTTTGGACAAATAAATTACTGATTCGCCAACATTTTATTATAAATAACAATCAAGATAAGATCAAAAGCAACCCCAAAGAAAGCACTCTCACATTATCTTAGAATAGTTTATCTTCATGAAAACCAGCATAAGAAGTAGAGAATCTGAAGTAAGGTAAAATGAACTTTGGCTGAATCTGCTAATAAAATATCTGCAGAGGAGGCACAAGGCCTGACCAAATAAGTATGTATCTTTATCCAGCACAGGGAAAATACATATAATTGTTATGTCAGTTAAAACACAGTCACAGATTAATAATGCTCACTAGTTATTGAAACTGCCAAAAATGAGATATTAGATTTTCACGAATTCTTTTCATACAGGCACAGGAAGGCAGACCTTTGTACAAAAGAGGAAAACCTCAATTCATTACTAACTGTGTCTGCTAATTAAACAAGGCATGGGTCACTTTACTAATAAGTGGAAGCCAGTGATGATGAATATGTAATCAACTGGGCTCTGGAAGCGAATTACTGATCATGGAGGGGGGTAGGTGGAGTAACCAGGCCATGTAATGCATGCATTTTTCATACAAAGATCTTATCTGCCTAATGCAAAGCATATAATCATCCAAAATATCAAGGATTTCTTCTGCACTATAATATCATTTGAATTAGCCTGCATTATATAAAATCAAGTGTTAATTTTCAGAAATTTTCATTTAACGTCCCCACCACAAGTCACCATTAGAAAATGTAAGGTGGGGCTGGAGAGACTACTCAGTCAGAATCAGAACATGTGCAAGCTGGAGTATCTGAGTTCAATCACCAGCACCTCCCACAAAAAGCTCAGACATGGCAGCAAGCTTCTGTGTCTGCAATTGCAGTGCTGGGGATATGGATACAGGTGGACTCCCAGGGTTCACTGTCAGCAGGTTAGCCTAACTGATGAGCTCCAGTTCAGACAAAGGTTGGAAAAGTAGCACGAGAGTAGCAGAGACAAGAGATGGCAAAATGCTGGCCTACAAACAAGCATGACCATTAGAGATATATATATATATATATATCTATATATTATATAGATATATATCACATAAATTATAAAAATAAAAAAATGATTAAAGAAAATATAAAAAACATATTTGCTATATTCAAACCACTTGGTCTCAATGACTATACTGCATACTGTTAGCAGCACATTTTTTTCCAGTCAGTCCTGCTAAAAATCTTATTTCTTATCCTGAGGCTTTGTCCATTTATTTCCTTTCTTGATGAAATATGCTGTTACAGGTATTTCTTAGCTCCAAGGAAGTGCAAACCAATTCTGAGCATCCTAAAATTTACAACAGGTCTATTTCTCTTCAAATGAGACAATCTTTTAAAGGCTCAAGGCTATGAAATGTGTCAATGAAAAACTCCAGCAAATATAGCTCAGACACTGTGCTGACCAGCTTTGGATTCTACAACAGTATTGCCTGTACTTCATTTCTTATGTTTAATGTAATGAATAATATTTCACAAAAGTACAGATGGCTCATATTTTCTAGTACTGGATAATTTCCACTCCCAAATTCTCCTCCTTTTATTTCCTCTAGAATGCTTCAGGTATAAACAAGACTTTATTTGGGGTCTGGACATGAGCTCCCCAGGGCATTTCACAGAATAGTTGGAGAAATGTGACAGACTAGTTGGAGAAATAAGCGAAATAAATTAATGAGGTTTCTGAAGCCTAACTAGCTGGCCGCAAACTGTCTATCAACCTGCTACACAACATTCAGGCCTTTATCCTGGATCCCCTGGGGATAATTCTGCAGGTGAGCAGGAGACTGGAGACCAAAACTAGAGGAGACTCTTGGAAGGCATGTTGTAGCAGGGAGACCCTGGAGTGAGGTGGCTCAGCCGTGTTTTATTAGATGAAGAGAGACACAAAGAAGCTAAGGTGGAAACATCTAGAAATCCACAGTTTAAAAGTTTAGAAGTGAGAAGATGTAACCCTGAATCTGGAAATATGGGGATCCTAATCTCTAAAGATGGTGTGCTGGGTGGCTTTAGTGTCAACTTGACACACCTGGGTTGAGGGAGCCTCAGTTGGAGAACTGCCTCCATTGGACTGGCCTCTGGCCATGTCTGTGGGGCATCTTCTTGATGCATACACACGCGTGGCATGTACTCACATAGACACATGCATACACATGTGGCATGTACTCACACAGACACATGCATACACACATGGCATATACTCACATAGACACATGCATACACACACGTGGCATGTACTCACATGGACACATTCATACATAGACACATGTATGGCATGGACTCACACAGACACATGCATACACACGTGTCATGTACTTAGACACATGCATACACACATGTGTTATGTACTCAGACAGACACATGCATACACACATGGCATGTACTCACATAGACCCACACATACACACATGTGTCATGTACTTACATAGACACATGCATACACACATGTGTGGCATGGACTCAGATAGACATGCATACACACATGTGTGGCATGGACTCAGATAGACATGCATAGACACATGGCATGTACTCACATAGACACATGCATACACATATGTGGCAGGTACTCACATAGACACATGCATACACACACATGGCATGCATTCACATAGACACATGCATACATACATGTGGCATGTACTCACAAAGGCTGCCAGTTGCAGACATGCGTGATCATTACTTCCTGCCCTGAAATACCTTTCCCTGTAAATGCCACCATGGGGTCTGCTAGAGTAATGACACTAATTTTGGTATTAAAGATGGTCATGTGAATTTACAGACCATGTCTGTGCATATCCATTTGTGGGACTCTGTACTATGCTTCATCTGGTGCTATTGCTTGCTCCCAAGATAAAAGTGCCACAAACTCAAAAGGGTATGAATGGCCAAACCATGGAGATTATGAGTCTATACAGTGTGGTTCCATGGACAAGTTGCCAGTATTCAGCTTCACCCACCCAGGGCTCAGGAAACATTGTAGAATAGGGGGCAGGAAGATTGCAAGAGCCAGAGAGGTGGAGCAAGACCAAATGGAAATGAATCCTACGAGCTCTGGGGACCCTGTTCATATGAACCTACAGGACTGATATCAGCACGCATAAGACCCATGCAAGCTCAATCAGACAAAAACACATTATGGAACTGCAGAAATGGGTAACAGAACCCAATCTTAGCTGAAGAAATATTAGCAGCTGATTTCAGTTGGGTGAGGAAGAACTGGCCTTCTTTAAGAGAGGAACTCTGGGTAGGCTGTCTGGAGCTCAGAGAATGAACTGGCATTGATGAATGGCTAAGAGAGTAATTTGGCAAAATAGATCCTAACAAAAATGACAGAATGCATGAATGGGGGCAGGCAGTGTGGGAGCATGCCAATGGAGAAGTGGGTATAAAGGTGATCAAAACTCACTGAAAAAATTCATTAAAAATTTTGAAAAAACACTAATTGTGGTGGCATCTGCCATAATCCCAACATGGGGAAAACAGTTGAAAAGACATTTGAGGCCAGCATGGGCCATATAGGTAGTTCTCATTTCAAAAATGCCAAAATGAAAATAAATAGACTAGAATTGAAGAGTGAAAGTATTGGTAATTTTTGTTTTAAAATAATGCACATTATTGAAGACTAACATTCAGGAAAATGAAAAGAATGCACATTAAGTTCAGGTGAGGTGGCACAGTGGGTTAAGTTGCTCCACAAGCCACACAGTGACCCGAGCTAATCCCCAGAACCCACTTAAAGGTGGAAGGAGAGAACTCTACAAATTTGGCCTCTGATCTAGACACACACACACACGCACACACACACACACACACACACACGCACACACACACATTGTGATGTGTGCATATTCATGCACCTATACATCATTATATGCAAATACACAATAATCATGATTAAAGTGTGAAATGTGCACTTTTACCACTAGCACATGAAGTTCTAACAAAACCTTCAAATAATTACATTTGAATCTGTCCAGAATTCACAGTGATTCATTTTCACAAGTGGAAAGCACATCAGTTGTTTTTCTCATCACTGCAACTAAATAGCTGCAACTTACAGAGGAAGGAGGCATTTCGGTTCAGTTTCATGGCATAGAGGACACCAAGGTGGAACAGCTCTGTCCATGGTAAACACCGCCCATTCACACACATACACATATACACACATACACACATACACCCTACAAATGCAAAAGTTTCCACCTCTAAAAACAGTTCCACCACCTGGGGAGTAAGTGATCAAAGACGCAAGCCTGCAGGGGACGTCTGACATTCAAACCTAACTGAAAGCACTTTTAATCTTACTTTATAACTTGGAATATCTTTGAAGGAAGAATTCAGTCTTCCCCAGGAAAAGAGAGTAAGTAACTTGGGTTTGTAAATATATTAACTAAGTATGTTCCATGGGCTGTCCATTTAACAGGGGAAGTTTTTATTAGTTTCCAAGAGGCATGAATGGAGATAATTTAAAGATGTAGATTTTGGTGCCTTCAAATTAGTCAGAGAGAATTCATTCAGTAGTCACCGTCCTGATGCCCTAGGCTGTGTTTTAGTAACAACTACAGATGCTGTCATGGCACATCCTAACACACGGGGACAGAATGCCAGGCTGTGTAACTAAAAGGTTACTAATTTTCTGCCTATTGAATTTAACCTTGCAATCTTTACAGACAACTGGGGAAAGGCTTTCCTGTCTGTGACGTGAATTCATTTACTTGCTGCTTTAATTATTTATGATCAGAACACTTGTTTAGTCACTCTTCCAAAGACCATTGTAAATCTAATAATGTCTAATTAACACCCTAGAGATAATCTGTAGCCCCCAATATATCATTTCTAATTTTAAATTCCTCTGTTGAATATTGCAGGCTAAGCTATGATAATAGAGGGGAAATATCAAAAGCTGGCCAAAAGGTGGCAACAATGAATTGTCATCAACTCAGTTGATAGCTAACTCAAGTAATAAGAGTAATAAAATAGGCCTATTTTTCTTTCATTCGCATGAAAATATACTTTATTAATATTTATATCATGCTTTTGCATTTTATAAGCTGAACGAACTTGAACTAAGAATAAAAACATTCCTTGTTATGGAGAATCCTCACAGTCCTGCCCTTTAACACAGAATTTGATTTGAAATCGTGAAGGGTTTTGGCTAGAGATGGCCTTGCTGTCCCTCACCCCTTGTGCCCAGTGGCCAACTCTGCCTCAGTGATAATGGTTATGCTAACTCGAGCTCTGTAGGAGTGCTGCCTATGGTATAGAATCAGAACCCAAATCTTAGCAAGGAATGAAATAACAGAATGGAGCACATTTTACCAAATGGGTTTCCTCGTGTATTATTTGCAGATTTCTAAATTATGCTTTTTGTACATTTGTAAGTGCATATGTGAAAATTAGCATAAATGTATTTGAGCAAAATGAGAAGTTATTTTGATAAGTATGTTTTCTGTAATAAAGACCATGCATCTGTTTTTAGGATATATTTTTATGTATGTATATATGTGTTTCTATCATGTGTGTACAGGTACCAGTGGAGGCCAGAAGAGAGGATCAGACACCCTGGAGCTGGAGCTTCAGGCAGTTGTGAGCCATCTGGTATCAGTGCTGGACACTGAATTCGGGTCCTCTGAAAGAACAGTGAAGGCTCCTAACCACTGAGCCATCTCCCTGGCCCCAAAGCCATGATATCTTAATTGGACTCGACATGCAATGCAGTAAATATGCTAGAATACTGAAAACAACAAGGAAAGCTGTAGAGGGTAAAAGAAGAGAAAGAGCACAAATAATGACAAAGAAGTGCATTTTTTCAACTTTTTCATAAAATTCTACAAAATGTTTTGTTGGTAGAACAAATTCAAATTCCTAGGGATTTGCTCAAAGAATTTTTATCTTAGTTTTTGCTTGAAAAATACCAGGATGGTACATCATATATATTACTATTTTAAAGTTTATTTTTTATATAATAGGTTAAACTTTTACTATTATAACAATATACTGAGGTGATTAAAAAGAGAAGGTTTATGTTAGCTCACAGTTTTGGAGGATTCAGTCTTGTTTGACTAATAGGGTCAAAGTAAGATCATAGTAAGATAGCAAACCATGTTGGGACCATAATGTAAAGAAAGTCCTCATATTACAGTGTCCAGAAATGATGGAGGAAGGGCTGTGTTCCCTTTGAGGTTCCGTGCCTATCATCTAACTTCTTCCTGCTGGGCCCTTGGCTTAAAGATCCCCTCACTACCCAATATTGAAATAAGTTATTGATAACCCTTTAACACAGGGGTCTTTAGAGAACGGCTATACAAAGCACAGCACCCAGCAAGTTAACATTTGATTTCCTACACTTCAGTCTAAACATTATAAGCAAAGGCACTCCTTGTGAGATCTGTTTACAAATATAACCACAATAGTCACTGTGGGGCATGAATAAAACATCATATACTTATTCCTCCTCAGTGGATGCTAAAAGGAGTCAAATAAGCTGCAATAAGAAACCAAGAATTGTACTTAGCACATAATAAAAATCTTTTTAATGCTTCATTATTCTTCCAATTTTCTTGTCCAAATAGAACTAATTAAATTATCCAGGGACAATGTATACAAGTAATGAATACTTGAAGTAGAAAAAAAAGCAACCTCGAGATAAGCAGGACATAGCAGATTCCAAAGCCTGCAGTGAATCCTTAGGATTGAAATGATTCAAAAGCTCAAATGCTGTCATGGTCAGGAGAGAAGCTGTTCCAAGGGAGGCCCGGCAGACCTGGATGGAGCTGTGATGTCTTCATGCAAATTCATCCTCAGACTTTCAAATGTGAATCAATGTCTTATTTGGAACTTTATTTCCTTCTACAAAGTATCAGTCAACTATGATTATTTTATCAAATGAAAATCTGACAAGATTTGCCAAGGATCAACATTAAACAGAAGTACACTCACCATCTCTTCGATTCAGTCTCGCAAAGCCTGGGCCATGGCTGCTGGACAGCTGGGAGGAGCTGCTGAAGGAGGACGGGGGCAAAGCAGAGGCCAGTGGAGCATCGCAGTCATCTGCCAAGGAAAAGCACGGGGAAAAGTCAACACAGGGCTGCAGACTGGAGAAGACCAAAGCTTCAGAAGAACCAGTGTGGAAGCTGGGGAGAGGTTCACCTGGTAAAGTGCTGTCTGTGCAAGCACAGGGAGTTCAGATCCCAGCACCTCACAAACGCTGGGTGTGGCAGAGCCTGACTGTAAATCCCTGACTGTAAAAGTGGAAACAATGATCCCTGGGATTTGATGATCAGCTAATCTTGATGAACCAGTGAGTTCCAGATTCACTGAAACTGTCTCAAAAAGTAAGGTGACACAGGTGCCAGCACCTACTCACAGACATCTGAATACATGCAATCACATCACACACACACACACACACACACACACACACACACACACACACNGACTGGAGAAGACCAAAGCTTCAGAAGCCCAGTATGGAAGCTGGGGAGAGGTTCAGCTGGTAAAGTGCTGTCTGTGCAAGCACAGGGAGTTCAGATCCCAGCACCTCACAAACGCTGGGTGTGGCAGAGCCTGACTGTAAATCCCTGACTGTAAAAGTGGAAACGATTGATGTAATCTTGATGAACCAGTGAGTTCCAGATTCACTGAGACTGTCTCAAAAAGTAAGGTGACACAGGTGCCAGCACCTACTCACAGACATCTGAATACATGCAAACACATCACACACACACACACACACACACACACACACACGCACACACGCACGCACACACACACACACACACACGCACGCACACACGCACACACACACACACACACACACGCACACACACACACACGCACACAGAATTTTCATGTAAGATTGTCATTCTTTCACTTTAAAAAAGTTTTAATGCCTGTGTTACATTATAATTTAGAGTAAAATTATCGAGGAATTGTTAAAATTTATTTTTATTTTTTTGAGGAATTTTTTTTAAGTACAGTTCTATTAACTTTGACTAGTGCATACAGCTATGTCACCTCCACCCTAATGAAGATAGAAAGCAGATCTGTTAGACTTAAAGTTTTCTCATGCCCTACATTTTCATTATTCTACAAAGTATCTGGGTATATCACTAACACAAGACCATTTTAAATTAAACTTGACTGTGGTTCTTCAGGTACACAGACAGTGCCCCTGCACTGAAACAAGACAGTCTATGTTAAAATCAGATTTCCCCATGGGAGGCCAAGACTCACCTAGGGCAGCATCTGTGGAAGAGACCCGGAAAGCCCTACTCTGCAGACCTCTGCAGAGGCAGTCTCTGGCAACTGTAGCCTCTACTGTTCACAGGCTCTTCCTTTGCTCTGTAATCTCTATCTTCCTAGGGTCCTCCCACCCTTTCATCCACCCCCCCCACCCCACCCCCCTGCATGCCACTCTCATTGTGGAGCAAACCTCAATTGCTTGTGTTGTGCTTTTTGAAAAATTGCTTATTTAGGCAACAGGTATCTGAGACAAATTACCGGCCTTTCTATCTACCTATGAGGGTCCCCAGGACCTCCTACTTCTGGTGTCCTGCTTCAAACTTTGTTCTAGTTTGCCTTCTTTCTGCAGCTGTAACAAAACACTCTAACCAAAACCAACTTTGGGAGGGAAGAGTTTATTTGAGTTACATCTCCCATTCATTACTTAGGAAGCCCAAGGCAGGAACTCAGGGCAGGAACCTGGAGGCAGGAGCTGAAGCACAGGCCATGGAAGAATGCTTCTTACTGGCTTGCTTCCCTGACCCATGCTCAGCATGCTTTCTTATACAATACAGAACCACCTGCCCAGAGGTGGCACCACCCATAGTGGGCTGGGCCCTCCCACATCACTCAACAATCACAGAAATACCCTACAGACATGGCTGCAGTCCAGTCCAGGGGAGGCAATTCTCCAATTGAGGCCCCTCAACCCACGTGTGTTAAGCTGACACTAAGCTGTCCAGCTCGAACTTGAAGGGGATTTGGGGTCATTTCCACTTGCGGAGCCCTTTGTCCTGCCTGCCTTGGGCTGTTTCTGTGTTCTCCAGTCCAATCCCATTTCACTTCCAGGCATTCTACATGTTTTCTCATATGAAAGCCACCTCTTCTTGATTCCTAGCATTATTACTGATTAATTTACTTTAGTCATATATTTTCTATCATGGACTGAAATATTTTAATGGTATAGGAATGTTATACCTTGAAAATATCACTAGTAAGTTCTGAACTATATTCTTTGATTATGCTTTTCTAAGACAGGGTCTCCCTGTAATCCCAGCTGACCTGGAACTCACTATATAGACCAGACTGGCCTCGATCTCACAGACATTCTCCTGCCTCTGCCTCCCAAGTGCTTCGGTTAACAACATGCATCACCATGCCTGATTTTTATATACTTGTTAGAGAGTGTGTCTGCAATTTGTTACAACTATAGAATGGAAATAACCATACAGAATTAATTACATTGCTAGAATCTGGCAAAATGTCAAGTATATTCAATATAGATGAAAGATATGGCCAATGATTTCTCTTGGTAATTTGTTAGTATAATGCTTAGCTTTGTCAACTTGACACAACCTAAAAGCATCTGGAAAGACAGTCCCAATTGGGGATTTTTCTACATTGGGTTGGCCTGTGGGCATGTCTATGGGGTATAGTCTTAATTGAATTAAAGTTACGGGAAGACCCATACCACTGTGGGAGGCACCATTCCCTAGGCAGGGAATCCTAAAGTGTATGAGAATGGAGAAAGTGACTCGAGCACAAGCAAGCGAGCACTATTTGCTCATTCTCTCTCTGCCGTTGACTGTGGATGTGGTGTGATGTCTCAGGCTCCTACCATGTTGACTTCCTACAGTGAGGGACTGTAACTTGGAAGTATGATCTAAGTTAAACCCTTTCTCCCTTAAGTTGATTTTGGTTAGAATATTTTGTCATAGCAACAGAAACCAAACTAGACTGAAAATATGGCCTAGGGAATGTCATAAAAACCCAGGGCATAGAAGTTGCCTCAGAGAATGTTATTTCATAAAGAAAACTAGAACCATGGCAGCTTTCATAAACTCTAACCTAAACTGATATACAATCTAACCTAGAAGTATACTCTTAATCAGCCAAGTCTCGTCTGTCATAGAATCTGAACCTCCAGAAAATCAAAAGCTGACAAAATATGGCGTTATAAGACAAACACCAGCCACAGTCAATCAGGTCATTTTTAGATGGCATTTCTTGTTCTCTTATTATAAATATAGTCATAAGAGGCTGGAGGAATGGCTTAGCAGTGAAGAACACTGGCTACTTTTATAGAGGAACCAGGTTCAGTTCCCAGCACCCACATGGGCAGCAGCTAACAACCATCCATAATTCCAGTTCCAGGAGATCTGATGCCCTCTTCTGACTTCAACTTCCATGGGCACTGCATGGCAAGAGTGTATTTACATACAGGTACGCAATCTACTTATATATATAAAATAAAAAAATAATAAATGAAATATTTAAAAATGTGGACCCGGGCATTCTAAATCATTTCCACCTGCTATAGGAAATGTGTGTGTGTTCTGTGCATGTTCACATGTAAAGGATGCACATGTGTGTGGTACATGTGTACATGTGTGTGGATGCATGTAGAGGCCTGAAGTTGATGGTGAGTACCTTGCTTAATCACTGTCCATTTTATGTATTGAGGCAGGATCTCCCATTAAACCTGGAGCTCACCGATTGTCTAGTTGAACCAGCCAGCTCAATGCAGGGGCCCCCATCTCTGCCTCCTGGGGGCTGAGTTTACTGAAAGTGGCCACATCTGCCCAGCTTTAACAATATTATTGAATTTTTGTGATTTTTCATACAGTAGAATTTGATGGCATTTAGATCTCCTCCCCTACCTGCAACTCCCTTTATTGCCCCCACCCAAACATATATATATATATATATATATATATATATATATATGCCTATAGAGTCTAGTTCATGTCCCCAAATGTCCTTCAGTGTGAGTCTGGAGCCTGGTTAACCCAGCAAGAGTCCTATCCTGAAAGAGACTGACTCCCTCCCTCCCAGCAGCCATCAGTTGCCAACATTTCCTTAGGCTGGGATTTCTTACCCACTTCCCCTGTCTGGGGAAGGGGGATTTTTCCCTGGTTTGAGCTTGTATGGAACTTGTGCAAACTGTCACTACGTCTGTGAGTTCATATGAGTAACTGACCAGCTATCTGGAAAACTCTGTTTCCTTGTGGTCACCCACCTCCTCTGGCTCTTACAATCCTTACACTGCCTCTTCCATGATGATCCTTGAGTCTTGGGAGGCAGAAGTTTGATATAGGTGTCTTATAGGGAGGGATGAGCACTCTTCGCACTACTACTAGAGAGTTACACAACTGGTCAAACATAGAGAATAAGTGTCTACGAGACACTTAGCCCCACGTAACACATCTTCAATGCAACCTCTACACACAGGATGAATGCATCTCTGAACTCTCATGAGAAAGTTCCTTATGCAACAGATGGTGATTTACACTGAATCCCACAACTGCCCAGCTTTTCATGAGGGTTCTTGGAGTCTGAACTCGGACCCTCAACACTTGGTTAACAAGTATATTATCCTCTGAGCTGTCTTTACATTCCCAGATTCATAAAATATTTCACTGTTCAAATGAATTCCTATAAATTCAACTCATCTAAAAGTTTTCATTAACACAATTAATATAGTGGCATGTCTTCAGACATGACTACAAAATAAAATAACCGATTTTGAAGCATCTATTCTGAAGTAGGGAGAAAAATAATTCAAATATTTAACACAGAAACATTTTTTCTTTTTTTTGGTCTTTTCGAGACAGGGTCTCCCTGTAGTCCCAGCTGTCCTGGAACTCACTCTGTAGACCAGGCTGGCCTTGCACTCACAAAGATCCACCCGCCTGCCTCTGCCTCTGCCTCCCAAGTGCTAGGATTAAAGGCATGCGCCACCACGCGCGGTTAGAAACATTTTTCTATGTATTTCCTAGAGTTGGCAATGTCATGTTTGTGTTGGTGAGCCAAACACTTGGGATTTTTAACACATAAGGAGTAGCAAGTCCTGCACAAGAATCTGTGTTTAGCACATTTGGAATGGGGAACAGCCATTATTTTCCGAATGTACATAGTCATTAGGAAAAGTCTGGGATCAGGCAGTGTTGACAGCTCTGTCTGTGGCTTTCTTAAACGGCCCTTCGCAAGTTTGCTGGGGTACCACCTTTCTGGATTTCTTCTTTCCTCATGTTATCTGCATAACCCTGGTGGTAAGGGTGTTCAGAATTCAGCGAATATGCCACTCAATGCTCTGAGGAAAACAGGGAAAATACAACCTAAGTTCCCATGGAGGCATTTTTAATTAATTCATTTCTTTGTAATTCTGTGCACATACAGAATGCATTTTGTTCAGATTCCTTCATTATCCTCTCTTGACTAAGAGGATCTTAGTCCCCTTCCTCATTCTGCTTCCCCACTAATTCCCCTTCCTACTTTCATGTCTGTTTGTGTGTGCCACTGCATTTCATTAAGGTTGCTTGCAGAAATGTGGGTGCACGGACAAGAAGGTAACAGTCTGTACTTCAGGTGGCCACCATGAGAAACACAGCAGAATCCAAAAAGGAGCATAATTTAGGGAATGCTGACCACTTGCCTCATGTTGTTCTCCACTCTTGCTTGGGAAATAAAAAACAAATCCAGGGGAAATTTCTAAAGGAGTATTAAAAAATCTGATGGGCAGGGTGTGTGGCACACTCCTTTATTCCCAGCACTCAGGAGGTAGAGCCAAGTGGATCTCTGAGAATTCAGGGTCAGCCTGGTCTATACATTGAGTTCCAAGCCAGCTGAAGCTATAAGAAGACCCTGTCTCAAAAAGATATATCTATATCTATATATCTCTATATTTATATATGTATATATGTATATATACATATATGCATATATACATATATATGTATATGTATATATACATATATAGATATAGGTATCAGGTGGGATTAAAGGCCTGTGTGACCACACCTGGATGGCACATATATAATTTTCCAATTTGTTAAAGATGAAAGCAAATTAATACCAATGAAATGGATGGAGTTGTTTATTTCACATAAAGAATTAAATACTGGCTGCATATTTGATCCCAAAGGATGCAGAGTATCTTCAATGTTTTCCAGAGCTGGTTAATATTTTGGTTATACAATTATCTGTTTTGAGAACACTACTTTTTATAAATGCAAAGTACAGAAGGTATAGTAGAGGTATATTTGTGGCCATTTCAGAAAATTGTTGAAAATTCTCCCCTAATCTCCAGCAAAATTATTTATTAATTTTAAAAATGAAACTCAAGTCAGCAAGTCAAACAATATTTTTTGAAATCAAGTGTTCTAACACAATCTAATCTGAAGATGGTACTAATTTGATACATACTGAGGAGTACTAAATCAATTTTTTCTATAACTTTGAGTTGGCCTGAGAAATATCTGTTGGAGATTATCTTGACCATGCTAATCGATGTTAGATGACCCAGTGAGTGGCACTAAATAAACCAGGGTTTGGGTCCTGGTCTGTGTAAGACTGGGGAAAGTGAACTGAGCAGAGGGCGTGTAAGCACTGATGCTCTCTCTGCTCCTGACTGTGGGTGTGACAGCTGCTTCAAGTTCCTGCCTTGACTCACCGTGATGACAGACTGTCCTCTGGAACCGTAAGCCTAATAACCCTCTATCCCTTAAAAAAGTCAGATGAGATCTTATCTAACACCAAAAGCAACATCCTAACAGTTCTTATGCTTATACATGGTAATATAGTCCTAGACTCTGGCAGTAAAGGGCACTGCATATGTTCTTAGGGCTCTTGACAGATATGTCAGGCTCTCTCTATAGAATTATGAGCTCTTTGAAGGTGCAGCTCAAGACTTAGCCAACTTTGTGTTATATACCTAGCACAGAATCTGAAAGACAGCAAGTGTTCAATAAACTGTTGAGTACTTACTAACTCGACAGATAAACAAATAAACTGATCTCTAATCAGCAAATTGAACTGACCCAGCTTAATGATTAGAATGATTTTTATTCTTCAGGTTAAAAGACAAGAGTTCTGGAGATACCACAAATTTTTGTTTCTAAGGTGATCTCAAGAGAATACTGTGAAAAATGCATAATAGTATCAGTTATTCTTTCATTTGGCTTCCCCTTAGTTAATTTCCCAACAGTGTTTTCCTGATCTCTGATACGTTCCAACATTATTAAGGCTCAAGAATAAATCTGAAAAAATAGTTGGAAACAAAATTATTGGAAATTCCAGTTCTGCTTTGGAAATTCCAGAATCAGCAATACCAGTTTGCCCAGAATTCACCTTGCACTGAGTTCCTACACATAGGTGTGAAGGAATATGCCCCGTAGAAAAGGCGTTGCAGTTTATAAAATAAAAGAACATTCCTGGTACCCAAGTTTCATCATTGTTTTTTCCCTATTGCTTTGAATTCAGTGAGCAGTATCCTCTGAGGTTCAGAATGGAATAAGCAAGCACCCACCAGGTGTTATGAAATCTGACCCTCCCATGGCTTGTTTGACAAGTTGGTGAAGGATCAGTATATTGAATGGCAATGACCAAGGAAAGAAAGGACAACAAATGCTGGTGAGGATGTGGGAAGATAAAAACTCTTACCTACTGTTGGTAGAAGTGAAAACTAGCACAGCCATTGTGCAAATAAGTATAAAAATCCATTCCTCCAAAATTAAAAATAGCACCACCACGTGACCAAACTGTGCCACTCTGGGCATCTCTATACAAAGGACTGTATCCCATGACAGAGATATTGCTTATCCACGTTCCTTGCTGCTTCATTCACCATGGCTGGGAAATGGAACCAGTCTAAATGTCCATTCACAGATGAATGGGTAATGAAAGGTGGCACATACATACAATGGAATTTTACTCCACTATAATTTTCAGGAAAAAAAGCATTACATGATGTGAAGTGACCCAGGCTCAGACAGATGAAATTCTTATGTTCTTTTTCATATGCTGATCCTAACTCTTAATGTTTGTATGCATGCAGATAACAGGCTGTGTGAGTGGACATAGGCTATGAAACTATGTAACAGTGAGAGGGGAACAAGAGATCCTGAGAAAGTGTGGAGTCACCTCCATCAGGACCAGCTACACCTCACCTGCCTGAAAATACTGTGCAGCAGTGGCAGCCATATGCCTGTATATCCCACATGTAATTGGCTATTAGCTCTCTCCTTGGAGGAATAACCCATGGCTGATGCCACAAGCTTACATCCTCTA
>VZQC01001701.1:1624437-1656633 GCA_009823505.1 Rhizomys pruinosus | reverse complement strand
AGCTTTTTAGTGAGGCTCTTTTTTTTTTTTTTTTATCTTTTTGAGACAGGGTCTCCCTGTAGCCCCAACTGTCCTGGAACTCACTCTGTAGACCAGGCTGGTCTTGAACTCACAAACATCCTCCTGCCTCTGCCTCCTGAGTGCTAGGATTAAAGGCGTGTGCCACCAGGCCTGACTATAGTGAGACTCTTTTAAAAAAAAGTAAAATCCAGAGGGCTGGAGAGATGGCTCAGCACTTAAGAGCATTGGATGTTCTTGCAGAAGACCTGGGTTAAATTGGAAGAACACACATGGTAGCTAACAACTGTCAGTAACTCCAGTTCCAGGGTGACCCAGCACTGTATTCTGACCTCAGGGGTCACTGCACAACATGGATGAATATACATACAGGCAGGCAATACACACATACATATAAAATAAAAATAATAAATAAAATATTTTTAAAAGCTATATGTGGTGGTTCTCTGGGAGGCAGAAGCAAGAGGATCCTCACGAGTTTGAGGCTAACCTGATCTACACAGTGAGTTCCAGACCATTGAGGGTTACATTAGGAGACCATCAAGACACAAAAGTAAAACAAACAAACAAAAGACATTAAGAGTAAGGAGTGGGGTGAGCTCAGAGGAAGCATGCCCGTCTGGCACACATGGAGCCCTGAGTTTAATACCTAGAAAAAAAACAAAGAGAAAACAATAAAAAGCTTTTCAAAGTATGTAAAGACAAGTTCACTGTGGGAGAATTTTTTTCAAATGACATTTCTGAGAGATTTTCATCCAGAATCTATGACCAATTCTCCAAACTCTCTAAGAATTATAATTAAGTAGTAATAAGTGGTGTGCTGGACAGCTTTAGTTGTCAACTTGACACACCTGAGAAGAGGGAACCTCAGGTGTGGAATCTCTATCAGATCGGCCTGTGGGCATGTCTTTGAGGCAATTTCTTGATTGTTGAGTGATGTGGGAGGGCCCAGCCCACTGTGGGTGGTACCACCCCTGGGCAGGTAGTCCTGGGCACAAGCCAGAGGAGCAAACCAATAAGCAGCATTCCTCGTGGTTTCTGCTTCAGTTTTTGCTGGGTTTCCATCCTGGCTCCCCTTAATGATGAATTATGATTGGAACACATAAAATGAAATGAAATAAGCCCTTTCCTCCTCAAATTGCTTTTGGTCAAAGTGTTTTATCACAGCAATAGAAAGCAAACTAAGACAAGTGGTGAGACAGAAAGAGTTCTGAAGCTGGTGTATTTCTGCCTTAGCCTGTAGGAGCATCTCCATGAGAAGCTCCAAACTTATCAAGTCATGCCCATTAAATAGAACAGCTTTGAATATGCCATCCACACCTCACTAAAATGCTTTGAAAATAATCGTAGGCACCATTAAAAAGAAGTTCTTAGGGCTGGTGAGATACTCGGTGGGTGGGAGAGCCTGCTGCCAAGCCTGTCAACCCAAGTTTCCTCTCCAGGAAATGGAAGGAGAGAACTGACTCACTCAAGTTGTCCTCTGACCTCCATATACCACACACACACACACACACACACACACACACAAACACACACACAAACACACACACATACATATAGAGAGAGAATAAATGAAATATAACAATAAAATCTCTGTAAGAAGGAAATGAACAGCCTAATTAAAACTGGGCCAAAATATCAACAGACACTACCAAAAATAATATGTGAATGCCCAATAAGCACAAGAAAAGGAGTTATCTGGGCGTGGTGGCACATGCCTTTAATCCTAGCACTCGGGAGGCAGAGGCAGGTGGATCTCTGTGAGTTCAAGGCCAGCCTATCTACAAAGTGAGTTCCAGGCCAGCTGGGGCTATAGGGAGACCCTGTCTTCAAAAGACAAAAAAAAAAAAAGGCTGATCCAGGCCATTCTGGTATCCTTCTTTCACCCAAACCAGATCAAGATATCCACATGCCTTTGTCTCCAGAGTGCTGGAAGAGAGGCTTTGGAAGAATTTATGTGGTCTTTTCAGGACAGTGTCTGGCCCTGTAGCACCCAGCCTGTCCTGAACTCCACTCTGGGGATAGGACCAGGCGAATGCCTTGGAAGCTCACAAAGATCACGTGCCTCTCGCCTCCCACAGTGCTAGGGATTAAAGGCATGCACCACCACGCCCGGCGGAAGATTTTTTATTGTTAAGAGTACCCGAGCAGTTAATACCACTAAAATAACATTATTATTATCTGATTAGCATGGTGTGCAGAATAAATTTTACCTAAGTATGAGGGCCTAAGGCACTTACACCCGCCAAAGAGGTGGTTTATCCATAAGCTGAACTGAAGTTCCATAGTTTAAAAAGACTGAAACACACATCAAAAGCATCAGGGAAGCCTGGGGCAAGAGGGTCTGCTCTAATTATCTTTAAAGTGATGAGCACAATAATTATATTTTTGTGTCTTCTTTGAGACAGGTTCCCTGTAGCTTCTGCTGTCCTGAGAGGGAACCACAGGCCTGGCTTGTGAACCGCACAAAGATCTGCCTGCCTCGCCCCCCAAGTCTAGTATTAAGGTGTTGTGCGACAAATGCCATGGGTTAGGAGACTAAAAGCATGGAGGTGAAGTACAGTTTTCATTAAATTGATTCACCAGTTCTCTGAGACCACAACCTTTCCTCTACATAAAACACACAGCCTTCCCTCGAGATCAGCAAGGAGGGCACAGACCAGAGAGGGGTCCCTTCCTCCCATGAAGGAAAAATGCGAGGGAGAGAAAACAGGCTCAAAGAAGTATCTTCCGAAAACATAACTGAGCCCCAAAGCTGTCCAGAACCTTCTCCCCTGCCTCCTTGGAGACAGAGCCTATAATTCCCACCCCCCCGGAAGCATACAGCACCGCAACTCATCCAGGTGCCAGAGCCACAAAATGGGATCTCTAGAAAGTATGGAAAGATTGCCACGTGGACACTCCAGAGAGCTCAGAAATTCCCACAAGCTCTAAAGACTCCTCCCAAGCCAGACCAGCAGATCCTAACTGCTGAGAGCAAATTTATTAAGATAGTAAGACAGGCAGATTTCTCTTTGTCCTTTGAGATGAAGCTGGGTGGAAAAACTCACCAAAGTAGACCGATGGGCTGACCTGACTACACAAAGAATGCCTGCCTTAGCCTCACCAAGGGACTGGGATTAAGGGTTGTTGTGCCACCGACACTCCTAGTCCAAGAATCTCAAATTCCCAGTCCTCAAAAGGCTAGTGTGTATGTTAAATCAGGTATACATCCAGCCAGAGAATCTGGCTGCAGAGGTCTCAAGAAAAAGGTCAGTAATTCCAAAGCAAGCAAGTTACCTCACACAATCCCTTTTGGAAATCAGAACACAAAACCAAATTTTAGGCCTTTAATGCATGTTTAAATATCAATTTTTAAAAGCTTGCACATGTGTATCTTTAGTCTGGATCATGCCAAATGAATCAGGTTCTAGTCACTTTAAAGAATTGAAGACTTTAAGGTGGCGCACTTCTGTTTGATCAGAACTCAATATGAGAACAATTATAAATTTACCGACATTACTTTACAAACACACATCAAAAAAGTTAGCATGCTGCACACGTAACACAGTGACTAAGAACAGACACATAAACACATAGACATAGTCAGATGAAAGAGAGGAAATCCTGCACATCACGAGCCAATGCCCTGTCGGTCCATGAACCAAAAATCCATGACTCTTGTCTGGATTCCAAATGCTACGAACTAGTCGTCTAAGTCCTGAGAGACCCCATGATTTGCAGTCTATTGAGTGGAGAGTTGTAGGGAGTCCCCCATCTCGCATGCTCAGAAGAGCAATACTGTTTCCAGTTTCTCCTAACCAAGCGCCCAAGACCAGAGACTTGAGTTTAAATAAAACCAAAGTGAAGAGTAACAACACACAACAACACAAACAAACTAATTGAGCACTTTCTGTATGCCAAAAAGCACAGCTGGCCAAAACAGATGTCTCTATCCTCTGTTGGGAGATGAGCTCTCTCGTGGTGGCCCTTCTCAAGGGTATATTGTTGGGGGGAGAATGAATATCCTTAGTAGGGGCATGCTGAAGGGTGGTTTGTGGGGGTTGGGATGGAGGGAACCTTCCTCATCCTGGCAGAAAGTCAAGGACACAGGGCAGACCAACTTCTCCTTGGTTTCTTGTGGCAGGCTGAGTTATGCTCATACGTAGAACATCCTCCACCAAGAAGCCCTTAAGGCTTGCAATTATGTACGAGGAGGGGCAATGCAAACAACCTCATCCCAAATGAATCCAAGTCCCAACCCCATGAATCAAGTTAATTTATTAAGGCCATGGGTCTGGAGGAGTGGGGCAGGTCCATGGCTCCCGAAATGTGGAGGAATATTATCCTAGAACGGGGTAGAACTGGTAAGGGAGGAGGGGGTCGGTGTTTGTGGAGGATGTTGGGAGCCAGAGGCGTGCTTCACCCTATGCCTAAGGACAAAAATCAAAAGAACACCAACACAGAATGGGGCCTGCTCACGATCAAGAAGGGAGTGCCTCACCAGCACTGGGGACAGGGATGTCGAAACACCACATTGGGTGCCAGATGTAGACAAGCCCCCAGGCCTGCTGGGGAATTTGGGGTCTGACCACAGAATGGGGGTGAAGAGGTCAGAGTGCAGACACAGACCTTGCCAGGATTGGGTGAATGCTAGACAGAGGGGAGTTGTGCAAATACTCGTTTACTGGGGCATAGGTTTAGGGTTTATGTACTGTTTCCATTCCCACTCTCCTCTTGTCACCTAATGATTGGCCTCAAGTCTGCAATTTGCTTGTATGGTTCTCACCTGCTTAGGGCAGGTTAGTTGATGAGGGACAAGCCCTGCACGTGTGTAACTCTCAGCATACTGGCTGAGAATTACAAGTGGGAACAGTGGACACTGGATCACAGATCATCCGGTCCTACTTATCAAAGCTAACAAGCAAAAGGAGAAGAATGGATAAATAACCTGTGAATCACATTAAATCCACCTGAGAGGGTAGTTAGAATCAGCTGGGAGGCTCATTAGAAACAAATGGGAGGGTCATTAGAATTACCTGTGAGGGTCACTAGAATCACATGGGAAGGTAACTGGAATCACCTGTGTTCTAGTTTCTCTTCCAATTGCTGTGACAAAACACTCGACTCACACACAGCAATTGGGAGGAAAGGGGTTAGTGTCCAGCTCTACATCTCCTGGGTCACAGTTCAAGATTCAGGGAAGCCCAAGGCAGGAACTCAAGGCAGGAACCTGGAGGCAGGAGCTGAAAGCACAGCCATGGAGGAATGTATTAACTGGTCTTGCCCCTCTGGCTCAACCGGACCGCCCTCTTACTATGGTACAACAACTTGACCCAGTTGCTTGGATACCACCCATAGTGGGCTGGGCAACTCCCACATTGCATCAAACATCAAACAATACTACTCAAGATGTGGCCCACAGGCCAATCCAATCGGAACCCAATTCCCCAATTAAGCTTGCCCGCAACCAGCGTGTTCAAGTTGAAAAACTAAAAGCTATCCAGCAAGTATTGACCATTTGTCAACAAAAAATTTGACAACAACACATCACTATTAAACCAAACCTTTCCCAGTTCTTAATCCCCAAAGTAGTAATGTTAACATTAATACACAACCTAGCCGGGCATGGTGGGAGATTAAATAGCCAGAGAACACTGCTTAAATATCTTAAAATGCAGCAGTCACCGGAATAAGGAGGCAAATAAAGTTCCCTTTCAAGAAGTTAACCTGTACAAGTTAGTCTGCCCATCCCTCCCTGCTCATGAGGGTGGAGGAAGGTGCCCTGGTATCCCACAGACAGTGCGATAAACTTAGCTGCCATCTTTAGGTTCTTCCTGCCTTTGATGGAAGTCCAGGAACCAGTGACATGTATCAGGGTGGGTGGTTATTTTCTCCAGTGTTCCTTTTATCTACCCCCCAAGCATGAACTGCAGACAATTCCTCCCAACGCCCAGCAGTATTGGTGCATTGCTCTCTGATGCTGGTCTTCAGGCTCTCATGTGCCTCCTAGAAGGGCAAGCTAACCTTGCTTCCATCCACATTCCTATGGACCCAAACCATTGTTTGACTCAGATGATCTATGTAGGTTGGACTTGGGAATAAACTAAAAAGAAACAGCCATCCCAGAGATGCCCCTGTATTCTGTCTGAGGGCTTAGAAGTATTCTTCTAGCCAGGCAGGGTGGCACACACCTTTAATCCTATCACTTGGGGAGGCAGAGGCAGGGCGGATCTTGGAGTTCAAGGCCAGCCTAGTCTACAGAGAGTGAGTTCCAGGGTCAGCTGGGGCTAACAACAGGAAGAACCCTGTCTCGAAAAGACCAAAAAAAAAAAAAAAAAAAAAAAAAAAAAGATTAAGCACACCTATAACAGAATACAACTTAAAAAAGCCCTACAGGCCGTAAACTCCAACGCTTAAAAGTTCACAGTCGGTTAAAAGTCTCTTGACTGTGGGCTGCTGTCAAATCCAAAACAAGTAATGTCTTATTTCAAAAAGGGAAGAATCAGGCACACTAAACAAAACCTAAGTACCAGCAAAGTACTCAAGGCTGGACACCTGGGTTCACGGAACTCATGATCTTCTGGGCTCCAAGGGTTTCGGCAGCTCCCCTGTTCTGACTACTGCTATCCTGGCACACAGCTCATACTCACAGCCCAGGTTAAAATTCCATTCCAAACACCTGGCTGCTGCTCTTGGTGGTCGGCCCATGGTCCCGGCATCTCCAAAAGCTGGGGTCACCACTAAAACTGAGGTTGTTTCTGACCTCTCCTGATGCAAAACCTCTTAGCTTCTCTTCCTGACCCCTGGAAATCCTGGGGTCTGTCACTGCAACCAAGGCTGCACTTTGACCAATAGCCTTTCCTAGCCTCGCATAGTGCCAGGCCTCAGCTACTCTCTGTGAAACCTTCATGCTTTCAATCAACACTAGAACTATATAGGTGACTCTTACACATTACAAGTCCTGCTTCCAGCTTGACATGGAGGCTCAGGCCCGTTTTGGCAACAATAAGCTTCTGTGTGCTGACCGGAAGAAATTCTTCTCAGAAGATTTCACCACAGTGATGCTGGTCCTCTACTCTTAGTAACTTAACAAGCTGAAGTTTTCAGCCCCGGCCAACCAGCATCAATTGTCCATTAAAAGAAAAGAGTTCACTTCAGGTTCTGGTCTCTTGTGACTTACAGTAGATTCTTCAGCCCCAGCTGCCAGCAGCCCATAGATTAAACAGTCCCCATGATCTTATGCTTCCTCTTCCCTTTGAACTAGAAACTTCAAACAAGTCAGGCCTGACCATCTAACAACTCTTTCAATAAAAAACTGTTCCAAGTTCCCAGCAATGGATCTTTGAGGGATGCATTGATTTTTTTTTAAACCCAAAGTTCAAACGCTTCCACAATCCTTCTCCAAAACACCAAGGTCAGGTCTGTCACAGCAATAGCGCTCACTTCTGGTACCATTTCTGTTCTAGTTTCCTCTTCCATTGCTGTAGAACAAAACAATCTGACTGACACCAACTTTAGGGAGGAAAGTATTATTCAGCTAACCCATCTGGGTCCAGACCATCACGTCAGGAGGGAAGCCCAAGCAGGAACTCAAGGCAGGAACCTGGGGCAGGGACTAAAGCATACAGGCCCAGGAGTGAAGGATGCTTACTAGCTATGCTCCCCTGGCCCAATGCACAGGCCTAGCCCTCTATATGGTACACCGCAACCTTCCCTGGTGGCACATCCAGAGTAGGCTGGGTGCTCCCACATTGCTCAACATTTCAAGACAATACTCCACAGTTTGTGGCCACAGGCCAGTCCATGGAACCAATTCCCACTGAGACTTCCCTCAACCCAGGTGTATTCCAAGGTTGAGACAATAAAGCTATGCAGCACAACCCTGTGAGGCAATATTAGAATCACCTGTATGCTGATTAGTATCAACTGGGAGGTACATTAGAAGCCCCTGCAAGGCAAACTAGAATCACCTGGGATCTAAATTAAAATCAAGTGAGAGGCTCTTTAGAATCACCTAGTGGGCCTCTGTTTTTTTATTTTTTTTCAGAGAAAGAGTTGTTATGTGAATTTGTGCTTTTCCATGAGTGTGTTTTTTGGTGTGTGGTTGTGTTGTGTGTGTTTTCAAATAATTTATTATTGAGGTTTTGAGTATTTCATTTGAGATTTCTTTTCTTTTTGTTTGTATTAATATATCTTCCAAGCTTTCTCCACTCGGAGACCCGTGTCCCCCCCACTATCCCCCCACCCCACTGCCCAGAGCTCCTGTAATCGCAAGCATACTTTTTCATCATCTCTTTCTCAAGTCTTTTCCCCTCAAAATTCTCCAATGCTGGAACGTGGACTGTTTTTGAGCAAGAAGTTCACATGTGTTCAGTCAGTTCTTTGATGTAGTCCCTTTCTGTTGTTTTTGTTGTATGCGGTCTGTTGCTGCTAGCATCTTGGCAACCCCACACACTGTGGGGCTCTTTAATCAGTCTTTTGCGAGACCTACTTAGAAATCATCACACCTGTGAGACTTATTAGAATCACATGGGTGGGTCATTAAAATCACCTGGGAGGCTAACTAGCATCACCTGGGATACACATAGAATCACCTAGGGGAATTAGATTCATCCAAGAGACACATTAGAATCACCTGGGAGGCTCACTAGTAATACCTGATAGGCTAATTAGAATCATTTACAAGCCACATTAGGATCACCAAGGAGGCTAGTGTGAATCACCTGGATGGTAGATTAGAATCACCTGGGGAGGAGTCATTAGAATGAATGGAAGGGTAATTATAATCACCTGAGGGCTAATTAGAATCACCTGTGAGAGTCATTAGACTCAACTGGGAGGATCCTTTTAAAATCAACTTTGAGGTCATTGGGAATAACTTTTAAGGCCTCGAAAAATCATCTCTGTGAGAGTAGTGAATACGATGTGATGTTCAATTAGAATAAACCTGGGGGCCAAGTTTAAGAATCACCTGGTAGGTGACTTAAGTTAATTAAAATCTCCTGGGTGGCTAATCAGAATCACCTGTAAGGCTCATTAGAATCACATGGGAAGTTCATTAGAATCAACTGGGAGGTATATTAGAATCACCCGTGAGACTCAGAATCACCTGGAATTTGTTATAACCCATGAAACTCATTAGAATCACCTATGAGATGCTTTCAAATCATATGTGAAGCTCATTAGAATCACTTGTGAGGCTAATTAGAAACACCATTGAGGCTCATTAGAATCACATGGGAGCATAATTAAAATCACCTGGAAAGCTTATTAGAATCACCTGTATGTTTCATTAGAATCACATGGAAGACTCTCTAGCATCAACTGGGACTCAAATTAGAATTACCTGGGATTCACACTGGGATTACCTGGGAGGCATAATTTTTAAAAAAAAAAAGAATCACCTGGGAATCCCAAGAGTTGCCTAGGAGGATAATTAAATTAATCTGTGAGGGACATTAGAATCATCTGGGAGCCGGATTAGAATCACCTGGGAGGTAGTAGATGACCACTGTGTGAGGGGCATTAAAGAATCAACTTTGAGGCTGCACTTAAAATCACCTGTAAGTAATTAGAATTATCTGGGAGGTTCTTTACAATCTATTGGGAGATTAAATAGAATCACCTGGAATGCTAATTAGAATCCCTTGTGAGGCTCACTCTCATTAGGATACAAAGCCAAGCAATTAACAATGACCAGTATATTGCTAAATCATCCCCTGGGAACTGTTTTAGAGTCACTTGGCAAGTAATATATGCAGATAATACATGATATTCCCATTTCAAACACCTAGCAATCACATTATAAGTAACCTGGGAGGCCATTAAAATCTATAGAGTCGAGCAATTACAATGACCCGTGAATTTACGGAGTCCAGCCGAGGGGAATGTCATTAGAGGTCGCTTAGGGAAAGAAAAGTAATGTAGAAAAACACTGAGTGTCACATGAAAGAAACGCCTATTAATCACATTAGAATCACCTGGTGGGCTCATTAGAATTAATAGAGAGGCTCATTAGGATAAAAAAACCATGTAATTAACAATGACTTGAAATTTGCTTAGTAATCTGGGGGAATTCTGTACAGTAACTTGGGAAGTAAGGTATATAGAAGATACATGAGATTGAAATAGAAACACATAGTAATCGCACAGAAATCGTCTGGGTGTCTCATCAGAGTCAATAGCGTGGCTTATTATGATAAAAAGCCAAGTAATTAACAATTATCTAATATTTGCTTAGTCATCCTGCCTGAACCTTTGTAGAGTAACATTGTAAGTATGTAGAAAACACATGTGATTTGCTTTGGGAACACTTAAGAATCATATTAGAATCATCTGGGAGTCTCATTATGCTCAAGAGAGAGGTTCATTAGGATAAAAAGCCAAAGTAAAATTAACAATATCGCTAAAATGTTGCCAGAGTCATACTGGTGGGAATCTTTTTTTAATATTTAATTAATCACTTGGGAAGTATTTAGAAAATACTTGAGATTCACATTGGAAACACCTAATAATCTCATTAGAATCACCTGGGAGGCTCATTAAAACCAATAGAGAGGAAAATGCATTAGTGGAAGAAAGTAAAAAGCCAAAAATTAATGACCTGAAATTTGCTGAGCCATCCCCTCTGAAGTGTCCCTTGGTATTAAAGTATGTATAAAATACCTGGAAATCATATTATCATCACATGGCAGGCTCACTAGAATCAATAGAGTCTCATTGGGAATTAAAAGGACAAAGTAGTAAACTGGTCTTTTAAGCCAATGATATGATCTGAATGATATGAAATTTTCTGAGTCAGCCTGGTAAACCTCTTTGGAGTCACTTGGGAAGTAAAGTGTGTAGAAAATACGTAAGACTAACATTGGAAACACCAAGTAATCACCTTAGAATTACCTGTGCTGCTCATTAGAATCAATAGAGAGGCTCAAAATGAATAAAAAGGCAAGTTATTACATGACCTGGGGAAAAAAAAAAAAAATGTGAGCAGCCTGGAGAACTTCTGTAGAGTCACTTTGGATGTAAAGTATATAGAAAAGTTCAGAAATTCACATTGTAAACATGTAGTAATAACATTAGAATCACCTCTGATGATCATTAGAATCAATACAGAGGTTTATTAGGAGAAAAAGCAAAGACATTAACAATGACTTGAAATTTTATGTGTCCTCCAGGGGGAAACACTGTAGAATCACTACGGAAGTAAAGTTTGTTGAAAAAGCATGAGATTCTCATTGGAAACACCTAGTCATCACATTAAAATCACCTAGGAGGCTTTTTAGAATCAATAGGGAGGAACATTTGGATAAAAAGCTAAGTAATTAACAATGACCTGAATTTAAAATTGATCTTCCTGTGGGGGAAATGTCTGGAGAGTTACGTGTTTAGGTGTAATCTTTGCAGAAAATCCTTGAGATTCACCGTGGAGCCACATAGTAAATTACACATTTTGACTTACATGGGAGGCTGAACCAAGTCAAATAGGCCGCTTAGACAAAGCAAGTAATTAACAGAACCTGAAATTTGAGTCAGCCCAAGCGAATCTCTGTTGAGTCACTTGGGAAATAACATTTATAGGAGATACTTGAAATTCACATTGGAAGCACTTCATAATCACATTAGAATCACCGGGGAGGCTTAGTAGAACCAATAGAGACCTCATAAGGCTAAAAAGAAACAGTAATTAATAAGACCAGACTTACTGAGTCAATATCCCGGGGGAACCTATATTCAATCAGGTGGGAATGGAAAGTATGTAGGAAAATAACCTGGCAATGCACATTGTAAGCAAGCGGAAGCCACAATTTGAAAACATCTGGGAGGCTCATTAGAATCAAAGTTAAGTATTTTACAATGACCCAAAATTTGTAGAGTGATCCCAGGAGAAAGTCAATAGTGTCACTTGGGAAGTAAAGTGTGTACAAATACCTGGAATTCTCATTGGAAGCACCTAGAAATCATATTCAAATCACCTGTGAGGGTCGTTATAATCAATATAGAGGCTCATTAGTATACAATGCCAAGTAATTAATAAGGACCTGAAATTTGCTGAGCCATCAAGGAGGAACCTCTCCATAGTTTTTTTGGAAGGCCCATATCTCAAAATCTGGACATTCGCATATGGACGCACTTTGGTTAACCTTACATTCGAGCGTCACTTGGAAGGCTCATTAGACTCAATAGAGAGGCTCATAAGGATAAAATGCCAGTTAAGGCCTGGTAAAAGACAGTGTACAAAGTCCAACACTCATGAAGCATAACATCTTTGTAATGCATCGTGATCTTAGAAGCTGAGGCCGGGTACTCTGTCACTGACCACCAGGGAGCTTAGCCTCGGGAGGCACATATCTCCTTGTCCGTTATTATGCTCACACAGACAACGCTGGAGTTGGTGTGGCAGGTATGGGTCACTCCTCCAGGGAAAGAACCAAGACCTGCAGAGGTGCTTGCTGATGGTGGAGGAAATATAGGATGGGTAGAAGAAGGTAGTCATAAATATCAGCTGAGGCCACAGGACCAGTTGCAGAAATGTGGATTATAATAGATATTAACTTTTGTCCTATTTGGTTAAGAATGTGCTTGTTTTATATATATAGCAGATTCTTGTGTTGTTCCCTTTTGAATGTGCTACTGAGATAAGTGTTAATTGTTGTCATATTTAGGTTATTAGATACTGAAGGACTAAGTGTTCCTCAAGGACATTGCCACCTACTCTTATAACATATTAGGTGGAATTATGACCTTGCCATTGTTTGCAATTGACATTTAAGCATACCATAAGGAGAGGCTATTTATTGGGTGTCAAGTTGACAAGGGGTAGACTTGTGATGATTAATCCTGGGTGTCAACTTGACTGGACTAAGGAACAATTAAGAGAAAAAGGATCTTCAGATTGGACTACCTCAACCCGGATGGCCCACCCAAAATGTGGGTGTTACCTTCTGATGGCAGGCAGTATTAAAGGCCATGGCAGAGGGAGATGGTCCCTTTTTTTTCCCTGCGGCTTGCCTCTCTCTCACTGGTGAGTTTGTCTTGCTGCTGTGATCAACCCTTCAGATCCCAGTGTGTATTGAGACTGGCAGATCTCCTGGAATCCATCAAGCCTTCAGCACCAGATTTGGACTACTGAGATATCCAACCTTGCAGACTGAGCAGTTCCCTGGATTCTCACCCTCTCGAGTACAGCGCAGCTACTGTTGGACTCCTTGAACTCTGTCACATGAGCAAATCAATAAACTGTATATAGCTATATATTCCTCCTGTTGCTTTTGTTTCTTTAGAGAACCCTGACTAATACACTGTCACAACAAACCTACTCAGGCTTTTATCACTTGCATAAAGTTTTTCATCATCTTCACATAAATCCTTCCTAAAAATATCTTTTTAACATTTTTTTCACTTTTTATATCCCTTTTTGATACCATGAGACATAACATTCATAAACAGATTATCCCTCAGTTGTGCAGATTTTACTAAAAAATTAACATTTATTTCCCATGTAACGAGATGGGATAGTTATCTCTAATACAATTTGAGGGGTTTGAAAAATCACAGATATGCTCAATAAAAATTGAGCTCTTAGTTTCAAACATCTCAGGACTAAACACCCTCTATATCTTCCCCCGCAACTATGCCACTTGCTTTATGCCAGAAATGCAAATGGTCAGTGACAAACAGCTTCACACAGCAACTTTTTAAAACTTTCTTTCTGGGCCAAAGACTATGTCTATGAGGATTCAAGTAGCCCTGTCAGACCTCCAGCAGCAGATTGTGAAGGACCTAAAATCTGCCCTTCCTTCCTAGATACAATGTCAGACACATAAAATCTGTCATGAAGAATATTTTAAATACTTTTAAGGCATTTATTTATTAAAACATTCTCTGCCAAGATTTCACATTAGCTTAAAATTCAATTCAGTCTTTACATGTTTCTGAGGTTGCCACCTTAATGCCACAAAAAATACCTCCTCTATCAGTCAGTGTGACCAGCATCCACATGGCTAGCCCCATGGTCAGCCTCTGTTCTCCTGGTGAACCAGCTAGATGTTAATACTGATCTGCTACAAGGTAATAGCTCTTAACTCTAACTCAATGGAAAAGGAGTGAAACTTCTGCAAAGTGCACTTTTAAGAAGAGGTACTTTTTGCTTATGAAAAGAAACCAGTGAATCTTCTGAGAATAATAAAAAGGGAATGTTTAACAGTTTTAGCTCACATGACAGTTTACTTGTAAACAGCTCCATCAGCACCTTGATGAAAACTCTAGAGATGAAAACTTAAATTAGAGTAAAATATGACTCTTAAGTTTATAACAGTCAACATAACAACACTTTAACCTTCACAATTTATACAGTACTGAGGTCGTCTAGCTGTGAGGCAAATTTTCCTATTTTTAATTTAGGATTAAATTGGGTCAGTTGTTTCTGACTGAGAAATTCTACAGTAATGAGCTCTACATCTAAAAACCTTGGCTGTGCTAGGATCAAAGGCATGCTAGAATTAAAGGTGTGGGCCACCACACCTGGCTGGGGAACTTCCAGGAGCAGCCAGACCAGCAGACCAGCAGGACACCAGTTCAAACCCAGGGAGGTATGTTCACTTCCTATGAGGAGGAAGGGGGTGGAAGAAACAGGAAACACAATAAAACCCATTAGCTACCACAGGAGGGGTAGCTCTCCCAACATGGAGGCAAGAAACAGGGCTGGGCCAGGCCATTCTGGTATTTCTTCACCCAAACCAGATCAAGATATCCACATGCCTTTGTCTCCAGAGTGCTGGAAGAGAGTTTGGAAAGATTTATTTTTGGTCTTTTCAGGACAGGGTCTCCCTGTAGCCCCAGCTGTCCTGGAACTCACTCTGTAGACCAGGATGGCCTTGAACTCACAAAGATCCACGTGCCTCTGCCTCCCAAGTGCTAGGATTAAAGGCATGCACCACCACGCCCGGCGGAAAGATTTTTTTTAAGAGTACCCGAGTTATACCACTAAAATATTTATATTTCTGATTAGATGTGTCAGAATAAGATTTTACTAAGTATGAGGGCTTAAGGCACTTACACCCTCCAAAGAGGTTCTTATCCATAAGCTGAACTGAGCTTCCATAGTTTAAAAAGACTGAAACACACATTCAAAACATCAGGAGCCTGGGGCAAGAGGGCTGCTCTATTATCTTAAAGTGATCACAATAATTATTTTTTGTCTTCTTTGAGACAGGGTTTCCCTGTAGCTCTGGCTGTCCTGGAGACCAGGCTGGCTTTGAACTCACAAAGATCTGCCTGCCTCTGCCTCCCAAGTGCTAGTATTAAAGGTGTGTGCGACCATGCCTGGGTAGGAGACTAAAAGCATGGAGTGAAGTACAGTTTTCATGAATTTGATTCACCCAGTTCTCTGAGACCAACTCTTTCTCTACATAAACACACAGCCTGCCCTCGAGATCAGCAAGGAGGGCACAGACCCAGAGAGGTCCCTTTTCCTCCCATGAGGAAAAATGGAGGGAGAGAAACAGGCTCAAAAATTCTTCCAGAAACATAACAGAGCCCCAAAGCTGTTTCAGATGGCCTCCCTCACTCCTTGGAGACAAGAGCCTATAATTCCCACCCCCCGGAAGCCATACAGCACCCCAACTGATCACAGTGCCAGACCACAAAATGGGTCTCTAGCAAAGATGGAAAGATTGCCACGTGGACACTCCAGAGAGCTCAGAAATTCCCCAAGCTCTAAAGACCTCCTCCCAAGCCAGACCAGGATTCCTAACTGCTGATGCAAATTTTATTAGATAGTAAGACACAGATTATTTTTGATCCTTTGAGATAGCAGCTGGGTGGAAGAAACTCACCAAAGTAGACCAGATGGGCTGACCTTGAGCTCACAAAGAACTGCCTGCCTTAGCCTCCCAAGGACTGGGATTAAAGGTGTGTGGCACCACACCCAGTCCAAGAATTCATTCCCAGTTCAAAGGCTAGTTAATGTTAAATCAGAGATACATCCACCCAGAGAATCTGGCCTGCAGAGGTCTCAAGAAAAAGCAGATAATTCCAAAGCAAGCAAGTTACCTCACACAATCCCTTTTGAAATCAGACACAAACCAAATTTTAGGCCTTTAAATGCATTTTTAAATATCAATTTTTAAAGCTTGCACATGTGTATCTAGTCTGGCATGCCAAAATGAATGGTTCTAAGCACTTTAAAGGATTGAAGCTTGATGTGGCCACTTTGTTTGATAGAACCAATCTGAGACAATTATAATTACCGATTTACAAACACACATAAAAACTTAGATGCATGCTTAGACACATGGAAGAACAGTTACCATAAACACAAGACATAGTCAGATGAAGAGAGGAAATGCTGCACGCATGGAGCCAACACCCTGTCAGTCCCAGAACCAAAAATCCAGACCTCTTGCCAGGATTCCAAGTCACTGAGGTGAACCCCATGTTTGCACTTTTCTAGTGGAGAGTTAGGGCATCCCCCTTCTCTGTGCTCAAGGAGCAATACTGCTTCCAGTTTCTCCTAACCAAGCGCCCAAGACCAGAGACTTGAGTTTAAATAAAACCAAAGTGAAAGTAAAACAACAACAACAACAACAAAAATAATTGAGCACTTTCTTATCCAAAAGACACAGCTGGCCAAACGAGATGTCTCTAGTCCCTCTGGTGGAAGAGAGCTTCCTGGGGCCTCCTCCAAGGGTATATTGGTGGGAGGGAGAATGAGTATCCATAGTAGGGGCAGCTGAAGGGTGTTTGTGGGGGTTGGGATGGGAGGGAACCTTCTTCATCCTGCCAAAAGTTAGGGACACAGGTCAGGACCAACTTCTCCTTGGTGTTCTTGTGGCAGACTGAGTTACGCTCACATAGAACATCCTCCACCAAGGCCCCCTTAAGGCTTGTAATTATGGTGAGGAAGGGCAATGCAAATGACCTCTTCCCAAATGAACCCAAGTCCCGAAATTTCATTTTAAGGCCATGGGTCTGGAGGAGTGGCACAGCCGTCCATGGCTCCCGAATGTGGGGAGGAATATTATCCATGAGGGTAGGAAATGGTAAGGGAGGAGGGGGGTCTGTGTGTGTGGAGGTGGGGGCCAGGTGCTCACCCTAATGCCGGGCAAAAATCAAAGAACACCAACACCAAATGGGGCCTACTCACCGATCAAAGAAGGGAGTGCCTCACCAGCACTGGGGGGAGGATGTCGAAAAGCCACATTGGGTGCCAGATGTAGACAATCCCCCAGGCCTGCTGGGGAATTTTGGGGTCTGACCAAAGGAATGGGGGTGAGAGGTGCAGAGTCAAGACACAGACCCCAGGAATCTGGTGAATGTAGACAGAGGGAGAGCTGTCATGGACTCGTTTGTTGGGGGCCAGGTTAGGGGTTATGTACTGTTCGCATTCCCACTCTCCTCTTGTCACCTTATGATTGGCTCAAGTCTGCAATGTTGCTTGTATGGTCTCACCTGCCTAGGGCAGGTTAGGTTGATGAGGGACAAGCTCTGTGCATGTGTAACTCTCAGCATACTGGCTGAGAATTACAAGTGGGAACAGTGGACACTGGATCACAGATCATCCAGTCCTACTTATCAAAGCTAACAAGCAAAAGGAGAAGAATGGATAAATAACCTGTGAATCACATTAAATCCACCTGAGAGGGTAGTTAGAATCAGCTGGGAGGCTCATTAGAAACAAATGGGAGGGTCATTAGAATTACCTGTGAGGGTCACTAGAATCACATGGGAAGGTAACTGGAATCACCTGTGTTCTAGTTTCTCTTCCATTGCTGTGACAAAACACTCTGACTCACACCAACTTGGGGAGGAAAGGGTTTATTCAGCTCATATCTCCTGGGTCACAGTTCATCATTCAGGGAGCCCAAGGCAGGAACTCAAGGCAGGAACCTGGAGGCAGGAGCTGAAGCACAGGCCATGGAGGAATGCTGCTTACTAGCTTGCTCCCCTGGCCCATGCCCAGCCCGCCCTCTTATATGGTACACAACAACTTGCCCAGTGTGGTACCACCCATAGTGGGCTGGGCACTCCCACATTGCTCAACAATCAAGACAATACTCCACAGATGTGGCCACAGGCCAGTCCAATGGAACCAATTCCCCAATTAAGGCTCCCTCAACCCAGGTGTGTCAAGTTGAAACTAAAGCTATCCAGCACAGTTGACCCCTTGTCAACTTGACACACAAAACACATCACTATTAAACCACCACCTTTCCAGTTCTTATCCCCAAAGTATGATATTAAGATTAATCACAACCTAGCCGGGCATGGTGGGAGATTAAATAGCCAGAGAACACTGCTTAAATATCTTAAAATGCAGCAGTCACCGGAATAAGGAGGCAAATAAAGTTCCCTTTCAAGCAGTTAACCTGTACAAGTTAGTCTGCCCATCCCTCCCTGCTCATGAGGGTGGAGGAAGGTGCCCTGGTATCCCACAGACAGTGCAATAAACTTAGCTGCCATCTTTAGGTTCTTCCTGCCTTTGATGGAAGTCCAGGAACCAGTGACATGTATCAGGGTGGGTGGTTATTTTCTCCAAGTGTTCCTTTTATCTGTGAATGCAGCATTCCTCCCAATGCCCAGCAGTATTGGTGCATTGCTCTCTGATGCTGGTCTTCAGGCTCTCATGTGCCTCCTAGAAGGGCAAGCTAACCTTGCTTCCATCCACATTCCTATGGACCCAAACCATTGTTTGACTCAGATGATCTATGTAGGTTGGACTTGGGAATAAAGAAAAAGAAACAGCCATCCCAGAGATGCCCCTGTATTCTGTCTGAGGGCTTAGAAGTATTCTTCTAGCCAGGCATGGTGGCACACACCTTTAATCCTAGCACTTGGGAGGCAGAGGCAGGCGGAATCTTTGTGAGTGTCAAGGTTCCAGCCTGTTCTAAGAGTGAGTTCAGGACAGGCTGGGGCATACAGGAGACCCTGTTCGAAAAGACCAAAAAAAAACAAAAAAAAAAAAAAAAAAGATTAATCACAACCTAAGACAGTACAAACTTAAAAGCCCTACAGTCCTTAAAACATCCAAACACTTAAAAGTTCACAGTCTGTTAAAAGTCTCTTAACTGTGGGCTGCTGTCAAATCCAAAACAAGTAATGTCTTATTTCAAAGGGAAGAATCAGGCACACCTAAACAAAACCTAAGTCCAGCAAAGTAGCTCAAGGCTGGACACCTGGGATTCACTCAGATCTTCTGGGCTCCAAAGGGTTTCGGCAGCTCCCCTTCTCTGACTCTGCTATCCATGGCACACACAGCTCATCTCACAGGCCCAGGCTTACTCCATTCCACACCTGCTGCTGTTCTTGGTGGTCATCCCATGGTCCCGGCATCTCCAAAAAGCTGGGGTCACTGAAACTGAGGTTGTTTCTGACCTCTCCTGATGCAAAACCTCTTAGCTTCTCTTCCTGACCCCTGGAATCCTGGGGTCTTCACTGCAACCAAGGCTGCACTTTGACCAGTGGCCTTTCCTGGCCTCTCATAGTGCCAGGCCTCCACTGCTCTCTGTGACCCTCTTCATGCTTTCAACACTGGAACCATATAGGAGACTCTTACACATTACCAAGTCCTGCTTCTGGCTTGACATGGAGGCTCTGGCCCTTTTTGGAACATAGCTTCTGTGTGCTGACCTGGAAGAAATTCTTCTCAGAAGATTTCACCACAGTGATGCTGGTCTCTTGTAACTTACAGCTGATTTTTCAGCCCCGGCCAACCAGCATCAATTGTCCCAGTAAAGCAAAGGGTTCACTTCAGGTTCTGGTCTCTTGTTACTTACAGCTGATTCTTCAGCCCCAGCTGACCAGAGCCCATAGATTAAACAGTCCTGATGATCTCTGCTTCTCTTTGAAACTAGAAACTTCACAAGTCAGGCCTCCATTCTATAACTCTTTCAATAAAACTGTTCCAAGTTCCACAGCAATGATCTTTAGGGATTCATTGATTTTTTAACCCAAAGTTCCAAACGCTTCCACAATCCTTCTCCAAAACACCAAGGTCAGGTCTGTCACAGCAATAGCCCACTCTCTGGTACCAATTTCTGTTCTAGTTTCTCTTCCATTGCTGTGACAAAACACTCTGACTGACACCAACTTTGGGAGGAAAGGGTTTATTCAGCTCACATCTGGGTCACAGACCATCACTCAGGGAGCCCAAGGCAGGAACTCAGGTCAGGAACCTGGAGGCAGGAGCTGAAGCACAGGCCATGGAGGAATGCTGCTTACTAGCTTGCTCCCCTGGCCCATGCCCAGCCTGCCCTCTTATATGGTACACAGCAACCTGCCCAGGGTGGCACCATCCATAGTGGGCTGGGTGCTCCCACATTGCTCACAATTGAGACAATACTCCACAGATGTGGCCACAGGCCAGTCCAATGGAACCAATTCCCCAGCTGAGGCTCCCTCAACCCAGGTGTGTCAAGTTGACACTAAAGCTATCCAGCACAACCTGGGAGGCATATTAGAATCACCTGGGATGCTGATTAGTATCAACTGGGAGGTACATTAGAAGCCCCTGGAAGGCAAACTAGAATCACCTGGGATGCTAAATAAAATCAAGTGAGAGGCCTCTTAGAATCACCTGTGGGGCTCTTTTTTTTTTTTCAGAGAAAATAGTTGTTTTTATTTGTGCTTTTCCATGAGTGTGTTTTTGTTGTTGTTGTTGTTTGTTTTCACATAATTTTTATTGAGGTTTTGAGTATTTCATTTGAGATTTCTTTTCTTTTTTTTGCTATTATATATATTACAAGATTATCAAATCTAGNAGGCCATGGGTCTGGAGGAGTGGCACAGCCGTCCATGGCTCCCGAAAGTGTGGAGGAATATTATCCATGAGAACAGAAAAATGGTAAGGGAGGAGAGGGCTCTGTGTCGTGGTATGCTGGGGCCAGGGTGCGGTCACCCTCATGCCGGACAATGAATGCAACAGGACAGCAACACAAATTGTTGGGCACTACCTCACCGACAAAGAAGGGAGAAGGCCTCACCAGCACTGGGGAGGTGTCAGAAAAAAACTACTTTGGGTGCCAGATGTAGACAGTCCCCCAGGACTGCTGGGGAGTTTTGGGGTCCGACTGAAGAAGGGATGGGGGTGAGAGGTGCAGAATAAAGTCACAGACTGTGGGAGTTGGGTGAACACAGAGAGAGGGTGAGCTGTCATGGACTCGTTTTTTGGGGGTAGGGTTAGGGTTTATGTACTCTTAGTATTCCTGCTTGTGATTGGCCAAGGTCTGCATTGCTGCTTGTATGGTCTCACTGCCTAGGGCAGGTTAGGTACATGAGGGACAAGCTTCCTAGTGCATTGTGTACTCTCAGCATCTGGTCGATGAATTTACAAGTGGGAACAGTGCGACATGGATCACAGATCAATCCTTTGCCTACTATCAAAGCTTAAAAAGCAACGGAGAGAATGGGATAATAAACATGTTAATCACATCTTAAAAATTCACAACCTGAGAGGTGATTGAATCAGCTGGGAGCTCATTAGAAACAAATGGGAGGGTCATTAGAATTACCTGTGAGGGTCACTAGAATCACATGGGAAGCGTAACTGGATTCACCTAGTCACATGTAGTTTCTAGTTTCTCTTCCAATTGCTGTGACACAAAACACTACTGACTCACACCAACTTGGGAGGAAAGGGTTTATTCAGCTCAATATCATCTGACGTCCACAGGGCTTACATCATTACAGGGAGCCCAAGGCAGGAAACTCCAAGCGTCCAGGAAGCCTGCAGAGTCGGCAGGAGCTGTAGCACAGGCTATGGAGGAATGTTTCTTACTAGCTTGCTCCCTGGCCCATGCCCAGCCCGCCCCTCTTATTGGTACACAAACAATTGCCAGTTGGTAACACCCATAGTGGGCTGACGGCACTCCCACAGCATTGCCTCAACAACAACGAAATACTCCACAGATGTGGACCCAGGCCAAACTCAATGGAACCCATTCCCCAATTAAGCTTCCATCAACCCAGGGTGTCAAGTTGAAACTAAAGCATCCAGCACAGGGGTTTGGGGAAAAAAACCCCCCCCTTGTTTTGAGTATCAACTTGACACAAAAAACACATTACACTATTAAACCACCACCTTTCCATTCTTATCCACACAAAGTATGATTTTAAGATTAATCACAACCTAGCGAGCACAAACAGAAGTTAAACCTAGAAAGCACAACCGGGCATTAGGTGGACTGAGGATTAAATAGCCACACGAAGAACACTTGGCTTAAATATACTAAAATGCAGCAGTCACCGGAATAAGGAGGCAAATAAAGTTCCCTTTCAAGAAGTTAACCTGTACAAGTTAGTCTGCCCATCCCTCCCTGCTCATGAAGGTGGAGGAAGGTGCCCTGGTATCCCACAGACAGTGCAATAAACTTAGCTGATTTTTTAGCTTTTCTTCTCTGCCTTTAGATGGAAAGTCCAGGACCAGTGACATGTATAGGGTGGGTTGTTATTCTCATCCAGGTGTTCCTTTTTATCTGTGAATGCGCATTGCTCCCAACGCCCAGCTTCAGTATTAGGTGCGCCAGTTGCTCTCTGATGCTGGTCTTCAGGCTCTCATATGCCTCCTGGAAGGGCAAGCTAACCTTGCTTCCATCCACATTCCTATGGACCCAAACCATTGTTTGACTCAGATGATCTATGTAGGTTGGACTTGGGAATAAAGAAAAAGAAACAGCCATCCCAGAGATGCCCCTGTATTCTGTCTGAGGGCTTAGAAGTATTCTGCTCGCCAGCAGGTGGCACACACCTTTCAAAGTTCTAGCACCTGGAGGCAGAGGCAGGCGGAATCTTTGTGAGTTCAAGTTCCAGCCTGTTCTAAGGAGTGAGTTCCAGGTCTAGCTGGGATTACAGGAGACCCTGTTCGAAAAGACCAAAAAAAAAAAAAAAAAAAAAAAAAAAAGATTAATCACAACCTAAGACAGTACAAACTTAAAAGCCCTACAGTCCTTAAAACATCCAAACACTTAAAAGTTCACAGTCTGTTAAAAGTCTCTTAACTGTGGGCTGCTGTCAAATCCAAAACAAGTAATGTCTTATTTCAAAGGGAAGAATCAGGCACACCTAAACAAAACCTAAGTCCAGCAAAGTAGCTCAAGGCTGGACACCTGGGATTCACTCAGATCTTCTGGGCTCCAAAGGGTTTCGGCAGCTCCCCTTCTCTGACTCTGCTATCCATGGCACACACAGCTCATCTCACAGGCCCAGGCTTACTCCATTCCACACCTGCTGCTGTTCTTGGTGGTCATCCCATGGTCCCGGCATCTCCAAAAAGCTGGGGTCACTGAAACTGAGGTTGTTTCTGACCTCTCCTGATGCAAAACCTCTTAGCTTCTCTTCCTGACCCCTGGAATCCTGGGGTCTTCACTGCAACCAAGGCTGCACTTTGACCAGTGGCCTTTCCTGGCCTCTCATAGTGCCAGGCCTCCACTGCGCTCTGTGACCCTCTTCATGCTTTCAACACTGGAACCATATAGGAGACTCTTACACATTACCAAGTCCTGCTTCTGGCTTGACATGGAGGCTCAGGCCCTTTTTGGAACATAGCTTCTGTGTGCTGGCCTGGAAGAAATTCTTCTCAGAAGATTTCACCACAGTGATGCTGGTCTCTTGTAACTTACAGCTGATTTTTCAGCCCCGGCCAACCAGCATCAATTGTCCCAGTAAAGCAAAGAGTTCACTTCAGGTTCTGGTCTCTTGTTACTTACAGCTGATTCTTCAGCCCCAGCTGACCAGAGCCCATAGATTAAACAGTCCTGATGATCTCTGCTTCTCTTTGAAACTAGAAACTTCACAAGTCAGGCCTCCATTCTACAACTCTTTCAATAAAACTGTTCCAAGTTCCACAGCAATGATCTTTAGGGATTCATTGATTTTTTAACCCAAAGTTCCAAACGCTTCCACAATCCTTCTCCAAAACACCAAGGTCAGGTCTGTCACAGCAATAGCCCACTCTCTGGTACCAATTTCTGTTCTAGTTTCTCTTCCATTGCTGTGACAAAACACTCTGACTGACACCAACTTTGGGAGGAAAGGGTTTATTCAGCTCACATCTGGGTCACAGACCATCACTCAGGGAGCCCAAGGCAGGAACTCAGGTCAGGAACCTGGAGGCAGGAGCTGAAGCACAGGCCATGGAGGAATGCTGCTTACTAGCTTGCTCCCCTGGCCCATGCCCAGCCTGCCCTCTTATATGGTACACAGCAACCTGCCCAGGGTGGCACCATCCATAGTGGGCTGGGTGCTCCCACATTGCTCACAATTGAGACAATACTCCACAGATGTGGCCACAGGCCAGTCCAATGGAACCAATTCCCCAGCTGAGGCTCCCTCAACCCAGGTGTGTCAAGTTGACACTAAAGCTATCCAGCACAACCTGGGAGGCATATTAGAATCACCTGGGATGCTGATTAGTATCAACTGGGAGGTACATTAGAAGCCCCTGCAAGGCAAACTAGAATCACCTGGGATGCTAAATAAAATCAAGTGAGAGGCCTCTTAGAATCACCTGTGGGGCTCTTTTTTTTTTTTTTCAGAGAAAATAGTTGTTTTTATTTGTGCTTTTCCATGAGTGTGTTTTTGTTGTTGTTGTTGTTGTTTGTTTTCACATAATTTTTATTGAGGTTTTGAGTATTTCATTTGAGATTTCTTTTCTTTTTTTTTGCTATTATATATATTACAAGATTATCAAATCTAGAGCCGTGTCCCCCACACTATCCCCCGACTGCACCAGAGCTCATGTAGTCTGCCAAGCATACTTTTCATCTCTTTCTCAGTCTTTCTCAAAATTCTCCATGTGGAAGTTGACTGTTTTGAGCAGAAGTTCACTGTTTCAGTCAGTTCTTTGATGTAGTCCTTTCTGTTGTTTTTGTTGTTGCTGTTGTTGATGATGCATATTGGAAACAACAAAAACTTGTGGGGCTCTTTATAATCTTTTGCGAGACTACTTAGAATCACCTGTGAGACTTATTAGAATCACATGGGTGGGTCATTAAAATCACCTGGGAGGCTAACTAGCATCACCTGGGATACACATAGAATCACCTAGAGGAATTAGATTCATCCAAGAGACACATTAGAATCACCTGGGAGACTCACTAGTAATACCTGATAGGCTAATTAGAATCATTTACAAGCCACATTAGGATCACCAAGGAGGCTAGTGTGAATCACCTGGATGGTAGATTAGAATCACCTGGGAGGGTCATTAGAATGACATGGAAGGGTAATTATAATCACCTGAGGGCTAATTAGAATCACCTGTGAGAGTCATTAGACTCACTGTGAGGATCCTTAAAATCACTTTGAGTGTCATTGGAATAGCTTTTAAGGCTCAGAAAAATCATCTGTGAGAGTAGTGAGAATACTTGTGATGTTCAATAGAATAACCTGGGGGCACATTAGAATCACCTGGTAGGTGACTTAAGTTAATTAAAATCTCCTGGGTGGCTAATCAGAATCACCTGTAAGGCTCATTAGAATCACATGGGAAGTTCATTAGAATCAACTGGGAGGTATATTAGAATCACCCGTGAGACTCAGAATCACCTGGAATTTGTTATAACCCATGAAACTCATTAGAATCACCTATGAGATGCTTTCAAATCATATGTGAAGCTCATTAGAATCACTTGTGAGGCTAATTAGAAACACCATTGAGGCTCATTAGAATCACATGGGAGCATAATTAAAATCACCTGGAAAGCTTATTAGAATCACCTGTATGTTTCATTAGAATCACATGGAAGACTCTCTAGCATCAACTGGGACTCAAATTAGAATTACCTGGGATTCACACTGGGATTACCTGGGAGGCTAATTAGAATCACCTGGGAATCCCAAGAGTTGCCTAGGAGGATAATTAAATTAATCTGTGAGGGACATTAGAATCATCTGGGAGCCTGATTAGAATCACCTGGGAGGCTAATTAGAATGACCTGTGAGGGTCATTAGAATCACTTTGAGGCTCACTAAAATCACCTGTAAGTAATTAGAATTATCTGGGAGGTTCTTTACAATCTATTGGGAGATTAAATAGAATCACCTGGAATGCTAATTAGAATCCCTTGTGAGGCTCACTCTCATTAGGATACAAAGCCAAGCAATTAACAATGACCAGTATATTGCTAAATCATCCCCTGGGAACTGTTTTAGAGTCACTTGGCAAGTAATATATGCAGATAATACATGATATTCCCATTTCAAACACCTAGCAATCACATTAGAGTAACCTGGGAGGCTCATTAAAATCTATTAGAGTCTAGCAATTAACAATGACCTGAAATTTACTGAGTCATCCAGGGGAATGTCATTAGAGTCCTTAGGGAAGAAAAGTATGTAGAAAACACCTGAGTGTCACATTAGAAACGCCTATTAATCACATTAGAATCACCTGGTGGGCTCATTAGAATTAATAGAGAGGCTCATTAGGATAAAAAAACCATGTAATTAACAATGACTTGAAATTTGCTTAGTAATCTGGGGGAATTCTGTACAGTAACTTGGGAAGTAAGGTATATAGAAGATACATGAGATTGAAATAGAAACACATAGTAATCGCCTGGGTGTCTCATCAGAGTCAATAGCGTGGCTTATTATGATAAAAAGCCAAGTAATTAACAATTATCTAATATTTGCTTAGTCATCCTGCCTGAACCTTTGTAGAGTAACATTGTAAGTATGTAGAAAACACATGTGATTTACTTTGGGAACACTTAAGAATCATATTAGAATCATCTGGGAGTCTCATTATGCTCAAGAGAGAGGTTCATTAAGATAAAAAGCCAAGTAATTAACAATATCCTAAAATGTGCCGAGTCATCTGGTGGGAATCTTTTTAATCACTTGGGAAGTATTTAGAAAATACTTGAGATTCACATTGGAAACACCTAATAATCTCATTAGAATCACCTGGGAGGCTCATTAAAACCAATAGAGAGGATCATTAGGGTAAAAAGCCAAAAATTAATGACCTGAAATTTGCTGAGCCATCCCCTCTGAAGTGTCCCTTAGTATTAAAGTATGTATAAAATACCTGGAAATCATATTATCATCACATGGCAGGCTCACTAGAATCAATAGAGTCTCATTGGGATTAAAAGACAAGTAGTAAACTTGTCTTTTAATCCCAATGATATGATATGAATGATATGAAATTTTCTGAGTCAGCCTGGTAAACCTCTTTGGAGTCACTTGGGAAGTAAAGTGTGTAGAAAATACGTAAGACTAACATTGGAAACACCAAGTAATCACCTTAGAATTACCTGTGCTGCTCATTAGAATCAATAGAGAGGCTCAAAATGATAAAAAGGCAAGTAATTAACAATGACCTGAAAAATGCTGAGTCATCCTGGGAGAACTTCTGTAGAGTCACTTTGGATGTAAAGTATATAGAAAAGTTCAGAAATTCACATTGTAAACATGTAGTAATAACATTAGAATCACCTCTGATGATCATTAGAATCAATACAGAGGTTTATTAGGAGAAAAAGCAAAGACATTAACAATGACTTGAAATTTTATGTGTCCTCCAGGGGGAAACACTGTAGAATCACTACGGAAGTAAAGTTTGTTGAAAAAGCATGAGATTCTCATTGGAAACACCTAGTCATCACATTAAAATCACCTAGGAGGCTTTTTAGAATCAATAGGGAGGAACATTTGGATAAAAAGCTAAGTAATTAACTATGATCTGGAATTTATTGAGTCTTCCTGTGGGAATGTCTGTAGAGTTACTTGTTAGGTTAATATTTAAGAAAATCCTTGAGATTCACATTGGAGCAACATAGTAATCACATTTGAATTACATGGGAGGCTGACCAAATTCAATAGGCCCATTAGAACAAAAGCCAAGTAATTAACAATGACCTGAAATTTGAGTCAGCCCAAGCGAATCTCTGTTGAGTCACTTGGGAAATAACATTTATAGGAGATACTTGAAATTCACATTGGAAGCACTTCATAATCATATTAGAATCACCTGGGAGGCTTATTAGAATCAATAGAGACTCTCATTAGGATAAAAAGACAAGTAATTAATAATGACCAGACATTTACTGAGTCATCCCTGGGGAACCTATGTTCAATCAGGTGGGATGGAAAGTATGTAGAAAATACCTGGCATTCACATTGTAAGCAGCTGGAAACCACATTTGAATCACCAGGGAGGCTCATTAGAATCAAAGTTAAGTATTTTACAATGACCCAAAATTTGTAGAGTGATCCCAGGAGAAAGTCAATAGTGTCACTTGGGAAGTAAAGTGTGTACAAATACCTGGAATTCTCATTGGAAGCACCTAGAAATCATATTCAAATCACCTGTGAGGGTCGTTATAATCAATATAGAGGCTCATTAGTATACAATGCCAAGTAATTAATAAGGACCTGAAATTTGCTGAGCCATCAAGGAGGAACCTCTCCATAGTTTTTTTGGAAGGAAAGTATCTACAAAATACTGGACATTCTCATTGGAAGCACTTTGTAATTACATTAGAGTCACCTGGGAGGCTCATTAGAAACAATAGAGAGGCTCATAAGGATAAAATGCCAGTTAAGCTGGGTGTGGTGGCACGTGCCTTTAATCCTAGCACTTAAGAGGCAGAGGCAGAGGCAGGTGGATCTCTGTGAGTTCAAAGCCAGCCTGGTCTGCAGAGCCAGTTCCAGGCCAGCTGGGGCTACAAGGAGACCTTGTCTCAAAACACCAAAAAAAAAAAAACCAATTAATTTACAATAACCTGAAATTTGCTAAGTCATCCTGGATGAACTTCTATAGTCACTTGGGATGTAAAGTATGTAGAAAATACATGAGATTCACATTGGAAACACATAGTAACCACATGAGAATCACCGTGGAGGCTACTAGTATCAATAGAGAGGCTAATTATGATAAAAAGCCAAGTAATTAACAAAGTCCTTCAATTTTGGCATCATCCTGGGGAAGGTATATAGAGTAATTTGGGAAGTAAAATATATAGAAAATACATGAGATTAGCATTGGAAACAATTAGAAATAGAATTAGAATCACCTAGGAGGCTCATTAGAATCAGTAAAGAGGGTCATTACAATAAAAAGCCAAGTAATAAACAATGACCTGGAATTTACCGGGTCACTCTGCGCGAACCTCTGACCCATCACTCACTAGTAAAAACCCGATATGATGAAAAATCCTGACATTCACATAGGAAATATATGGCAATCATATAATCACCTGGCAGGCTCATTAGAATCAATACAGAGGCTCATTAGATTAAGAAACAAGTAATTAACAATGACGAGAAAATTACTGACTCATGCCCTGGGAACCATTTTAGAGTCATGTGACAAATAACGTATGTAGAAAATCCCCAGCACCCACATGGCGGCTGAGAACCGTTTGTAACTCCAATTCCAGGAGAACTCCAGTTCCAGGGGAATCCAACACCCTCTTCTGACCTCCGCGGCATTGCACGACACGTGTGCACAAACCTACATGCAGACAGTACATTCATACAATTAATTAATTAATTAATTAATTAATTACCAAAAAGAAAATACATGATGCTCACATTGTCAACACATAGCAATCATTTTCGAGTCACCTGGGAGGCTCATTACACTCTATAGATAGGCTCATTTGGATAAAAAACCAAGTAATTAACAATGAAATGAAATTTGCTAAGTCATCCTGGGAAACCTTTGTAGAGTGTATTGGGAAGTAAACTATGTAGAAAATACATGGGATTCATCCCTTAACAGGTTCTAGAATCAACCTACCATTTATTTTCAGACTTTGGAAGTTGGGTGGAGGGTATGTATGCATATTTTAGAGTAATATAAAATCAAAATGGAAAAATGTGAATCCTGAAATATGATTTGGAAATAACATACAGTTTGTTTTCAGATGACAAATTTTTAAGTATAGGTGAGATTATATAATATATCTATATATATATATATATATATATATGCAATACAAGTTGGTGGGAACAATAACAACAAAAGAACTGGGACAGAAAAACAAACAAACAAAACAACAACAAAAACAACTGAAACAGTGAATTTCTCCCCAAAATAATAATCCTTTGCTTTGTAAAAACTCTGGAAAGACTCAGAAAAAGATGCAAGACATGTATGGCAGAATGCATGAACTTGAGTGGGGTGGGGGGCATGGAAAAGGAAATGAGTCTAAATTGGATTGAGAAATGATGTATGATGTATGAAAAAGTTTAATAACAATAAAAATATATTAAAAAAAGAAAATACCTGGGATTCACATTGGAAACACCTAGTATTCTCATTACGATGATTTGAGAACTCATTAGAATCAATAGAGGGGGTCATTAAGAATAAAAGGCAAGTAATTAACGATGACCTGAAATTTGCTGATTCATCTCAGGGGATTCTCTGTGGAGTGACTGGGAAGTACAGTATGTAGAAAATACATGAGATTCATATTGGAAACAACTTGAAATCACATTAGACTCACTTAGGAGGCTGATTAGAATCAATAAAGATGCTCATTAGGATAAAAAGCCAAGTAATTAAGCATGACATGAAATTCACTGGAAACCTTTTAACAGTCACTTGAGAAGAAGTAATGTATGTAGAAGATGCATACGATTCAAATTGGAAACACCTAATAACCATATGTGAATTACCTGGGAGGGTCCTTAGAGTCAATAGAGAGGCTCATTAGGATAAAAAGCCAGGTAATTAACAATGACCTAAAAATTAATGTTTCATTCCTGGGAAACCTCTGTAGAATCAATTGGGAAATAAAGTATGAAAAAAGCTGGGTGTGAAAAAAAAAAAAAAGAAAGCTGGGTGTGGTGGTACACACCTTTAATCCTAACACTTGGGAGGCAGAGGCAGGCAGATCTCTGAGTTCAAGGCTAGCCTGGTCTACATGGTGAGTTCCAGGCCAGCTGGAACTAAAGGAAGACCCTGTCTCAAAAAGACCAAAAAAAAAAAAAAAAAGTATGAAGAAAATACATGAGATTCACATAGGAAACATTTAGTAATCACATTAGGATAACCTGGATGGTTCATTAGAAGCCATAGAGAGGCTCATTAGGATAAAAAGGCCAAGTAATTAACAATGATCTGTAATTCGCTGAGTTGTCCTGGAGACAGCCTGTGTCAAGTCACATGGGAATTAAATTATGTAGAAAATATCTGAGATTCACATTGGAAACATCTAGCAATCACATTAAAATAACCTGGGTGGGTGAATAGAATCAGTAGGGAGGTTCATTAGGATAAAAAAATCTAAGTAATTAATAATGATCTGAAGTTTGCTGGGTCATCCCAGGGGAATCACTGTAGAATGACTTTGGAGTAAGTATGTTAAAATTACATATGATTCTCATAGGAAACTACTAGTAATCACATTGTAATCACCTGGAAGGCTTAATAGAGAGACTAAGGATAAAAAGTAAGTAATTAACAATGAACTGAAATTTCCTGAGTCATCCATTGGCATCCTCTGTAGAGTCATTTGGGAAGTTATGTAGAAAATACATGAGATTCACATTGAGAACACTGAGTAATCACATTAGAATAACCTGGGAGACTCATTAGAATCAATAGAGAGGTCATTAGGATAAAAAGATAGGTGATTAACTATAACCTGAAATTTGCAAAGTCACCCTGGGGAAATCTCTGTAGAGAGACTAGTGAAAAAAGTATGCAGAAATTACACAAGACTCACATTGTAAAATAGTAGTAATCACATTATAAGCACCTGGGTGGCCCATTAGAACCAATAAGGAAGCTCATTAGGATAAAAGGAGAAGGAATTAACACTAACCTGAAATTTGCTGAGTCATACCAGGGAACTTCTGTTGAGTCACTTGGGAAGTAAAGTAAGTAGAAAGTACCTGATGTTCACATTGGAAACTTCTAGTAGTCACATTTGAATTACCTGGGAGGCTGATTAGAATCAACAAATGGGGACAATTAGGATTAAAAGTCATGTAATTAACAAAGGACTGAAATTTGCTGAGTCATCCATAGTGGCATCTGTAGAGTCAATTGGGAAGTAAACTATGTAGAAAATACCTGAGATTCACATTGTAAATACCTAGTACATGAGAATCTATTGGGCTGCTCGTTAGAGTCAATACAAAGGCTCAATTAGGATAAAAAAGCCTGGTCTACAGAGCAAATTCCCGGACAGCTGGGGCTACAGGGAGACCCTGTCTCGAAAAGACCAAAAAAAAAAAAAA